>VZRQ01008408.1:96961-183642 GCA_013397975.1 Machaerirhynchus nigripectus | reverse complement strand
GGCATGGCCCCGGGCCGGCCCCCCCCCGCCACTGCTCCGCCAAGGGCTCGGGGGAGGCGCGAATGGAGCCGGCCCGGGCGCTCAGGGCAGCGGCGGCCGCCGGAGGAGGAGGAGAAGGAGGAGAGGCCCGGATGTGCCCAGCGTCGCCATGAGCGGGGCCGGGGCCGCGGAGGAGGAGCGGAGCCTTCCCCGCTTCCCTCCGCTTCCCTCCGCTTCCCCGCCCNTGGGGATCGGGAAGGACGGGGGGAATGGCCGTGTCCTGGGAGAGCTGGGGATCGGGAAGGACGGGGGGAATGGCCGTGTCCTGGGAGAGCTGGGGATCGGGAAGGACGGGGGGAATGGCCGTGTCCAAGGAGGAATAAGGGACTGGGAAGGATGTGGAGAATGGCCATGGCCTGGGAGAGCTGGGGATCGGGAAGAATGTGGGTGAATGGCCAAGGTGGAGAGGAGAGGATGACAGAGAAGTTGTGTGGGGAGTTGGAATAGGAAAATCAAGGGTGCGAATGGGAAAAGACATGGCAGGAGAATTCGGAGCCAAGCTGACATGTGCAGACCCACGCAGGAGTGCCGCTGATCCAGGGCAGTATTCCCCATGGACAGGGTGTGACCAGCCCTGGAAACTGTTAAACTTTGGACCAATTTAGTTCTTACCTGCACTGTGTAGAAATCAGCGGTTGGGTTCTGTGAACTGCCATTCTCAGAATAAAAATTTTTAAAAATAAAAATGCCTTGCATCCATGCCATGTAGCCTAATTTAACTCCCACCCTGCAGGAAAGGTGACTCTTTCCAGAGTTTTCCCAGCTCTGCAACACACTTCCCATGAGGGTAGCTCCATCTAAGTCTCAGGCAGCTTCCTGCAGGGCCAGAGGGGCATCAAGGGTGGGAAAAGCTCCCAGAAAGCTACGAAGGTTGCCAGAGTCAAGGTTACCTTAGAAGTCTGAGCTAATACATCACACACCTACTCTTGCTAACAACCTTACTAATGCTCTACTTGTTTGGTCATCTCACTGCTCTGTCTTCTTCCTGCTGAGGTAACCTGTGAAGTATTATCATGTGGGTAGTCGGAGACAGGATCCAGCTATGGATCAGGACCCCAGCATGGGATGAGAAGATGACCTGTGCTTCAAAGAGTTCATCATGTGGCTTCTACACAACCCAGGAGGTTCTCTCTCTGCAGCTGCACAGAGCTGAGCTGTAACCATGTCTGGAGTGGTCCCATCCTGACAGCGCTCAGAGCTCAGGCCTCGTTAATTCAAACCTGGGGCATGGAACTGATTTTTTTTCCACTGAAGGCCTTGGAAATGCAGTGTGGTTCTCAGAGCTTTCCTTCCATAAAATGTGACTTGTCCCACACTGTATGTGGGGACTCATTTCTCCTTCATCCCCGTCCCAAAGTGTCTTAAGTGCCAGCTTCTTCCAGGTGGAGATTTCCAGTGCTTCCTGCAGTGCTTCACTGTTGTACCAATGTCACTTCAACAGGGAGCAGAGGAGTCCTGGGATCAGGACCTCGAATCCCTTCCTTGGCCAGGGCTGTGCCTGCTCCCTGTGCCATCGGCTGTTTAACACAAAACTAGCAAATGTTAGACACCAACCTCCTTCACAGCAGGCAGACCACAAGAGAAAGCATTGATTCAGTGCTTCGCCACTAGTTCAAAAGAAAATTTGAAACAGTTAAGGTCTAAACTGCATTTACTACAAAACATGGGCACAATAAATCTATGGATTTTATGGCTTTATATTGCACTGAAACAGTTAAAAAGTTACTTTGTGATAGTTATGTAAATTCGCACACACTCCAAAAACATTCCTGGTGTCCTGATTCCTGCAAAAAAAAAAAAAAAAGAAAAATCAGCATTTGTAATTGAAGGTCATGCTATTAAAGTTCGAGTCTGTTGCAAATTCTCATAGCCAGGTCATTATCCTTTTCTCAAACCAAGTATATGAAGCAAAAGGCTGATGGTTTGTAAATATTGCAACATTACCTGGCCACTGCTAAACTGAACAGAAAAACAAAAATATAAAACTACTTTTCACATACTTATTTCTAGATTTTTCCTAACAGGATGATTATTCATTTCTGGGGTCTTGCAGTGCGCTTTGGACCCAACATTCAATAATTCTGATACAATTTGACAAAAGTATTTAATGTTGTATTATACATAGAATTCTTTCTACATTATCTTTTTCTAATGGATAACTAGGGTGTCAGACATTAATTGAAATGCCAGTATTTAAAAAACCCCTGTTGGGATTAAATACAGTATTTCATTGTTCAGTAGTTATATGAACATTTTAATGCTTTCATTAAAAGTGGTTTTTAAAGGTCATGAAGTGTACTTGGTTTCAAACTGCTTTTCAGAAAGCAGCTTGCTGAACTATAATTTTTTCTAAGATTTTTGGACACGCTGCTCACCTTTCAGTGAATATACTGTGATATATTGCAAGTGTTAGAGCATTAGCTGCCAGTGTGTGTATTTGGGTGACTATATAAAATGTACTGTCTGCAGGGTGGCTGCTACTGCTGTGCATTTGCCTTTAATTTGTGCCATATTTGATTTTATTTCTTTATTTTTAAACAACCAACTTGAGCATTTTTACAAATTTATCCAAAATACATCAGTGACACATGGGACAGTCCTATGGAGTTGGTGTGTATTTAACAGGGTGGGAGAAGAGGGGCTCCAGCTCCCATCAGCCTGGCAGGCAGGGCTGTGTCCCAGTTATGTCAGGCCCAGGTCCTCTCGTGCCTAATGGGAGAACGAGCTGGGTCAGGCTGCCCTTGGACACACAGAGGCACCAGATGCCAGCTGCTGCTCCCTCCCTTCTCCCTTTGTACCAGTGGCTGTGCCTTGGGTGTTCCACAGGCATTTGTGTTCCATCCTATCTCCCACCTCTGTTGGGAAATGAGGATTTTCACTCCCTGTTCCCCTCCACTGAGTAGAACTGCCAGGCACGATTTAAGCTGAGCAGCTCCATGAGGGACCAGTGCAAGATCTGCAGTGAGCAGATGAAGGGAAGCCTGGCAGAGCACCAGGAGCTGCAGCAGTGTAGGGGACCAAAGATGCTGACAGTCCCTGACGGTTGAAAGTGCTACTTTCCCAACCAAGGAATGTTATGATCTGGAGGTTCTTGAGCCAGCACAGTCCCCCAAGTTCTCAAAATATTCTCAAATTAGCAGAACCGATGTCTCACTGATCCTGCTTTTGGTTTCAGAAGCCAAGAGTTTGCAGTAAATTGTGTCTTCATGCAGTTCCATTTCAGGAGGCTTCACTCTGTGCAGGGCTGATCATGTGAGAGGGACAAGCAAATATCATCAGTGCTGCTGACAAGAGCCCCATGTTCCACTGCAGGCTGATATCACTGAACAACACATCCTTTCAAGATGAGGTAGCTTGCTGGGATCCGGAGGGACGGGAGTGCCTTGCATCACCCTGCAGATCATTTTGGATGACAGCCTTGCTGCTGGACTTGGGAATTCCATCCAGCCTTCTTCAGCCAGAGCTTCACAGCTGAGCTACCCTCTAAAGGGTTGGAGGAAATGTATAGAGAAGGGGCAAGGTCAGGTAACTTTAGGACACACACAGGGTTGTTGAAGAATCCATAAGGAGAAAATAATATAATAGTTGGTATAATTATGGTATCATAATAGTGATATTGGTATCATATCAGCAAAACTTTTGAAGAAGTATTTAGAAATACTAACATGTCTTCTGTTCCACAGCTGCACAAAAAAGGGCTTTGATTTCTTGAATTTACCAAGAGGAAGAAAGAAAAAGCTTTGCTTTCATAGATAGTTCTCAAAGGATTTAGTGGTTTTGGACACTGGGAAATGTGTACAAACATCTTTAACCAAGTAATGTTCATTTTCAAAAGATGATGGTTGTAGTTAATTTTTTAGAGGTGAGGTCCTCCCCATCTTTAGCAATGGAAGAGGATACTGGAAACTCATTCCTCGGCATGTGGAACGTGTTCAAAGCAAATCAACATTTAAGAGTTACATTCCATTTCTTTCTGTACATAGGTTTAATCACAGCACATTCCTTCAGCAGTAATGAGAGCTGGCTGGTATTATATCACATTCTTCCCCAGCTTCTGTAATGATATCAAGAAAGCAAGAGAGCTTTCACTATTATTAAGATTTTGTGAGTAAATTAAAAGGTTAAAACTATTTTCCTGAGACCATTTTAAAAAATTAATATAGTTAAAATTATTTGGATTGTATTTCTTTTTACTAGTCATCGTTTATTAAATTTCCCAGAGCCTGACATGGTTGAATTATAGACACCACCCCAAGAGATCATGGAGTTAAAGATGAGTTGATCAGTAGAGAATTACACCTCCATTTGCTCTTTCTCTGTGATGTATTTCTATTGAATGTGCAAATGATAATGCTAAACCCTGTTTTGCCACCTAATGGTGTAGTTCTGAGAAATAAAGTGTTATAGCAGATTACACCTAGGCAACCTCAAAGTTTTTAAAATTTATCGGGTTTAATTTTATCTAGAAAGAGATACATTTGAAATATTTATGAAAGTCTGTTCGCTTTCTTATCACATCAGTATTTTTTTTCTTTTTTTGGTAAAACTTCGTTAATGTGGCCAAAAAAAAAAATAGAAAAATGAAATGGTGAAGAACGATGACTGTTTCTACCAGAAGTTTTCTCTGCCTCTTTGTTAATTTGCCTGATAACTCATTCCCTTTCAAAGCATTCATCAACACCTTTGCTTGCAAAGGGCATTGTTCTCCTGGTCTGCCTCTTTGGCACAGGTTTTTCTTCTAAACCTTCCCTAAGCCAATCATAACTTCTGACTGTAGCTAAAGTACTTCCTGAATTCTGTGCATTTCCATCACATTTTTTGTCCTGTTTCTGAATGAATTCTGTCCTCCATAAGGCTTTCTGTTACCTTCCCTGCTGCTCTTCTGTACAAAAGCAGCAAACCCTACTGCAGTTACATATAAAATGCTTCTGCATTTCAGGAATGAAGATGAGGAACAGAAAATTTCACTTTGTACAAGATTCCTTTTTTCCCTTTGCAGATTATTGAAATTGTCAGACTGAAGGATTATTTGTGTTGCTGATGAATGGAACAAACTACATTAAAGCATTGAGATGCACATGCTTAAATATCTGGTTTTACTCTGTCACTGTTGCTGCTCAGAGACAAAGAGAGTTAACCCAGCAGTGGAGGACAAACCTATCAGAGTTCTGGGATGAAGAAACATGTCTAGACAGGGGCTCTGGTTCTCACTAAGGCTCCCTTTGGCATGCAGAGACAATGTTTATGCAAGAGGTCAAGATTCAATCCATTTCTCAAGCTGGAGCTGGAGATGAAGCTTTTCAGAAGAAACTAGGAAGGAAATCTCCACCCATGCACTGGCTACTGCAAAAGGGGACAGCAGCTTGGAGCAGAGACACCGTGGCCCTCTGAGACAGGATGTGTCTTGGGGAAATGATGTGTCTCTGAAGGGAAATGACTGCAGCTGTGGCTACAAAAAAAAAAGCATGAGCTTCCATATCACAGGATTTTCCAGTGGTTAGTCACTAAGATAACTTCTAAGTCCATCCATCCAGAACAGATTAGTAACTGATGCACAGATATTCCATGCAGTTCTTTAGCCATGTTATTTCCTCATCATGCCCTGCAGGACAGCACTATCCTAATATGACTTTATCAGGAGAAGAAAAGGGAGGTTTTAGAGACAGGCATTGAACATGGAATAAATAGATATGTCACAATTTATTACTAGAAAGAGGCTGAAATCCACTTTCTGAGAGGGGTAAATCTGTCACGAGAAACCATGTCCTGGTGCCTGGGCAAAAGGCTGGAGGTGACACCAATGTGCCAGCCCAGCCCCTTGTCTAGCTCATGTCACCACTGTGTTCTCTGCTGCATGATGTGTCTCACAGCCCAGAACCCAGTGGCAGGTGCTGCACAGCATTTTAACAGCCCAGCACACAGGGCAGAGCCAAGCTTCAGTCTTCGAGCACAGTGATGTATCCTAAGCTTAAAATGCATTCCCTGACTTGTCTTACATCCAAAATTGATGAGACTGCTGACTTGAAGTACAAAAATCAGCCTCCAAAAGGTCTCTGCCTGAAAAATATTTCCTTTATTCTTCCATTATTTCCACTTATTTATCCATAGAACACTATCAATAATACAATTTCTTTACCTGACTCTTGGACAACTGGCTTTGTCAAGTGCTTTGACAGCTACATGCTAAATATTCCAACTGAAATCACTGAGGTTTCCTGAAGAACATGTTCCCTTGTGCAACTGCTCTGTGCAACTTGCATGGAACTGAAATGAAGCAACTGTAGAACCTCATCTTTAGATTTCCTTGGCTTTGATACAAAATAGGTTCCTAGAAGACCTTACAGAAGAAGACAGTTGGAAACCGTCTCCTCTGAGTGACATGTATCAAGAACTTAGTTTACTACTGTGGTACAACATCTGTCTGCAGATAGTGTCTGATTCAATTTGACATGTGTGTATTGTCCCAACGTAACAGAGCTCAGACAAATAAAGTGTTTTGGGGAAGAGTCTCAGCCCAAATAAATATTTAAAGAGTTGATCTACAGCACTGTTTAAACCAAGCCACATTATTTAACCACTAAAGGAATATCAAACCTTCTCCAATCTTTCTTATTCCCTGTGACCCAGCATCAATTTGAAATAATGATTTTGTCATCTGCAAAAGGTGAGCTGTAAAATGTCCTATACTGCAAATCTCTGAGTTTTAATTCTGGTGGTGATGCTGAGAGCAGGGTGCCACTGCCGGGGATGCCAGAAGCTGACTCAGTCCTGCTGCTGTAAACTCAACCCTTAGCCACTGTTGATCAGCAGTGATACACTGGCAGGTGTTTGCCTTATTAAATCAGTGCTTGGTCTGCCCAGTTAACACCCAGCTTGCACCACAACCTCTGCTTAGTGCTTTGGAAAAAGCAACAAACGTTCTATGACGCACCTTCCATCCATGCAGCCATGGCAGGCAGAGAAGCTGTCCTGGCTCCCCAAAAGCCCTGCAACGTTGTCTGATAAGCCTTAATACTTTGGCATAATTAGCTGGCTCTCAGTGGCCATCATGACTTATCCAAATATCCAGAGATTAGGGTTCCAAGCTTTACAGAATTCCACGTGTTAGGGGTTATGATGAGTTTTAAGAGGAGCAATTTATCCCATTCTAAGCTGTTGCAGGGACTGTGGCTGTTAGAGACAAATACAGCTACAGATAGGCAAGAGGCTGGCAGCAGACTCCTCTCTTGATGACAGGGAGAGCATCTTGGGGCAGTGTAAGCCACTTAAAACAGCCCCCACCTCATAGTTCTGATTTTCTCTGTTTCTTCAAGCAAGTGGAAGTTTTTCTATGTGTCTTACTAAAGTTACTTCCAAAGCTTTCCATTCAAGAGATAAGATTAATTCCAGGAAATGTATCAAATTATGACAATATTGTGTACTCCTGCAGGTAGCTGAATCTGCAAGGTTCAAACCCAAAGATAGCTCCCAAAGCCTTAACCCCACAGGGTGATTATTTTCTGCCATGGGAAGTGGGCATTAAGAGTCAGATGAGCTATCTCAGACTGTGCAAACCACATCTACTCACAGTTCTGGGAATTGCTTAAAGGAGCCCAGGCTGTCCAGCTTTGGAAACTCTCTGCTTTGTCTTACATGAAGTTTGGAGACATTTATAAACATGCTACATGAAAACTAAATCCATAAATAAGCTCAATCATGACACAAAAGCATTTGCAGGTTCAATAAACTCAACAATCCCTCTTTTTTAAAAGAAATCTTATTCCTAAAGCTTTCTGAACTGCAGAAATACCTAACCTATCCACAGGCTGTACTGGCTTCCTTTGTGCTTTCTTTTAAGAGAATCACTCAGAAGTCCACTGTGAAATCAATTTGAGAGGATTTAAGATAAAGTTATCTCTAAAAATACCTCTAAAATATTTCATTTTAAAAGTTACAAAGCAAGGTTTTATGCCAGATAAGAAGAACACAGATATTTAAGTAGGTTAGTGGGTCTAGTGAAGTGCTAAAAGTAACCTAAAGCAAAATCTGTCACCATGTGTCTTGAATCATTTCTTTCTTGTGCTCTTGAAACCCTTTAAAATAGAACTGGAGGAAAGGTGGTTTACTCCTTTTCTTTTTAGCATTAGAATTCAGGGGCAACATGTCTAATTAGGCAGTTGTGTCTAATGAAAGATGGCTCTGCAGAGATAATCACCCTGCAAGCAGGCATGTCCAGCCCCTCTGTGCACATGTACTCATTCGCTGACTGCAAAATTTGGGGTTTTTGAGCAAATGTCATCTCTCATTTGCTCTGCAAAGCACTGCACAGTTTGGTTGCTACAAATTTAACAAACATTTGGATTATGTTGCTAGAAAGACATTATGTTCCAATTTGGGTCCAACACACAGTGGGTTGGCTAGGAGGAAGTAAGCTTTCCCTTTAGTTAAAGTGGTTTTTGTTGGTTTTTGGTTTTTGGGTTTTTTTTATGTCATGTTTATTCCTGGGTTGCTTTTTTCTGTTTGTAACTACAGCACAGTGAATTCTGTTGACAGCTGCAAATCTGCTGTGCAATACAGCAGATCAAATTTTGTGTTCTGCAGCAGGGTAGGATATCTGCACATGTTCTGGGTTGTACTGAACAGAGAAGTTTTTAAAGACAGTTTGGATGAAAACTGAAGGAGTGGGCTAATCTGATTTTTTAAAGTATTTTCTAGGATCATTTGCTATTAAAATTGGGGTTATTAAAAATTATTAGGTCCCCATTGTCAGTCTCCCTCAATCCCCTCTGTTTTTCCTTTCTGACTTAGTATATGTCTTGCAGAGTTGTTCCCACTCCCCCTCTGCTTACATTTTCCTTTCCCAATCCCTGTCTGGCCCCAGACTGCAGGTGTTGATATACACTTAAGTACAGATGGGGTAATAGCTTCAGTTGAAGGAACCACATAAAACAGTGTTTGAACACAGAAGAAAAATTCCTGCTCAGTTCATGTCAAGTTTGCAAAGCAGTTCTTCAGAAGTGGAATGTGGTTGTCCTGCCTGTCCCATCCCCCTGCCCCTATTTCCCTATATTGGTAATGTTCTCTTTCTTGTAAGTTATATGAACTGCAGCAATGGGGTTTTTTTTAGCCATTAGGGGAAAGGAAATGACATATGGAGAGAATTCAAGTCCCTCCTCATTCCTAGAGAGTCTATCCAGAAAATCAGTGTGCTGAGCTCCATCCAAGTGTTGTTTCCTGCTCAGAATTGGGAAGGGGAGCTGGAGGTGGGAGGAGAGATGGATACTTAACATTAAATTGTTGCTTCTGATTAACAGCACGTTCTGCACATGATTTCACAGTATTACTTTGAACAGAATTGAGCCTCTGCAGCCCAAATATGTGTAGCAATCCTCTGATGAAAGAGCTATTTTTACATCTGTTTCATATAGTGGGTAAAAATGAAGTGATTGGGATGATGGAAATGTGCTTTGGAGATTAGTGAAGATTTTCTGATAGCTTTGTACCTCCAATCTTCCATATGCCCACAGAATATTATTAATACTCCTGGTGGTACAGCTATTTTACCCCTGTGAAGCTTCAAACAAAGCAATGTGTTACAGAGAAAAAATTAGGCAGCTTTCCATTATTTTATGTATATAAATATATATGTATGACCCAATGATTTATATACATATATAAATAAATCTGACTTTCAAAAAATGACTCCATAATTTTCATTTCACATTGCAATGCAAATTGAGAGAGATTTGAAATAAAGGACAATGATTCCTCATTACACTGCTTCTTTTGCTGAGCTCATAGGTGTGATCCAAACTCCCCCATAGTGAAGTCAGTGCCATTGATTTTGCTCTCAGTGTGTCAGTCAATTGAAACTGTTCCTGATACATGATTTACACATCACTTCTGGAGCTGGCCCATTGTTTTAGTTAAATGATAAGCACAACATTTTGATGTGGTCAAGATGTGCTTGGTAAGAATTAACAGGATTTTTCTCCATCCTGCTTTATTTTTTCTCTCCCCTCCTCGTCCCTTTAAATCCCAACTTCACTTCCCCCACTAATGACACTCCCTAGGGCAGTGGGTGAACTGCAACCTGGAAAGAGGCCATGGCTCTTCCACGAAATCTGGCTTCTGCGGAAGAACGTCCATTTCCTGGAGCCAGTCTGAGACAGACAGTGCTCTGCAGTCAGAAACAGGACTGGAATCCAGTGACCCTTAATCCATAGGAAGTGCTCTGAAACTCACAGCAAATCAATTCTCCCTCAGCTGTCCACAGGCTGAGTTTCTGCCCGCCTCGTGTCAGTGCCATTCCCTGGATCAGTGAGAAGGAAGTGTTTTACAAACACAACGGACAACTTTGCACACTGGGAGCTGGACTGTTCTTGTCAATGGTTTTCCCTGAAATTTCCAGTTTCAGGGACTGCACCCCTCCCAGCCTAAGGAGGGGGTCCCTTAACTCCCTCTTAGCCTTTTTTTCTGGTGTTCCTCTGAAGGCCAAAGGGTTAATGTGTTTCCTGTTAAGTTTTGAGTGAAAGTCCCAACACTTGCCTCTATAGGTCAAATGTAACTAGACACAATTAACCTTCATTAATTACTTCTGTTTTGACTAACAGTGCCTCTTCCCCAGTTTATACACTTTCCAAAGTTTAGACCTGTACTTAAATCTACATCATACCTTATCACAAAAGAGCTTCAATACCCCTGGGATAATCCTGTATTCAGCAAAAGGATAACTGGGGACCAGAGGTGCCATGGGTTAACTACAGGGACGGACATCAGGATTCCCAGGCTCCAGGTGAATTCTGCCAGCAACTTTCTGAACGTCAGTGAATAACTTTCTTGTGTCTCAGTTTGCTCTGCTGTAAAATAGATTTAGAAACAGAAGAGATCTGTGAAATACTCTTGAGTAGTGAATTCCTTTTCCTGCAGAACTACAGCTGCTTCTTGCTGCTGATACACCACTGTGGTTCTGTGCAATTTAAATCATTCTGGGTAGAGCAGCAGGAAGCAGCTTTGCTTAAGAGAATATTTCAGTCTAATTCACAGGAAAAGAAAAAATAGATTTCTACTGATTTAACCATTTCGAGCTTTCCCACAGTTTAAACTGTTCTTCCTGCAGGGGGAAGTGAACAGATGTGCTGCTGAACTGCAGAATGGCAAAGTCCCTGCTCTCCTTCCAGAGGCTGGCACCTTCGGGAACAGAAATGGAACAATCGGCCAGGCAGCATCTGCTGCCATCAGAATTTTGGAGGCAGTTACATTTGCTGAAATGTCAGACTGCAATCTTGCCATCACTCCACAGATAAAATAGCATTAGCAACAACTGCATTCCAAGCCAGTTGATGTCAGCAGGGGTCTGTTATTGTTGCTCTCAGCACAGAGGAGTTGGCAGACTGACACACAGGCCACCAGACATTGATTCCAGCTCTTGTCCTGAATGAGGCATTTGACAAATAAAGAGGATGAGCTCTTAAATCTGACTGGGCTATGCACACACACACAAAAAAAAAAAAAATCCCCCCTCAAAACCAAACCCAGCAAACTGAAAACCAGAAGCAATAACAATTCTCCTCTTCCTTTTTGCTCCTACCACTTTTTTCAAGCTAGAGATGAAGCCTCATGGGTGACTGTGATCCTAACCTCAGAAATAGTTTGCATTTTCTTAGAATAAGGAGTGACTCACCCTGGTCACTTACTCATAATCATTGTAGACTGTTGCTCGTGGACATACATGCTGCCAACAGGGCTCACTGGTGGATAGGCTGAACACATTTTTCTTGGATAAAAACAAAGTCTCAGTCCCCAGAACGTTAATTATTAAGCCACTGAGCTGTCAGGCATCTAAAGAAGAATGTGCAGTGTTCTATTATTAGCTCAATATATTGGATAAATCTGAAACCAGTAATATAGAAAAAAAATAATTAGAGATAACACTATTAAATAAGTGTTCTGCATTTACTAGATACAGAGACAGAAAAGCCAAATTAATTGCATATGCTAAAGAACAATTAAAGGAATTGTGTTTTTAAGTAACAGTACTTTGATTTTAAAGGGGCTTTTAAAATGTTGTATCTTATATTCGATATTAACCTGATTAAACACTTGGGAGATAGCACACAGATGTTTTGTGTAACCTCCCTGAGCGCCCCGAAGCTGTAGCTCGGTGTTTTTCCTCAGGAAAGTGGAGCAGATGCCACCTGAGCGCTCCCAGCGGGGTTACCCCGCTCCCGGCGGGGCTGGGAGGTGCCGGCACCGCCCTCTGCCGGCCCCCGCGCTGCGTTACAGCGGTGCCACCGCCGGGCTTCCGAACCCCCGGCTCCTGCCGGCCCTGCCCGTGCAAAGCCCCAGACATCAAACAGGGGGAAGTAACGGCTCATTTATTAAATGCATATTATATATTTAAAATATTATNATCTGGTCTTACATTCTAGGTCTTACTAATTAGCATATCTATCAAAATTCCCCAATGAGAGGCTCAAATGGGCCCCCCTCCCCAAGGAACCTTCCCCTGGATGGTTCTATCTTAGTTTACAAAATGTGTTCTGGAGAGGACCTTGGGGCCTGGGCACACTGGCACCCTAACTACAAAGCCTCTAAAATGTTCAGTCTCTTAGCTTAACAAACAAGTCCAAGAATGTAGGCAAAAAGCACCAAGAATACAGAAGTTGCAAAAAGGTATAACAGGGGTATAAAAGAAAAGACAAAAATCATCATGGCATCAATATTAATATTATATTGACATTAATATTATATTAACATTAATATCTATATTTTTAATGCATATATTAAATTTGCATGATTGCTTTTAGAGAGGTTAATTCTTTCAGTTCTCTACAGTCACACAGAAAATCATGATTGTGTAACTGATGCTTTTAGGTCGAGGGTGGAGGTTTGCCAACAAAACAAAGGACACGGGAGGCTTCACAGCAGGTGCACAAGCACCCTGTTTGGATGCTTTTCACCCCAGAACAGTAGAGACTCCAGCATTACAAGGAAGGTGTTTCTCGCCCCCGTGCACAGGTATGGCAATTCCAGACTCTGGTCCCAAGGGACCTGTGGGACCTGTGGGGGCCCTGTTCTCACTGTGGCACTGCCCCCAGTGGTCCTGGGTACCACCTGCAGCCTAAGCCTTCAACACAGGGGCAGGCAGGGCTAGGAACAGACCACAGACACAGTTCAGCCTCTTTAGAGACACCCTCAGTAAGGCTTAGTACATGCTGCAGCTTTTTTGGAGTTAAAGAAAACAGCTAAAGTGCTACAGGCCAAAGTCAGAAGGTGATCATTAATCAGTTCAGGAAAGTGTGGTTTTTGCAAGCCAGTCTCCTTTGTGACAGGTAAAATCTGTCTGATTTGAATCTGTCCCCCTGCTGATACATCAGTGACAGCAATGTGTCACCAAGACCACGTTCTGAGCTGGATGCAGGAACTCCCACAGCTTCAATAGCCCAGCAGGACTATCATTATGGCAGTGACTCACAGGGATTGCTCTGCACAAAACCCTATTGTTGCTAACAAGATGTATAGGACTGTAGATGCAGCCAAATTATCTGCTGCCCTTTGTAACATTATCACAACCAGCAATACCCAAGACCCAGAGAAGTCCCATGGATGAATGTCATCACCAGCCTCCAGCCATTGGCCAGCAATGTGGGACAGGGAGCAGCAGAGCTTCCCCACACTAATGAAAGCAAGTGACATCATCTATATTAGCAATAACCCATTTAAAGAAATCTTTGTTAGCAGCACACAGGAGTGAATTCTTCATGAAGCACACCTGATCTTCCATGGATTGCCAAAGAGTTACACCCAAATCCACTTTTCTACACCTCTGCACTTCAAAATAAATAGCACACAAAAGGTGACTAATGCAGGAGACAAAAGCAGATTCTTCTATCACGTTCAACTAGCAGAATAAAAGGGTTTTATTGTCTTGTATTTGTTTAGCTTTTTTATTCCACTCCACCCATAAAGGCAGAAGCAAAGCCAATGGGAACACTGGGAGAATTGCCTACATGTCAGAATTTTTCCTCCTCACCTTTTATTAAAAATGTGACATGCCATGGTCAAAGTAATGTTTGTGAAACACCTAGCCCTGAACTCTGACTTCTGCACCATCATTAGAGCTAGAGACGCTCAGTGAGCTGACAATAGTTAGCCCAGTACATTTGACTCCTGGGAGGTTCAAGTTAAATAGCTCAATCCAAGTTTTTCCGAAAACCTGGAAAAGAGAACTACAGTTCTTCCTCTCCACTCAATACTCTTCCCCCTCCAAACCCCACCCTGCACAACCCCCTTGAGGGACATAATGGGTTCCTGTAAGTAATGATTTTAGAAATAAAGGGACGGCTGATTCCAAGACACAGCCTTCATTTTTACTCTCTAGAGCAGGCAACTACTTCAAAGCATTTCCTATTCTGTGTCCTAAGGCTACCTGAACATGTATAGAACTGGTCAACTGCTGTACTTACCTCTTCTCCTAACTACTACTTACAGATAAGTAGCACTACTACTCTTTAAGTATTTCTCCAAGAGGCTGAAGCTAGTTTAGCTCAGTTACACACTGGGTAAGATAACCCAGATTTCTATAGGAAGTATCTGGAGAGAAGCAGCAGTTCCTTGGTCCTGTAATAGAAGGCTGCTGTATGCAGAAATCAGAGCTTGGGGTGACCAAGCTGTTTTCAATCCACAATCTTCAGCATTGAATCTCTCATGGTTTAGACCTGCATTCATGCCATTATCTACTTTTGACTAAGTTTACTTACCCCATCAGTCAGCTTTTAAGAGAGCAAGTGACACAGTTCCATGTGATGTACTGGTAACACTTTATTGAACTTCAAGTAAGTCTTCTTTAAAAGCCTGTTCAGTGTATTTATTACTGCAACAGGTAATGTAGAAGGTAAGTTATGGGGAGGCCTGCAGAGCAGTGGCTCAATGCTTTGTGAGAGGCCTGAATTGCTCACATGCATTCTTTCCCCTGACAAGGACAGAAACAGGAAGTATTTACAAGTATATCTCAAAGAATGAGGTTTACATTTAGAAATTCACAGATATATATATAGTTTGAACTGTTCAAGTATGTTTCAGTTGGACAAAGTGCTACAGGACACAGAAAAACCAGTAAAGGCAAGAAGAACTATTAAGACAAAGAGGTGGCAGTCATTTGTGTGCTAAACCACTTGTAGGTGGTTGCAGTATATGCAAGATCTAGAAGTTGAAAGAATTTGGGGTATTGTCCTGGATTTGGAAAGTGTAGCTGTCAGCAGCAGAGTCTGGTACAACATTTTGGTCTTCATCCTCCTACAAGGAAAGAAAAGAAGAATTTTGAAATAACAGTAGCATTTTAATCTAGCTGGTTTAGTCTAGTCAGTGCTGGAATAGAAAATAAAAGTGGAAAAGACCCCTGAAGCTACTTACTTCTGCTGAGAAATATTTCTCAATGATGGTGGATGAGGCTCTGTACACTTCTTCATTTTCATGTGACTGGAGAGCTTCAATTCTGTCTAGACCCCCACACTCCTCAATCATGAGGCAAAGCTTTTCAGTCTCATTAATCTTCTCAGCAGCCTGCAAAAGAAAGCATGGGATAACCTCAGGAAGGATATATGGCAGCACCTACTGGAGAGCCATTAGCAACAACGTGGACAATAATCAGGTATATTACATCCACATACCAAGAAGATGTTGGAAACTGCATCCAGGATAACGAGCACAGTTTTGCTGTCTTTAGCTGAGAGAAGATTCAATAGGGGTTCAAGAACACCAGCCTGAACAAGATACACAATCTGGTCAATTGTTCCACCACTTGTGTAGTTTGTCACAGCCCACACAGCTTCCTTCTGAGATTTGAAATCCCCCTGTGAAGGTAAATGCAGAGTGTTTGAACACAGGGAAGCAATAGGAAAAGGCTCAACATAGTAAATATAGGCTTTGTTTACCTTCTTCAGAATACCAATGAGATAAGGCACAAGACCGTGGTCTACAACTCGCTGGATCTGATCCTGACGCCCAGCAGTGATGTTGGACATTGTCCAGGCTGCTTCTTTCTGAATGTTGTTTTTATGATGAGAAAGGAGACTTGGAAAGACAGCCAGTGCTCCTGAGTCAATAACAATCTGTGTCTGCTCATCAGTACCAGTGACAATATTTCCTATGGCTCTTAATGAAGGAGTCTGAAACAAAGATGAATAGAATACTTAGGAAAATTGTTCAAAAGCAGATTGTTGTAAACACAGCCATACTTGGTGGCCATCCACTCCAACCTTCCCAGTTAACAGCATGATCTGCTATGTACAATGGGTTTTGGGCTCCTCATTTGCATTCCACAGGCAGATACTTATGTCTGCATGAAGAGACTGCACATCTTCCAAGGCCAGTCTGCAAACAACCACCCACGACAGAGCTTAGGGAAACTACCTGCTAAACACCAATGCAGTTTTATTATACTCTAATTATAGTGTGCACAGAGCACACTTGTAAGCACTGTCCTTAGAATTCGGATCTGCAACAGCAATTTAAAGGCAAGCTTTATTGAATGTTGACTGTTGTGCTGGCCTGGGAGGTAAATCCAATGATTATATAAAGCAGCTTGATAGCCATCACCAGCAGCAGTCTGTTTCGTGTGGGGCAGCACCCAGGCAGGAGAGAAACTGAAGTCTCACTTCACAAAAATTAGAACAGGCACCTGACTGATGTATGAAAAGAACCACTCAGTTACACGGACACTACTCTCCCTACTTGCAGTTCTAGCCATGATTCAAATCAAGCAACAGCAGCCTGCATATCCAATAACTTACCATTATTGGCAGTTCACTACAGCCCAGGAGTCTCACAAGTTGTGGAACCAATCCAGTTTTCACAACAACTTCTATCCTGTCATTGGAACCGTCTGTGAGGTAGGAAATTGCCCAGCATGTGTCTGCCAGCACCTCAGGGTCATCGTGGTGTAGGAGCCGGACCAGGGTTGGAAGGATCTGCTGGATGGCTTCTATGGGAGGTGCAGGATTCTTATTGCGACACAGATTTGAGAGGGTCCACGTAACATTGCGTAAATATCCAGACTGCAACGGTTGAAATAAATGGTTAGCAATAGTTTAGCTAGGGTTTACTCAGTAATTGTAACTTGAATCACTCTGCACACTTACAGCCAGGGTAGAGAGGTCAGGAACAGCGAGGAGACTCAGCAGTGGCTCAATTGCACCATATTTAATAACCAGGTCTCTGTAGGCAGAACCATCCCCTGGAAAAAAACAAGAAAAAAAGCCAGGTGAAGACCAGAAAAAGAGGGACATGTGTACACAGAACCACTGTGTGTTGGAGGATTCATTCTTTTGCTCCTTAAGAATGGCTAGATAAAATAAGAAGAAGCAAGAGGACAAAAAGACTACTGCCATGGTTAAGTCACATGACAAGCATGTTCAGTCAAGCTACTGGGCTTAACCTTTTGTGTTGGAAGACGAGGTAATGCAGAGTGTGTTTTCTATACAGCTTTCCTGAGAGTTCATAACCATGCAGGGTCTTGCGTGTTTCTTTAAAGACAATTTTATGCCCTACACTAGAACAGGGCTTTCCCCATAATATGGGGCTTGAAATGGATTATAATCATCAGCTGTATGATTGGTGCCTCAGAATAATGCTGATGGAATGTCAGAGTTTGACTGAGAATTCTATTGCAATGTATAATAAATACCTTATAACTGAGTTTAAAACTCTAAGGACAAACTTTAAGAAAACCCCACTCAAGCAAGGCTTTTAAACAAGATAATTTTCTCTTATGAAGATTCACTGTTCTCTAAGGCACAGCCATTGGAAACCCTAATACAGCAGGTACAATATATAACTATATTATTTAGTTTGCCCATTTTTAAATAACTGGATCCAACACAGGCAGATCAAGTAATCCTGAAAGAAGCATGAGAAGCTTCAGTATATCAATACTTTCTCATCAGCAAGCAACTGTTTCAAAGCAAGGAATATTGGCCATCACATACACAATTATTTGAGTCACTGTTTCCTGCCTTCCCCCTTTTAGTTAACACACAGCAGAGTTCATTGCTGAGTCAAAGAAACACTGAGATGTCTGAAAAAGGTTTGTGTTGTAGCATGATTAGAGATCCATCAAACCTGAGCTGAAATCTGGAAGAAGTGCCCACAAGACAACCCACAGACTGTGCCAGGCATTGCATGAGCCTTCTCACACCAGGTCTGCAGACAAAGAGCTGCCTGCAGCCTGCTCTGCAATGCTGGGCATGTCATGACTGGAAAGCCATTGGGGCAGAGCTCCCAAGCAGCTCAGCACAGAGCATGGCACAGCAGGAGCAATGTCCTCCCACCTCAGATAAGGGCACAGGTGCAAATGAGAGCTGTGCAGCACATGGACATACCTGCAATATTCCCTAAGGCCCACACAGCCTGCTCACTGATGTGGGTGTGTGGAGAGGCCAGCAGGGAAATGAAGGCTGGAATTGCCCCGCCATCCACCACTGCCCTGGTTTGCTCCGACGTGCCAGAGGCGATGTTGGTGAGTGCCCAGGCAGATTCAAACTGGATGGGGCTGCACTCTGCTCTGCCCAGGAACGAGACGAACTTCGGGATCAAACCAGCCCGAATTATGCTGTCTATTGGGGGTTGCTTCTCTCTTGAGAGGAGTTTCCTAAGGAGGAAGGCAAACAGGAAGCATTATTTTTGCCTGCAGACATCTGGACAACAAATTAAAGTCTTAAAAGCACCATATAAAAGAAGTTTAGCATTGTCTTAACATTCAGAGAAGGCAATACAACACAGCAAGAAGGAGAAATGCAGACAAGCTGAACACTGGTTTCCTAGGCCTCTGTTAGCATGTCTTCATTATGTGAGAGGTTCTGTCCAGGCTCTGAAGTAAAGCAGACCTGCAAGAGCCATAAAACATCTGAATTGCTAGAGGCTTCTCAGCAGAGAGAGGTTAATGACTGCCAGGAGCAGCACTGCAGCAATATGCAAGCTTGCTAAAGAATATTTTAGATTGGAAGGAGAAAAAAACTTGGCAAACTTCAGACCCCAGTCGTCTTAGTGTTCACAGTATTCTAAGGTGGATCACCAAACTCAAATACATATTAGAGCCAAGTGTTAGCACAGTTTAAAAGGTACCTTACTTTGCTATAACAAAGGATTTACTATAACTACTCCTTCAAATCTAAGGTGACTACTGCTAAATTTGCCACTACTAGAGAGAATTACTTCTTCCTACTAAAATACTCAGGCACTTAAAATATTCAAAAGCCACATGGTTTCAATAAAATTATGCCTAAGTTATGGGTACCTCAACATTGTATATAAGACTGGATGTTTGTTGAAATACTGCCTGGTAAGAAAGACATAAGCAGCCACTTAGGCCCACAAATCAGTTCTCTCACCTTGCCTAGTTACTGGCTTGCACAGATGAGTTGGTTTCCTCTGAACTGCTTACCTGGCAGCTTGAGTAGCCTGTAGCTGAAGCTCCATATTATTACTATTAACTCCTTTGACTATTTCTTCAACTGACCAGTGTGCCAAAACCTGTACAAGAAAAAGTTACACAAATACTTCACTGGGAGAGTCCACAGAAGGCACTTTCACAATACCATGAATAGGCCCCAATTTACAGCCACTTCCCTTAGTACCACCACCATGTCATATTTCAAAATCTCATCAGCTACAACTTTATCTATACTTATCTGAACTGCTGAGAGCTTTTTTAACCAAGTATTTCATACCAGTTTTTCTAGGCTTAAAATGTAGCTTCAGCCAGCTGTGTTTAAGAGTGCTGTCCCTTAGAGGTGATAGTACAGGCCTGAGTTGTTAATGCACATGCAGTAGTGCTGTCCCACCCTCAAGAAGAGACTCATGCTGGCCTGCCTGCAGGAGCTTAGGCTGCAGGACCCTCCAAGGGTGTCTGTTCCGAATGCCCACTTACCTGGTTGCCTCTGTTTTCCTGAAGGGGAGAAGTAGCATCGTCTGGTAAAGTGCTCACATTTCTTCTTTTAAGCATCTGGTCATCTTTCTTAGCTTTTCTCAGCTCCACATTGACTTCAATGCGTCGCCTTCTCATTTCCTGGACGATAAACATTCAGAGTAAGTTCTTGGCTTTTGAAACTTAGGTTTAAAGAGACAATGGCTGGCTAAAGTACTAATTGCACCACTGTGTGAGAGTACTCACTGTGCTGTCCTTTCCTTTGTTCTTGAATCTGTTCAGTCGAGCTGATGGTGTATTGGCATTCTCATTAGTAGACATCTTGCTTGTTATATTTTTGAGCGGGACAGATAAAAACAAGCCTGAAAACAGAGCAAAGAAACAGCAAGTTTACTCCACAAAAGTTAAATTTTAAAAATTGGAACAATATTTAAGAATGCGAGGCACTTGCTTGTGTTAATACTGTAACAACCTCTGACTTGATCAACAGCTGTTTCTTTAGACAGCCAGATGTTACAAGCTCCAGCATCAACACAAAAACATAAGACTCACACGATTTAAACCAAATACTATTAGTTATTATTTTAGGAGGAAGATAGATTTTCCTCCCCACAGACAACACACACTCTCTGTTAAATACTATTTTCACTGTCACGTATCTTTACTGCACAGGATCCCACCCCGACCTTTTTAGACGAGAACAGCGAGCTCTCTCACTGGGAAGCTCCCCCCGGAGGCGTTTGCCGTGCCGGTTCAGCCAGCAGCACATAACAACGGCTACACGGGTAATGAGGTAAACCCCTGCACCTCGGCCATCCCCAGCGTAACCCACTGCATAAAAACTGGCGTCGCTTCGGCCACAGCCCCGCCGGAGCGACAGCCCGCCCTGAGATACACCAGCCCTGTCAGCCCCAGGGCAGACAGCGGAGAAGAGGGAGCCTCGAGAAAGAGGCCCCAGCAGGGATTGCCGGAGGAGCACAGGCCCCTTCTAAGAGGGCAGCGCAGGGCCCGCGTCCCCACCGCCCCACCCCCGGCTCCTGGTCCCGACCCCAGCCCCGCACCTCGGCCGGGGCCACCGCCGGTCGCTCCGCTGCTGCCGCACGCTACCACTGCACACGGCCGCCCCACGCGGCATTTAAATTTCCCGCGGCCGCGCCCTGCCATTGGCCAGTTCGAGCCAAAGCAGCCTCCTGATTGGCCGGTTTAAAAGCAGCCCGGCTCGTGATGACGGGGAACGCCCTCCCGGGAAGAGTAGCCGGACGTGACGTCTTCACACGCCCCAGTACTACAGCTCCCGGCGTGTCCCGCGCGGGTAATGTTAGCCAGCCTTGGTGGGACAGCGCGGGGCATGCCGGGAGTTGTAGTGCGGGGGGCTGGGCTTGGCGAGATCGCGGGACAGGACGGGGGGAGCGGGGTGGGGGAATTGTATCCTCCAGGGGTCTCGCTCTGAGCGGTTTGGGGCAGAAATACCCATTCCCTCACGCAGAGCGCAGATTCTGCCTAAGTAATTGTCAGGGCACGACAGGCTTCTCCTGGGACAAGGGCATGTAGTGACAGCAGGAGGGGGAATGTTTTGAAACCGAAAGAGAATGGGTTTAGATGGGACATGAGGAAGAAATTTCCTGTGAGGCTGGTGAGGCCCTGGCACAGGTTGCCCAGAGAAGCTGTGGCTGCCCCATCCCTGGAAGTATCGAAGGCCAGGTTGGCTGGGGCTCCAAGCAGCCTGGGATAATGGAAGGTGTCCCTACCCATGGCAGGGGGTGGAACTGGATCAGCTTTAAGGTCCTTTCCAACCCAAACCATTTTGTGATTCCACCATTCCATGGCTCCATGACTCACTTAATGTCTCCTAGAAATGTGGTGCACAAGAATGTAAAGAAAAGGGGATATGAGATTGCAGTTGAAAGCAGTTCTACAGCCATCGGCGCAGATGAAAACTAAATCATACAGAATAATAAAAGAAATGGATTTCTGCCCCTGTGGCATGGCCTGAAAAGGGATGGGATTGTTTCCGATAGGTTTGGCTTGCTCACGAGGGATGGAATACAAAATAACACTCATTTTCATAGGCGATAGAATTCAAACTGTAGCGAAGACATGACTCTAACAGCAACTCTGACATTTCAAGACACCTACAAGGTACAACTCGGAGAAATGTCAGGGATGCCCATCCATATGCCTGTGTGCTAAGCCATCACATTAAACCACTTACACCGATCTGTAGGTGCACACAGATGTGGAGGATGTTTGCTGAGGAGGGGGAATTACCAGTGACATCTCATAAAGCTGGTTTTGGGTCTTACAGTGCTGAGCTTTGTAAAAAAAACCCACAAATACAAGAGCAGGGAAGTCAAGAGAAGAGAAGAGAAAGCACATTACTAAAAAACAGAGATATTTAACAAGACAACGAGACTAGTTTGACAGAAAAAAAAAAGCAGTTCAAAAGCAGAAATGGAGGTAAAACACCTGCTACCCTGAAGGATCCTGAAGGATTGGAGGGTTGGCATGAACGGCCTGGAGCAGTGAAATCTGGGTGCAGGGGTGGGTGTTGAGACTCCCGAGGGGGCTGCGTGCGAGGTGCTGCAGGCAGTGTGGGCTGTGAGGAAGGTGACAGCTCCAAAGGTTCTTAAAAGCACCGTGAAGAGACCAGAGAGGTGGAGGGAGACTGGCCAGTTGGGGCAGGACAGCGGCCAAGCAGGGGCTGAGGTATGGGGCTGCGGAGGGTGTGTGTGAGGCGGGGAAAAGGGCCGTGAGGGGTCACAGAGGCCTGAGGAGGGAAGGTCCCCTGAGTAGAGAAGACTCGAGTGTGGAGCCGCCGGGACTGGATGGAGTTACCGGCCACAGCACAGGAGACACGGCCGGGCCCGTGAGGGGAAGTTTAAAGACGGAAAGGGCGGCGGTGGCCGGGGGTCCCCGGGACAGTGGGGCGATCTGACAGGAGCCCCTCAACCAGCCGCGCGCGCAGATCTGAGACTGACGCGCTCGCGCCGAGGGGCGGAACCCGCTCTGGCGCGCGGGCGGGGCCGCGGGCACGCGCTGTGGGGCGGGGCCTGGGGACACCGCGGCCAATGGCGTGCGAGGAGGGAGGGGCGGGGCCTTCCCGCCGCGAGCGGGGAGAACATGACGGCCTGCGGGGGGCGGGGTGAGCGACGGCCGGGCGGAGCTCTTAGCAGGCGGCGTGCGCAGGCTCTGCTGGGTGACCCAGTGGCCTAATGGATAAGGCATCAGCCTCCGGAGCTGGGGATTGTGGGTTCGAGTCCCATCTGGGTCGTGCCGCACGTATTTTTGCGGTGCTTGGCTCCGCGGGGCCACCCCTGCCCGGGACCTCCCCACTATTTTACCCGCAGCCGCTCGGGCGCAGCCTCCGGGCCCCTTTCCTACCCCTGGCACCGCGCCCCGCCTGGGGCCGCCGCCCTCTCCACGCTTCCCGCGGGGTTCCTGCCCGTGGCTCCCCGCTCCTCTCCCGGGATCTCCGGGGAGCCGCAGCCGGGGGAACTCCCGGGCCCGGACGTGGACACGGCGCTGTCGGTCCCTGTTTTGCCCAGCACCGCTAGGAAAGCTTTTCCATCTCTGCTGCTCGAGCATCCTGGGGCTGCTGGAATGCTGGGAATACTCCAAACACCACTGCTGTGCTCTTTATGGAGATCCTGTCCAGTTCAAGAGTCTGGGGAAACAGTGCAGACAAAGCTGTACATGAATGAGGGTTGGATTATGCCACCAGCTAATTCAACAGAAAAATCCCTGGGATACAGGTCTGTGGGATGCTCACATGTGTGTGTATCCATCCATCCATCCATCCGTCCATCCGTCCATCCGTCCATCCTCCCTCCCCAGTGCAAGCACTCACACTCCAGCTTCTCCTGCTTGCTGCAGGTACCTGCTGGTCACAAAAGGAATTTAGGAGCTCTCCTCTTTCTCATCCTCAGTTTACATTCCTGTTCCCATAATAGCTATCTTGGGATACTTCTGGAATTAAAATGTTTCAAATAACATCTGAGGTTACCCCAAGACACAGAGGAAAACAAGGATTAATAAGTGCTGCAGTAGAAATGTAACTCCTTGAGTAACAGATGTGGTGAAATATCATTTATTTTCCACACTATTCTGGTGAATTTTCTGTGTCTTCACCCATCGCTGCTGGAGACAAAGCCCTGAGCTTTTAGGAATCCTATTGAAATGCTTAATTAAGGCAGGACAAAACAAACTGCTTAAACTAAGCAACACTGAATCCCATGCCACAGGCATTGCTGAGGGTTAGATTTTCTGTCAGGGGTGGGTTTCAGGAGCCTTTCAGTGCCTTTATGGAGTTTTTAAGTTGTTCATTGTCCCTTAAAGTCATGAGCAGCTTCCACAGCACCCGGCAGCAGCTGGTGAGTTAAACTGTCACAATGGAAATCTTGTGTAGCAATAAGGTCACTTAGAAATAAGCCTTCTTAATTCAGTAATCCAAATCAGGGTTGGCTTGGTGTGTGAAAATTTGCAGAGTTCTTCATGTTGGCAAAGAGAGATTTAAAAATAAAGCTGTATGGGATCAGCAGAGCTTTCCCTTGGACTGGACAGTCACTACTGCATTTTTTCAGTCTGAAAAGAATCAGATTCTTTAAACTGGTTCCTTAACTAAAAGAGATTAGCAGCTGTATCACTGGAGGTGGCCAGAAATCCCCAGGTATGTTCCATTGTCATGCACATCCTTTACAGACCCTGCATCCCAGGGGTTTGGTGTGTTCCAGCACGTTCCAGTTCCCCTCCAGAGCGCAGTTCTCCACAGCCAGGAAAACCAGAATTGTTCCCTATGATTTTTCTCTACAGGGTGCCACAGGAGGGCAAGGCTCTCCCCAAAATAAAAATCTCCTGCCAAAACCATGCATGGGTGTGTTATTCCCAGGACACAGGTGATGCAGCCAGGGGGTTGTGTCCCGAGGGGAAGGAGGAGCACGTTCCTCCTAGGCAGGGCTGGTGGAGGCAGCAGCTTGGTCTTGCTCCAGTGGGTTGTCCAGTGAGTGATTCCCGTTTCCCCTCAGGCTGCCTCTCATTAGCATGAATCGGGGGAAGGGCATAAAAGACTCCAGTTCATTTTGAGTCTGGAAAAACTTTACTTCAAAATGACAACCCAAGTGTTCTGGCTCCTCTGCATTGTCATTAGATCATCTTCTGGTAAGTCTGTTACCTTCGGAGCAGGGCTGGGGCATGTCTGCCTTGGGAATCAGGGGAGGCTAAAGACATTCCTACAAATTCTTGCCTAAGCAGCCCTCCAGGCTGTAGCCTCTTCAGCAAGTAAGGGCTCAAGAAAGAAACATTTCAACGTGTTTGTGGGATGGGAATGTAAATTGCAATATTTAATTTGTCAGCATTGGGAATAATTAAGAGGACCTGGCAGAAGCAGGCAGGGAGCTGGTGCTCTGTCCTGCCAGCCGTCAGTGGCAGGTGAAGTTGGATTTGCTTATGCATCTGCTATTTTTATAATTTGTATGTGACCTTTCTCTTTTATCCCCCTTCACCTGTAACTCCAGGTGTCTGACTGACTTCAGCATGCTCAGTGTACCCTGTGTGCCTGCAGCAATCTGTCCTGAGTGGATTTATTTGGGTTTTAATGCCTAACTGACAGAACAGAAATAGTATTTACATCTGTTCCACTGGGATTTGGTTATGTTGCAGTTGTATCTCTTAGGTTGCAACAGCTAGACAGGAATATGCTGGTACAGGAGGATGAACCTCAAGGTCCTGAACAGATTGAGTAGATAAAAATGAAGTATTTCTTGATACAATCCATGACTGGGAAGGCATGATAAAGCAGTAGAAAACTTTATTTACACACCCAAGTGTGAGACACCTGTTCAGAGGGCACAGCTTCATAGGGAACCATCTCCAAACCTCCCTTGCCTGCTGCTGTCTGCAGCTTGGACTTCTTCCACCCCTCTCTCCACGGACATTCTTTTGACTTTACGTGTGGCCAGCCCAAATATTAGGGAATCTTTCCCATGACAGCAGCTGGTGAGAGCACAGGGGGAGAAGTGGCAAGGTCAGCAGCTGAGTCAGTTATAGGAGATAAACCGGGACGTTGTTCATCTGTGTATGTCAAATCTCTCTTTTCACACAAGGAGCTGGGATCAGCCTCCTACACAGAATAACCACGGCCGTGAACAGCAGACAGAGGCTGTGTGTGGGTGAGCTTTGTGAAAACTCTGCTGGCTCACTCCAGGCATGCAGGGAAGGGCTAAAGGAAAAGGGAAATGGACTGCCAGCGGAAATTTCTCTCCTGCCAGGCTAAACATTTTGGTCATTTTGCTTTGTGAGTTTCAAGGGATCAAGGTGAAGGTATAAATGAAAGTGTAGGTGACTGCCCAGCTTGTGTGAACAGTGCCATTAAGTTATTTTTTTCACTGGATTCCCAGACACTTCCTCTCTTTCTCAACCCTTGTCCTCTCAAATTAAGCAAAGCCTTGAAATAATTGTTACTAAGCAGCACTGGCCTAATTACTGCTACTACATACTCCATAGTGCACATGTCAGAGAGCCAAAACTGTGGGTAAAGACCTTCCCAGTAGTGTCCAAAGCCGCTGGAGAGTCTGGATGACATCGTCCATAGGCATCCCAAGGATGGGAAAACCAAATAGTTCTGCTGTCATGGTCTTTTAAACAAGCATCCCAAATGGCAATGTGAACCTCGTTTCCTCAGATGCTCCCTGGAGATTCAGGGGTTTGAGAAAATGGTTTGTTTTTAATTTGCAACAATAATAAAGTAAAAATGCAAATCTCCTGTTTTGCTCACACAGCTGCATTCCCTGTACTGGGCCTTCCAGGTCTGAGTACAGAGGAACAAGGAGCTCCACTGTGCTTCATCCGTTCAGCTATTTATCAGTTTTTTGTCTTACTGTTGGAGGCCTCACTTACAGATTAGAGCCTCAAGACTTCCCATTCTGAAGCACATGGAGTAAAAGACTTAAAACCCTGATTTTCTCTCTCCTTTTTTGTGTGCAGGATCCCTGCCATATGCTGAGAAACCAGGCCAGGCTCTCAGCAAAGATGTTTTTAGCTCAGCAGCCACTGCTCATGGCCAGGTGAAAGTGCCAGCCGGGGGCACGGGCAGTGCCAGCGGGAATGCCAGGGAAGCCCAGCTCCTGGGAATGCCTCCCGCCCACCTGCAGCAGCCGAAACCCCCGGGAATCCCCTCCCTCGAGTCTGACAAGAAGAAACGCGCCGAGCCTTCCCTGGAAAACAGCACGGGGCTGAGGAAGCAGCGCCGGCGGCACGGAGGGGTCCTGTCCCTGGAGAGCCCGACCCGGGGGGCTCCTCCCGCGCCCCCGGACTCCGGCCAGGCCAACAGGAAGCACACGGACCGGCGGCTGGCCGAGGCTGCCAACAGCGTGTGGGCTCACGGCCTGCACGCCGTGCCCTCCCACCCAAAGGTGACATCCCTGCTGGAAGCTCACCGTTTTCCAGACTCCGGAACAGCGGAGTCAAATGATCCTAACACACTGCACCACTTCAACCGACCAGGGAATGCAATCCCCCATAAACACCCCGACCCCTTCGCAAGGATCACCAAACCCTCCTGGGTCACCAACCGCTGGTCACCCGGCTCCATGTATCTGGGTGTGCTCAGGAAAGGTAAGGGACCGGCTGCCCGGAACTTCCCAAAGCCTGGGGGAGCACAACGGGATGAGAGATCCCCAAAGGGCCTGGGGCTGTCCCTCAGTCTGTGTTCCTGTTGTAGATGGTGACAAGGAGAAGCTGTGTCTGACCGAGTGCAGGAAGGAGCAGGATGAAGCGGAGGCCTTTTGTGCCAGCGAGTTTGGTAGGTGGTGTCCCCCTCAACCCACAGGGACAGAGCACCTTCTGTCCACTTGTCACTGATACTGCACTTCTGGTTTTAAATCACTGTGATTAAGATACAGTAAGTATGTTAAATAATTACCAAGCATTCAAAAAGGACCCATCACAGCTCTTCATAAACATACTTACCTTACCCTTTCCATACCTTGGGCTAGCACTGCCCTTTTTGTTGTTTCTTCTGGAGGAAGAGTGTCCTTGGGATTGGTCAATGGAACTGGAGAGACCAATTGTTTTAGATACTCTCAGATTAAACATTGCAGCTGGGTTGTTTATCTCTTACTATTTAGAGCAAGTTTGATTTTGGGGATTGAAGTTTGAAATTAAAATAAAATGGTGAACCAAACAGAAATAAGACTGTGATTCTCTCTCTAGAGAGGAGTCTTCTTGAAGTCCCTTAGGATTCAGTGTCTTTAGTCCTTGTGTCCACGTTGATGTAACTAAAGGTGGCAGGAATCAGCCTGGTATTTTTGTACAGACTGTTTAAGGACAAGCATTTTGTGACTGAAACCCTGCCTTGTGCTTACGAAGTTGTGAAACAGATACCAACTTTTTCTCACAGTATTTTAAGAGATAAGGAAAATACAAGCCCAGTGGTAACAGATGTTTCCATTTGTAGAACATAAACACGTTAGGAGACATCTGTTTTCTCTAAATGGAGAAGTCAGGAAGTGCTTTCTACAAATGCTGTCCTGCTTTGGTTTTTACCACTCTCACGCATTCCTGTCCAACGTGGGCTTCACAGCAACCCGACCTCCGTGTGTTTTAGCCCTTAACCAACAGCAGCCTTGTTCTGCTCCTAAATTGAAAAGACAGGTAGGAAAAAGTCTGAGCAACAGATGAGCCAAGGTTCCACAGCAGTGATCAGAGAGCTTTTCCTTTCTTTACTTTTATGGTGCGGATAAAAGAATAAATGACTGAATCAGAGTTCTCCCCCTGATGCAGGTGTAACACCAGGTGCACTAGCCCCACCAGCACGGTGCTGTATTCCCATTCCTCCACTCAGCACTTGCCAGAGCCAGAAACTGGGAGAACAGCATGGAGTGGTTGTCTGAGCTCCCAACCCAACTTACTTGGTGCCCTTGTCTCTTGGTATGACAAGGGCCTTTTATCTCAAAAGCCAAAGTATTTCATTACCAGCTCAGCTTTGTACTTCATTGGGAAGTTTTAAATTTAAAAATTTTACTTTTAAAGGTAAATATGCCCACTTCTTATATATCAGGATAGAAAATGGTACTAAACCCCTCACCTTCTTCACTAAGAAACATCTCAGACCTGTAAAGCACAAGGTTTGCAAAGCAGCAAAACTTCAGGCAATCACCTCACCAAATGTGATTATTTGAAGCAATTCCTCCTGCCCACCCCTGAGCAAAAGGATTCCTGTTGACACTTCCTTTACAGCATTTTAAATTACAGCCTTCACACATACCCTGAAAATTGCCACGATATAAAATCTGATCCTTTTTTTCCCTCTCCCTTAAAACAGCAGTGAATGGAATTGTTTATAACCTGGAAACCCTGGGGAACGGAGTCCGCTGGATTACCCTCTTGGTAGACAGTGATGGATTGTACAAGATGAGTCGCCTGTATGTCACTCCTGACGCCGCCTTCTTCCAAGTTCACATCCTAGTTGTGGATACTTTAAACTGCAGTAAACCGTGTCCAGACTTTAAACTTGGTAAATCATTCCAGCTTAATCCATTCTGCTATTCCTCTGCATGCCCTGCAATCTTAGTCTGCCCTACTTTAATAGGCTTAGCCTGGGTTGTTGGGAAAATTTGGAAGAATCAAAGTAGAGGCCTTTTTCCATCCAAATTTCTCAAAACTTTCACAAGAAAACCAACTGCACAAAGAAGTCAGGTACCAGTGTAGCCCTTTCTTAACTTTGTCCAGTTCCAAAATGATGACAAGTTTTCAGGATTCCTAACACAATACAAACAGGAGTTTAAGCTGGTGTCTTTTTAAGTAGTTCAGCTTTCCTTCTAGGTGCACATTTATCAAATACCAGCATTTCCCCCAACAGTAAATCATCATTTCCAGGCCAGCACCACCCACAGGTCCCAGCAGAGCTCAGGGCACCGCTGTAGAAGCCCCATGTTCAGGATGTTGCCACAGGCACAACTTCACATTTGTTCCCAGCCCTGGTGCCCTCGGAACGACCTCCCATTCCCTGTGGCTCACCAGCCCCATTTGTTTTGTTTCTGTTGTTGCAGGCAGCAGGTACATCGTGATGGGGCACATCTACCACAGGCGCCGGCAGGTGCCCGCCGAGCTGCTGCTGGCCCTGCGTGGGCGGCTGCGGCCAGGGGATGGCTGGGTCGGGAGCAGCAGCAGCTACGTCAGGAGATTCAACAGGAAAAGGGATCTCAGGGTGCGGGCAGCGCGCTCCAAGTGTCCATAAAGCTCCGGGGGCTCCGTCCAGGACATGGGAGCAGCGGGATCCACACTCAGAGCACACCCGGCTGTGGGCAGCGCTCCCGTCTGGAACCGGCTGCGATCCAACACCTGCTTTTGTGCTGTAGCACACACCAGGTGCCTCGAGCAGGCACCCCTGGCGAGGTTTAGCACAGAAGTCAGTCTAGGGAATATTAACTGGCCATGAATTTGCTCCAGCTGCTTTCAGAGCCACAGGTTATTGTAGCTTCCCCTGCTGCAGTGTGCCCTGAATAATCTGTAGTAACTGTAATGCAAAATTCTGGCAGCTTCGTCCTCGGTGTACAACCACTGCACGTTGAACCCTTCATCTTGAACACATTAGATGATACCACAGCTTTATCTACACAGGATGTTCATTGTGCTTGCACAGTTCTGCCTAAAGTATCACATGCATTCAATTTCAGAGAAACCAACACCACTAAGTACCATTTGTATTATTTTTGTCTCCTCAACCATGTCCATGGTACGTCTGAAAATGACACCATTCTTCCAGCAGAGCTGGATGTTCACACAAAGCATACAGAATAGAGTGTAATGATTTGAGTATATGAACACCCTGACTGAAAGCAAATCAAGAAGTGCACAACACAAATGCCCAGCTGGGTTTACAAGTGCCGGCGCAGGGAATGCAAAAGTGGCAGGGAATGCAAGATGAGCACAGGCTGCACACACTGGGTGTGCCCGGGCACTTCGTCCCAGAGCTGGACTGAATGCCATTCCCCCAGAGAAATATTGCCAAGCTTGTACTTGCACATTGCTGAAGTTACTTTTTAAATCAAAAAGACAATATTTTAGTACCTTTAATGTGGTGGAATTGAGATGTTTGTTGTTCCCTGTAAGTATTTGCAGATAGTAAGTCTCTAAAAGAAACTAATAAAATGAACATGAGGTTCTGCTTTCACTGTATCCTGGGTTCTGGAAGACCCAAAAGGTTATGTAATGATATTATACAAAGGCATCTCCATGTGTGACAAATTGTCTGAGGATTGATACATATTTCCATTACGAAATGTAAAAAATGCAGTACAGCTTAAAACCCCACACATGCAGTGATACGATGCGACCTGCCACAGGAAGCAGTGGCTTCTATAGAAGCGCTTTCTGTTTTGAAACAAAGCTAGTTCTGGCACTGTACTTGTCACACACTTCTGCAGCTTTAGTGTCACTGAAAAGCCACAGAGCAGGGGATGGCACAGGCCACACTGCATCAAGTGTTTTTTGATATGGAGACAAATACCAAGAGCAAACATCCCGTATTTGGAACCCAAAAGGCTTTCACTGGAGGACAAATTTACTCATAGCATGAGTCTACCTAAAAAATACACTGTCTCACTTTTGCTTTGTGAAAAACTTTGCATGGAGCACAGCATGGATTGATGGAATTTTCCTGTGAGAATCTGAGGGGGTTTTGATTTGGCAGAAGGACTGTTCTGGCAGTGAATGAAAGCTCTGGAGTGACTGGGAGGGACAGCAGGAGGAAGGGTTACATGTGCATCTCGAGTTTCTTTGTTTCTATTTTCAGGGGAAGTCCAGAGACTAAGCAGCAACTCCTCCAGGCATATCCCCCTGCCCAGAGCAGCAGCCAAGCCCCATTCCCTTCATCCTGCTCCAGAAGGGGAAGTGTGGGTACAAACTGAACACGTATCTCCCTGTGACTGTCTCTGGGAAGAGACAAGCACAGGACACCAGTGCTAAGGACATCCCAAGCCCAAGTTCAGTGCCCGTAACTGACACAAAACACTGGGGTGCAGATGTTGCTCTGGGAGCCTGAAAAGCCATTTATCCCATGTTCTCTTCCTGTGTTACCAAGTCCTCTTACCTTTCCCTTCTTTCTTGGAAGGTCCCTCCTTAAACTGTTCCCACAGCAGCTGAGCAACAAGTCCCTGTCTGTCACAGCCCCACTGAGATAGGGCTGGAGCAGGAGCAGGAGCAGGACTGTTGTCATCAGGCTTATCACATACTAAAGCCACCTCCTAAACAACAGTTTCTACACCAAGAGGATTTCCAGTCTTGCACTTGCTATTCCAAAATCCTCCCAGCAATAACCACACCGAGGACTGGATGGCACTCACATTCAACAGCTGCCGTGGTAGTTTTGGTACCTCACAGTCAATGATTTTCTTTCCAGCAGGATAATTCTGGAACATTCTGCCACCACCACACAGAAATCTGGGTGTACAGGAATAACTGTTGTCATCCCATCTGTCCAGGGGTTTACTCGAGGCTTTTGGGTAAGCCCAACTTCTTACTGAACTTTAAATCTCCATTAACTTCTGCATGAACTGAACTGAGATTGAGGATAATTGCTTCAAATTTGAGGAGACAGAAAAGGAAAATCAAGCTGGCACAGCTCACATTATCAATACCTCTTACAACATATGACCATTTCAAAACAACTGTTGCAATAATCTACAAAATAGAGTGAGGATGAGGACTGAGCAGAGATCACAAACCTTATGAACTTTATGCTTTACAGGTGGTGGGGATTAATCACAAGTGATTTGTTTTCTGTAACACCATTTAACTATAAAACATCACCACCAATAAATCCAGGGAAGTACCTACACCTGCCCAATGGCAACTGAACACACTGAAACAGGCTCTCATGGAATCACAGAAAGGTTTGAGTTGGGTGAATAATCAGCAGCATTAAATTGCATGTATGGATTATCCCCCTACTCAACCTGATTCACAGTTATGATCCGGCAAAGCCAAGACCTACATCCAATAACATTATCTAATGTTTCATTAGAAACACCACCAAATCCATGTCAAACACATTACTTTATTTGTCTAGGATGATGTGTCCTATAAGGTACAAAAAAGTACTCTTCAGTTTGCCACAATTTGTTAAAAACAGCAATCTATTGCCTACAGGTAGGAAAGATTTAAATCATGTCAGTATGGATTTAGGTATGAATAAATAGTACAGAAATGCTGAGAAGTTGGGATGAGATGCAGGATATGTCCCAGTGCTGTTGAAGGTGAGATTCTTCCTTGTCGCATTAAAACACAATGCTTACAATATGCAGCATTTTTTTTAAAACGTCAAAGGACAACATAACCAAAATGCAACTACTCTTCTTTGACTTTCAGAAGCATAAATGGATTATTGTTTCCACACTGAACAATTAGTAATTTTCACAGATAGGTTCAATGACAACATTTGTATGTACAAAAACACACGGGTTTTTAGTAGATAAAATCCCCCCAGAAGAACCTGAACACCTGAGCTGGAAGTGTAAGAAAGGGTGGTCAGTAGCAACATCTTTTTAAGAAAAATAACAGAGGAGGTTCTTGCATAGCAAGGTGCGAGGTTAAACCCAAAAGGAGCTTATCCATAAACCAGGTAAACCCCAGACCACTGTAGAACAGAAGTTGGCTGTGAGTTAGTGCAAAAGCTGGTCAGGTGGGTGAGGAACTGCAGGGAAACCAGGGCTGGGAACTACAGACAGGTACCAGAGCAAGTCAGTCACACACAGCGAAATAAAAGCCTCCTCATCTGCAATTTGCATCTTCTTGGACTCCAGTTCATCCCCCAGGGCAGCAGTGCTCCCACAGGAAACACGGAGGCAGCCCAGGAGCCTCCCAGGGACACACTTACAGGTGGTACCCGACATTCCCAGAGCACTTGGCAAAGATCACTGAGCTCCGGTGGGCAGGGACACCTCACAAACACCCTGGCACAGCTGCAACAGTCCTTGTGGCACCACTGTGGGAATGTTTTGTCGGGATAACAGGACTGGAACACAGTCGGGTCCCGCTCCCTGGCCATTCCCACCCCTACTCCTTGCAATCCCTAAACTCCTGCACAGATCCCCGAAGTGTCACACACGTGTCAGTGCACACTCAAACACACCTACGGCTGTGGGGAGAACAATTATCTCCATTTATTTTGTTTCATATACATCCATATTTTGAATTTTAATACAAAAGAAAAAAAATTAGAATCTGACAAATGTTTACAAACAAGATACCTTCAAATAGATTTTACTCAGTTCAGTCTGGTGCAGAGTAAATGACAAATTGTACTGTTTGTTATATTCAAGGCAACAGAGTCTGTAGTCCATGACCACTCAGCCCAACTTTTATGCAAGCTTGTTTTTATCTACCATGAATGATAAACTCCTTGTTGATTCCCAGTCCTGTGTGTGTGCACATGTGTACATAGCAGCTCCTTTCATAGAAAGAAAAGACATCTAGAGGTCTTCTTGTACTTTTACCTACAGGAATCATGTTAAGATACAGAATGGATTACATGGAACCGGGGCTGGATTTTATAAGAAAAAATAATTAGCTGACAAATGAGGGCAGCAATAAAAAAGCGTCTTTTTTGCAACAATAAATAAATACAGTCAAAGTTTTCTGTGTGGACTTTAAACCAGCTTCTTCACTGAAGAACAGATGTGGCATTTCCATGGAGTTAAACGTGACCCCATTTACTGTATCTTTTTTCTTGCTCTCTTTCTCTCTCTCCTTCAACAAAACAAAGTTTTCCCGCTTCTGCCACAATAGTACAACAATTTGATCTTGACAAGAAAGTGGTGCTGCTGATTTTTATTTCTTGTCCTTTGGACAAAATAAGCCAAGAATATATTTTGACTGTTGTGACCAATAAAAACGCAGTTTACATCAAGTCTTGTCAGGATAACCTGACTAAAAACATCTGGCTCCTTAATTAAAAATTGTCAGACAACCAGATCCTTGCTCGTGTGTTTGGTTAACACGCTGAACTCTAAGAAGCTGTAGACTGCAGTTTGTTGTTATGGGACCTGCAGAATACAGAAGAAAGTGAAGAATTAAGCACCCTTCAGTTTGGAGAACACAGTTGCTGCAAGGTGTTGCCAAAAATAAATCACAATGAGGGAATTACCACCATGTTGCTTCCATTTATTTTTTTTTTCCCCTTCAGAAATAAAAAAGAATGCTTAAAATAATTCTCTTTCTGAATTTTAAGCCCATTTTCTCCTCCAGAATACAAATAATTTCAGTACTTGCAAAATGCAGTGTGGCACTGGAATATTCCAAAATGCCTGAAATCAGTTTTACTCACATATTTACATAATAGTAGTCCATCAAAAGGAAAGGAAAAAGACATTTTTAGTTGTGAATATTTATAATAAGGTCCACTTTGCTTAAATTTATTCAAGAAGTCTTTGGATTAACTTAAAAGAAAAAAAAACTGAACAGGCATGTTAAAATCACATTTTTGCTAAGCAGAGTTCAGCAAAACTCCTCTTTGACATTCACAGTTTTATTAGTGACTTAAACTAAAACAATAAAATACAAGGTTTCCATTATGAAGTTTTCATTTTTCTCAGTACAGTATTTGAGGAACGGAACAATTTTTAGCTAATACAGTTATGTTCACCAGTGTGACTGCTGGCAACAAAAACATTTACTTTTTAGACAAATGATCTGGATTTTTAGGGCAGTTTAATGTCATTGAATTGTACAATAAAAGAAAGTGACCCCAACATCCAGTTCTGATTCCAGTTAAAAAGTTCAGACTAAAGATATCACAATCTGCAAGAAAAGAAAGAAGACGGATGGTATAAATGATAAACAATAACAAATAAGATGCAGCAATGAAATCAGTGTGCAAGCACAGTGAGTGCTGGGGACCCAGCTAATGGCAGTGACAGAAACGTGTGTTGAAAACTACCTGATAAAAATTACTATTGCAGTATTGAACTGGAAAGAAAAATGCATATTCTTTTTCAGGAATGTCTATGTAAAGGAACTACTCCACACCAGCCCTTCTTCAGAAAAAAACGAAAGAAATTTAAAAAGAAAGTTTAATTTTAAAAGGTAAATTTTGAATTATGTTTCATTTTCTGTACCCTACTTTAAACTTTACTTATTCCCTCTGTTTCAAAGGTGGTAAGTTTATAAAAAGATGAGGGAAGGAGTAACACTGAAGTATTTTAATTTCTTTCACAGCAGGATTGTCTCTTATTAGCATGAGAAGTATTTACTGCAGAGTAGAACATCAGCACAACTCAGACACAGTATTTGTCCTGATCAGAAATTACTCTCATTAAGTTTTCTGCAGCAGTGAGTTGAAATATCATTCAAATTTAAACGATTCATGATACCACCCAAAATTTTAACAACTCCTTTTGAATAAACATTCCAAAGTAACCTCCAGAAAACCACATTTAAACCTTAACTTTGACAAAATTTTCCAGGAAAGCCCACGGAGCAGAAAATCCCTGTATGAATGCAAGATAAGCTTAGAAAGGAGATTTCAGAGGCCAACACAACATCTGTGGTTAGGAACACTCCAGCTTACCTGCTTGCCTTAAATCCTTTTAGTTTCTGTACAAAGAAAGACTCAAGAACTTCTGCACACTGGTAAAAAGGGGAGTCACTTGGATTGTAGTAACGGCAGTTATCAAAAATTTTGGTCATGTCTGCCACAAACTCCGTGACCTTTTTGTAGTAGCGTTTCAGGATTCTTTCTTCCATGGTTGCAAGGTCTTTAAAGAAACCAAAGATTATTTAAATCAGACACTTTCATCCTAAACAGAAATCGACATTGTCAAGACTGTGGGAAACAAAGCATTATCCAGGTCAGAGGCTTTTTCAGGAATGCTGGTTGTGATTGGTGACACCAGTAGGTCTCCCTCAGGAGAGACACTTAGGCATGAATATGTTGTGTGCAGCTAAATTCAATAAAATGCAAGAATCACAATGACCAGGGAAAACCTCTGCAAGAAGCTCCCTGCTTTTTCTGAAGAAATGAAGGGAAGGTCAGACAATCAGGATTCAGGTACCATGTACATGTAACAGCCATCACCTCCTGATTATTTTTTGAATTCCTGCCTTGCTCTGAATGAACTATCAATTCCCATGGGCATATGCACATTACATATGGCACAGATGAAAGATTTCAAGTGCAGGGTCATGCAAAATGCCAGAGCTCTCATCCTACTGACCAGATACATCAAGGAGACAGGAATGGTGATGTGAGCAGTAATTGTCCCATTTTAATGCACATATCAATTAAAAACAGGGAGAGGAACAAAACCTGTCAAATATAAATACAGCTGTATAAATGTCTAGTGGCACTTTTAGCCAGAAAAACAACTATCTGCCCTTAGAAAATGCCCTTAAGGTGCTTATCTTGAAATACCAGTAATGCCAGAATGTGTGCAAACAACTGCAGATGGGTCTGGATTCTCTGGTGTATTACTAAGATTTACTTGTATACTTAAAGGTGCCTTTTCCTCCCACTTAAGTCAGAAAGGGCTAAATGCATGTTTGTTTACTCCACTAACTGTATTGTTATTTGAGCTTTCCTTATAAACTTTAATCCATCCACCATGGACTAGGAATTGTTCAGCATTGTCATTAACAGCACAGTCCAGAACTTTGGAACAGAAAAGGACACAATTCCTAAACAAAATATTATTTTCAGTCAACATACCACAACATTTTGCCAAGATACTAAATTGAACTTTCCTATTTCTAGGATGAGTAAGGAGTAGGTGAGGAAGCTCTAATGACACACTGGTTCTCATTTAGAGATATGAAAAGGTATTGGTTCAATACTGGAAGGAAAGGAATAACATTCCCAACACCATTTCTGCCAGGAGGTAGATTTCCCCAGGAAGTTTCATATCCAAGTGCTTATCCAGTTTTAACTGGTGAGCTCTAAGAAGATCAGAGTGAAGCACTGTAAAGCTGCAGCATCTCCCCTTCCACTTTGTCCACATTCACAACATCTCAATCCATTTTGTTCCTGCAGCTTTAAAGATAAATTACACATAATACAAAATTTACTACACTATCAACTCAGATGAAGATAATTTTAAACTCCATCATAAGGTGCACGTCACACTTCCACAGCATCACATCCTCCTCGGCCTCTGGAGTACATATGCCAACCTTTGGAGGAGGAGCTCATGCACAAAGACAGAAAAAAATTGTCCTCTTTAAATGAAGAAATTTTAAAACATGAGTTCTGTCCTATTGCTGCAATGACTTCCACATCTCATCTGTAAGACTGGCAGTATTCAGGGTGAAGGAGTCAGCAGGAGTAGTAGATAAAACAGCCTTCAGGAACTTCTGAATGTATCAGTGAGAAACCACAGTGCTTCATCTGCCTAACCTGTGAATTCTGCAAAATATGGCTGGAACTGGTCAGCAGGAAATTAACTTGCTATTCCAAAGCCCAAACCCCCTCACTCAGGCTGTTCTCACCAACACTTACCCATTGGTTCTTTGATGACACCATAATAATCTGGTGCATCGTTGGGATCTACTGGTTCTAGGAACGGCCATGCCATCTTGTGAGCCTAGCAGGGAAACAGGAGAGAATTAAAATAGAAAATTGAGTTAAATTAGGCACTATTAATAGGTAAATATTTTCATCCATTTATCTGTTGGGGTCTGGAGTTGAATTTCAGGAAGAAGTGCAGCATAATATGAAAAAGGAACCAGTTCTCATCTGATGACTGGGTAAAGTTTTAAATGTCAGTGACCCAGTAGCTGGGCTTTAAAACAGGAAACTGTGAAATTCAGACATAACAGGATACTGTTCTGAACAGGCTGCATGGAAAAGTATGGAATGAATTTACTGAGAGTGCCTTTAAGTACCCTGAAATTCATGTGCTTTTATAAATGTATGCAAAATACAGGACAATGCAAAATATTACTTACAGGATTTCTGTTACCACAATTTTAAGAATTGTACCAGAATTCTTAAAAATTCTTTAGAGTTGTAGCAGAAAAAGCCTATTTGGGAGTGACAGAGAAACCAGAAATATACTGTATTGAACAGTGACATAATTCTTATTATCAAGATGCCATCATTTACATGCTGGTAATGACCCCCTATGAGAACACTCCTGAAATCTGGTAACTCTCCAAGTATAGAAGTGTAGATTACAACCCACAGAAAAGTGATCTGAGAACAGAACACAGCACCTTTCATACCTTGTGCAGTTGGGCTCCCACTTTGCCTTTGGGGATTCTAAATCTGCTTCCTTTAAAAGCCTTTCACTGACGGGATTGTTTAATTTCACCCACTCAGGAGCAGTGATTTGCTAAATAACTGTAAATATTCCTCAGGACAATAATGCCAAGCAAGTTTGCAGCTGCCACAATGGCAAAGCTTTGCTATTCCCTCAAATCTCAGAGCTGCTAAAGAGAAATCAACCCCTCCTCCCAGACCCTCTGGGTCTGTCACACTCCCTGGTGCTGCCACCCTTCTCCTCACCTGCAAGGAGCGCAGGACCCTCCTCAACCCTTCGTAGTCTTTATCTGTGAGTGGACTGAGCACAGTCATGGCATCCTCTGTGGACTGGCACTGTGGGCACACGTACTCATCAATGAGATCTGCCTCGCTCTGCAGGATGCCCACACAGCGCCCGTGGTACCAGTTCTGACATCGGTCACAGCCAATGTAAAATCTGCAAGAACCAAACCAAATGTCAGTGGCTTCATCTGTTTCAAGTCCAGGTTACATTTAAACACATAAACCTGCCATCCCCTGCACGCAAGCAGATACTTGGCGTGATTAAAGACAACAGGTAACGTCAGATTTCAGAGTGACAAATTCTACTCCAACTGCTCTTGTATTTAAAGACCATTTCAAAACACGTTCCTAAATTTTATACTTTCAAGCAAACAAGATTTCAAAAATCATTCCTCTGCTTTAGAGATGAGAGGAACAGTGTAAAGCCAGAAGTCTCACCCAGCCAGTATTCAAACCAATTCAAGATGCATTTTGCACAAACTGGACTGCAACTAGGGTTTGTTTCACTCTGTACAAGCACTTTTCATATGGAAGCTTCAGTCTTGTAACTGAATACAGATGGAGTATTCGATGACACAAAGCCTTACAGTAAAAGATGTATATAATTCACATATATATAATCATATACCAACCATATACCCCCATACTAAAATTATGTTCTCCAGCCAGATCAGATTAAAGCACCAAAAAATCCACTAAATACGGCATTTGTCTTTTAGTCTTTCTAACCATCCCCTGTTAAAGAAAATAAAATAAAAAAGAAAATAAACCCCAACTAAAGTACATGGTGTTTTGGTAGTTTGTTGTTAAAAATAAAAACCACAAAACATTTTGACCACCTTGAGAAACTTCACTTTTCCTGAACATTTACTGAACAGAAATATTCAGGAGGGGGAGACAATTACTGAAAAGCAGTTTGTATTACGAATGAATACAATATACGCAGAATAACTCGTTTTTTACTCTTTGCAAGGAACAGGAAAGCACAGTCAGAGCAGTTTTGCTACCTAGACATGGAATAAGAGGTTCTTATCCGAACTCACTGCGACTCATCATAAGGTGTTCTGCAGATACAGTACAACTCCTCACTGCTGCCCTCTTGTGCCCGTTTACACTCATTACAGATGTACACATCCATTTTCTTAGCCTCCTTTTCTGTGATTCCAACACATTCTCCATGATACCAGTTAGTACAAAGATCACAGCCAATATAGAACCTAAAAGTGTTCACAATGAAAATGACAATGTAATTGTCATTTCAAATGGCATGGCACTTTTCCCTGCATTTCTCTCTGATGCACTTGCTGCTGGGCTACTTTCTGTCTCAGCTTCCCTGCTCCCTATCCTTACAAACTAACATCTCATGCTGCAGCTAGACTGGCAGTAAGGTCACTTGGGTCAATTTAAACTGACAATTCATCAAAATGCACATGTATTAATATGTACATATTATTTTGTAACCAGACTTTGACAAAACTATGGGCTAAAAATCTACTGTCTTCAACATGTGTGTGAAAAACTGCCAAAGGCACAAAAAGATAAGGCCAAAGAAAAAGGTTTACATTTTCAAAATTGCAGCTCAAAAGCCACTGAAACGTTTCCTTAAGGTTTGAAAATGTAGGTCTCAGTTAATTTAAAAAACAAAAGCAAAGCGCAAACACCAACTAGGAGTTACGAGTACACTACAAGAACATGCAACCAGCAGTGTGTAGGTACGTCTTGGTGTAACACGATACGAAAGAAAATGGGGTCAGGGCATGACTGTCAGTTTTAAATCTTGGTGGGAGTTTTTTTTTGGGGGGGGATGTGCACTGAAATCTGATAATAAACTACTTAAAACTGCGACCAAGTGGAATTTTGAGTGAATACTGTCTCCTCTCAGATACAGCTGTGTGAAGAACCAGGTATGGTATGACACAAAGTGAAGGGAACCAGGGACAGAATCATGGGAATGGGACCTTGCACAGAATGATGTGACAAAACTGTAAAATATTATGCCAGGATGTTTGTAACTCGTGTATGGATCTCTCAGAACACACCTATGACCAGTGACAACCAGATGGGCGACGCTCACATCCATTCTCTCTGCCTAAGCAAAAGCAAGCAGACTCGGAACCTCCAACCTCCCGGATTTTGGAGACCTCAACCCCCTGCCAGGTGCTGCTGCAGGAACTCCTGCCACCCTGTCAGCCTGCAGGCAACACCCTGGGGACACCACAGCACCAGCAGGGCAGTAGCTACCCCATGTTCCACAGGAAGCATCTCCGATTTCCTGGGCCTCTGCACACATCCTGCACACTCAGATCCTGCCTTTTCTCTTGTTTTCAGTCAGGCAAATCCTAAAATAAATATCACACAACCCAATTTCCATAAAGAATGGCTAGACATAGGTTCTGACAACTATTAGCAACTCGGCCTGTGCCCCCTCCCCAAGAGGGGCTGTGTCTGCTCCTGGTGATGTGGAAGCACATTTGCATCCAGGTGTAGATGCTAAGACTTGCCACTGGAATGTGGAGCAGGTGCCACATTATGCTTTAACAGATTGGAATCTAAGTAGGAATCTCAGAAAGATATCCTTGCTGACCATCCTTGAAAACAGTATTAGCAAATCCCTGTAACGCTGGAGTATCATGACTGAGAACTAAATATAATAGTTTTGCAACAAAATACACAGCACAAAACAACTTTTAAGGCTTTACTATATTAAAAAAAATACACAGGGTATTCATAAAATACCACAAATTGGCTTTTCAAGTAGCACACCTATCTTTTCTGAAGGCTTTAAGAGACACCAGCACAAAGAGCATGATCCAATGCCTACATATACATGAAAAAATAAAATAAAAAAAATTCTCAGAAAAGCGTTTCAGACCTTGACTAATTCCTTTCCAACTAGCAAAAGGATTATGTACTTCAACAGTAGAGTCATCATCTGTAGGAACATCAAATATAAAATTCACAAAAAGCAAAGCAGCAGAGCTCAATCACATTGCTAAGGATACTACTGAGCTACTAACATTTCATTTTCTTGAAGTTTTATTCAGTGCACTGAAGCACAGTTCTCAATTCAAGCTACCAAAATTCACTCTACGACCACTAGAGTCAACACAAAGAGTTAGTCTGACAACCAAATCCCTTTGCTCACTCACTAACTCCAGATACAGTAGCACACAGACCTCTGGTATCACAACCAGAGAACAGCGTCCCCCCTAAGTACACTGGATGACAGAAAACCTGACACAGACACAAAGATAAGTGAGGCTGGGGACAACCCTCGGAGGTGACAGTGACGTAACAGCCAGAGCATCACTCTGCTCTTCCTGCAGCCCTGCCAGTCCAGGGAGCAGCCCCATTTCCCACACTGAAGTAATAGTGCAATGGTCAGAGCTACTCAAAACCAAGGTGAAAAAAACCTCAAGATCTCAACTTTATTAAAAAAACATAATTAAACCCCCAAAAAAGCAACAAGGAACCTCAAGAGGTCCCCTAGTTCTGGCCCCAAACTTGGAATGAAGAACCATGACCTGTGGAGTGAATGCATCACTCCAGATATACGGTTCCCCTGTTATCAGCCCTTGAAGTACCACCAATATGAACCGGTACCAGTTCACACTTTTGGGTATTGTTACTTACTTGGAATTGGTCTGAGGTCAAACTTATTGTACACATACATCTCTGCACAGCTCTCAGATGTTAACCATTACTAACTACTGCTGTTAGTCACCTCTAACTTAAGCAGGAACATCTAACACTATCCACTGGAATCCACTGGATTCTCCACTCCAGCACTTACACCATTTTTTCACAAGCTCTATACATAGCATAAACACTTTTCCTCATTAACAGTCAGAACCAAACTACAGAGAACTGCAGTTTTCACTTTGTCAAATGCTTTTTTATCAACCCTGGAATGCAAATAATAACACATGGAAATAATTTCTCCCTGAAACATTGTCCAAAGTGAACTGCAGTCCAGTGACTCGGAGCCTCCTTTACTGGGTACTGCCTTACAAAAAAAAGTCATTTATTGGAAGACAGTACCAAAGCTATTTCTGAAGAACATCAGCTACTTACTCACAAGAAATTGCTCAAACCAAATTGTCACTTGCTTCTGAGGCAGAGGCAAAACAGCAAAAGAAAGAGTAACAGAGCGGAGGGACAAAAAAGAAAAGAGTATGTGCATGTGAGACAGGAAGGTCACACAATGGAGACATGCAAACGAGTAAAATATAAACCACGCACAGTAACAGTACCAATTGAGTATGTTAATATTTGTAATTGCTAGTGGAAAATAGAGACTTTATTCTCTATACCCCAGTGATCACTGCAATAACCTACCACTAGCTCCACTTCTAGCACTACCTGGCACTAAGAGCTGACACTAAACCTAAAGCTAAGGACATGCAGGAGGGGCTGTGGCATCGCTACTCACTTGGACTCGTCGTAAGGCGTTTTACAGATGCAGTAAAGCTTTGTGTCCTTCTTCGTTTCCTTTGAGGTAGTAGAAATCATTTTCTTTTTCTTGGACTTGGAAGCCGAGGAATCCTTCTCCTCCTCTCGTTTCCTCTTCTGGGAGGAGACTGGCACGGGGACAGTGGTGGAGGAGGAGGAGGTGACGCTGGCTGCCGGTGGCTGTGGTGGTGCTGGTGGCACTGGTGGCGGCGGTGGCAGGGCAGCAGCGGCGGCGGCGGCGGCTGCGGCTGCTGCTGCAGCAGCTGCTGCCTGGGCTCTTTCTTTTTCTTTCTTAATTTTAGTCAAGTCTTTCTTTAGCTCCTCCTGAAGTGTATTAAATGAATAAATAGAGGGAGGCACTTCATATGATTACTGCAAGACAGGCTTACAATATACACAAAAATCCCCATGCTTAACCAGAAGAAAACAGTAAATCCATTTATATATGCTCTTTTTTTGTGTTCTTAACCTACAATTCACATAATATTAAGGGATGACACACTTGGGCTACAATGGCCTACTGGCTGTAACTTATCAGAAGCTGTTTCATGAAAGAAGATAATTTCAGTCCAGAAGAAAACCAAGAGGCCCTCAAAGGACATATGAGCAGCTTCGCAGAGATCCACAACCACAGCTTCTTCCTGTAAATTCCCTTAAAATCTCACTGAGCAGACAAAGATTAACACAGAAATGCTCTCCTCAGCTTAACATCAAATTAGCCTTTGAGACTCTGTCCTTACCTGCACTTCAATCTGTAGATCTTTGTCCAGAAGTGCTCTTTTTTTCAGTATTTCAGCTTTCAGCTGCTCTTTATGCTTGAAAAGAAGAGCTGAGAGCTTGGTCGCGTTCTGTTTGCTCCGCTTCTGCTCCACGCTCTCTTCTCGCTTCCGTTTCTTAGCTGCCTGTTTTTCTTCTTTGTCTATCTTATCCAGAATATATTTCATCACTTGGTTGCACACAATCATTCTGAGGAAGGAATAAAGGAAAAGGACATTGTGCTGAGCTGCCTGTTTATTCCCAGTTGAGAATGCAGAATCAATTCTCCAGTCGCTGCAAGCTCATTATTATATTTCCTAAGATGCACAAGGTAAATTTAGCAACACACAGTGCTTCCACCCCTGCTTATTTACTAGAACACTGCTGGGAGAAATCAAGTCCCTTGTTAGGCTCAAGAGGGCCAGCCCCAATTTCACTTAAATGATCTGAGTACTAATTGTTCCTCCCCTCCCCCATCCGACTCCCAGCAAAGCTTTGTCTTCTTCAGTAGGATGAGAGATATTTCCACTCAAGTCAGTTTCTACAATTTGTTTGAAAGAGCTGGTTTTTTATTCTGATATAGGATGAAAGTGAGTTGGAAGCCTGTAACTTCTTCTAAACCAGACATTTTTACGTTCCAGTGACCACCAAATAGTACCAAGATTTTGTGTTTTGGCATATAGACTGAAAAATACTTTTCATTGTATAGAATTCACTATGAACAGTTCCTAATTACTCCATTATTGACAGCTCAAGATTAGTTTTTCATCTACTTGTTGTACATTCAACTATAAATCTGTTTTCCTGCTCACTTTTTCTGTACCTTCCATTTATTTTGCTTTACATTTCAATTAAAAAATGAATGTATTTTGGTTCTTCTGAATTTACTTTTCCCTTCTCCATTCTTTTCCAAAACCACTAGAAAACCAAATGCTTCTTGTTGCCAGAGTGACCATGAAAAACAACTCCTATTGAGCTGAGAGGAAACAGCAGAATAGCAATGGCCAGGACAAGCAGCTGCTGGCAACTGTGTGGTCTCAGACATTTTGTCCTTTGATAGACAGCTGGATTTTTGATGACAAATGTAATATGTAGATAAATATTTGCAGGGCCATACAATTTTGTTTAGTTTGCTCTTTATACCTGTACTATATCTACTTGGCTCAGTCTGGTTTTTTCACAGACTAAAGGTCCCCACATTGTATTTTTGAAGAAGAATAAATCAGTGAGATGGAAAGGCAGCTGCACCATGAACCAAGCTAGTTAGAACTGTATTTTTCATCTTTCTCTTAAATTGGACTTTTGTCAGTCGAAACACCTATCTGGCTGTCTGACACCACGAAATGAAAGCATATCCAATACATCTTTTTCTTTATGCAACTGTGAACAGTAAAGGAGTGGCACCCAGGGAGTGTTGTAATCAACTGAGCTTGTGATCTGATTATCAAAATTTTGTAAAACACACTCTTCTTTTTATTAGTATCTGACAAACACTTGTGATTATCTAATTGGAGCAACTGCATGTGTTAGAAGCAGTCAAAATAACTCCAAGACAAGTGACAAACACTCCAAAATTTCTGTTTAGCAGCTTCAAGCATAAAATCTCTCAGTTTGTCAATCTGTCTTCCAACTCTTCAGCTCCTTCTATAGAGTGGGATGTGCAGGGACAAGAATGGAAACACATGGCCATGATAAAGGACAAACAAAACCCAGGCTTTTTTTGCAGCAGAACCATTAATTCTCCGTTCTGTGCTCCTTTAAGGATGGTTTTTACTTCAGTTAAAAACTGTGGCCAGCTTCAAACACAGTATGTAATATTACTTAGAAAATATATTATCAAAATAAAATTGAAGTTATACAAAGAAGATGCAATAAAGATCATTATGAAAGTTACTTCTAAATGTTACTCTAACCAATTTAAAATAGCAACACTTCTTTAACCAGGTTTTTAGAAATCAGCATTTCATTATGATACCATTAGAAGATGTAATAAATGAAAAATTTGACATCTACAGATGCACTGTGATGCACATTCACCTCTGATTTTCTTCCCTCTCAGCTGGAGTCAGTGTCTTCTTCTGTTTCAAATGTTCTATGACAGCATTCTGCTTCATAATCACCTGTAGGATGATACAGAATCCAAAATACAGGATGAAAACTTTAGCCAGTATTTCACAGTATTATAGGGAGAACCAGGACATTTCCTAAGTTAAAGAAAAAGTTAAAGTGTCATTTTTTTCACTGAGTGACAAAATAAAGCTTATTTTATCAGGGGAGCAGGGCTTGTTTGAAACAATTATTTGAAAATTGAAAAAGGATTTGAAAATTGAAAAAGGATTTGAAAATGAACACCACCACCCCCAGCGTAGGATATTTTGCTTATGTCAAGTTTAAAACCAGGGACTAAATGTAAATTGACTGTATTTCCTCAGTGACGGGCTGTTTTATTATAAAAATTCTAAGAGTAAGGTCTTATTATATATATTTTTTAAGCCCCGCAGCCATCCAACAGCATCACATTTCAGATACCTCTGTGGAACCTCAGTTTTCAGGTAATGAAAGTACTGCACATGTGTTCTGTCCATCAGCTCTCCTAGCTCTGACCTATCTTTCCTCAATTGAGAATAGAGATAGATTTGTCCCAGCAGCTACTGGTAAGCTGAATCAAGGTGACAGAAGAATGCAAACATGGTACAAGTGACTTGATGTGCTGAATTAACTGGGAATATGTCATTAAATTGCCAACAGCAATCGTGCACTATCTTTGAAAGAATCAAATTAACTGCCTATCAAATGTATTAACACTGTTTACAAGAACAGGCATTTCAAATCCCATTTCTTTCATTCATTAAGTGTTAATTTCCTTCTGTTAACTTTACCTGTTTCTGGATAATGTCACTTTGATTAGAAGCCTGAAGGGTGTGCTCACGTTTAATTTCTATCTGTTGCTGCTTTTTCTTCTGTCGCTGCTCCCTGAGCTGCTGAACTCTGTACAGCTGCTCCTGAACACTAGCTGCTTGCACTGTCACCACCCTGGCAATCTGCTGAGCCTGCATTGGGCTACTGTGCTGGATCTCAAGAGGTAACTGAAGCTTGATGTGGGGCACGCTGCCCTGCGGGGCTCGTATCTGAGCCACAACATGGGGCTGCAGCTGACAGAGGACTTCCACTTGCTGCTGAAGCTGAGGCACTGCAGTAACACTTGTTGGAGGCTGCTGAAGGTGCAGCTGAGGATGAGCTGGGCACTGCACAGGAACCTGATTTAAACTTTGAATACTTGCAAGGGTTGAGCCTGAGGTCTGAACCTGAGGCTGTGATTGCTGCAGCCCAGCTGGAAATTGTATGGGAGCATGGGGCCACGTCGGAGCGGGTTGTCGGGTTGGAGTCTGCACCTGAGCTGGATGCTGAGCCTGGGCCGGGGACTGGCCTGGGGGCAGGCCCGCGGGCGGCGGCTGCATCGGGCCCGGCACTGGAGAGAGCCCCGGGGCCTGGGCTGGAGACTGCGCCGGAGACTTGGACGGCTGAGCTTCGGGGGGAGCCGCGGAGTCACCGGGGCCTTCGGGCTGGCTCGGGGCCTCGGGCTGAGCACCCTGGGGCTGAGCCCCCGCAGGCTGCGCTGGGGCCGAGCCGGGCTGGCCCTGGGTCTGCCCCTGGCCCGCGGGCACAGCTGGTGCTGGTGGCGCCTGCAGAGCCGGCTTCGGTTCCCCCGCAGCTGAGAACGACACAAACGAGGATTCCATTAATAGCAAATGGCATGGCTATGAGCCTTACTAATCCAAACCCTCTGGAACTACTGCAAAGCTCTATGCAGGAACTCAACAGACTCTGCAATACACTTTCAACAAATTTACTGCACTAACAGACCACCTCCAGCTGCATAAATACTCCTATGCAGTTGAAATGGAAGCTTTGCTCCTGCTGAACAGAACAATGCTTACCGGAGGTTGAAGTAGAAACGGTGGTTGTAGTTGTGCTAGCTGTAGTAGCAGCTGCTGGTAGTGGAGTGAACAGAAATCTCTGAATTGTACCATTTGGCATAGCTGCTTGCATAAGCTGTTGTCCTGGACCAGGTATTACAGTCACACCCTGAGGGATTAATTGTAACTGACCAGTAGTTTGACCTTGTCCCTGAATTACCACAGTTAAGCCTTGACTGCCACCCTAAAAAAAAGTTAAAATTGATGTATTAGTGACATAATTCTTAGACAGACTTTGCTGAAAATCAGAACAATTAGGGGTTTAGATTTCAGAATTCAGTATTTTTGTCACATACCGTACTCCTAAAATCCAAAACTAGCATCTGAGGTCATGAAATCCGCTTTCAGCAATTCTATTGCCAACAGATGACTGGGTTGGGTCACGTTTTGTGAACCCGCAGAACACAACAGAAAAACTCAGAGTCTTTGGTGTAGAAACTCATAGAATTACAGAATGGTTTAGGTTGGGAGGGACCTTAAAGCTTACCCAGTTCCACCCACACCTTCCACTATCCCAGGTTGCTCCAAGCCCTGTCCAATGCGGTCTTGGACACTTCCAGGGATCCGGGGGCAGCCACAGCTTCTCTGGGCACCCTGTGCCAGGGCCTCCCCACCCTCACAGGGAAGAATTTCCTCCCAATATCTAATCTAAACCTACCCCCGCTTCAGCTTAAACTCCACGTCTCGTTCCACCTACAAAAAACCTTATCTGGCAACCAGCAGTGTGTACTTTGCAGTAATTTATATATATTATTTATAGTTTGAAGAATAGATATTGTGGTAAATCACAGAAATGTACTTTTACCCAAAAATTGACTCTAAACTGATTTTTTGCCAACAGACCTTCATGATCTGAGCAGAAGTTGTGAGAACTTTTTCCTCCTCTGCTCAAAGATACTGCAACTTTTCCTCTGAGATTCTGGATAGCATGACTGAAAACTAAATCTTCACATCAAATCAAAAAACAAGGAAACAACATCATGATCTGAATGTCTACAAAACAGGCCATACAGAATAATTATGTCCCTTACTGCTATTAAAGATTTTTTTTCCATACTGCTGAACACTCCTGATGCCAGTTACCTTACTGGGAAATACAACAGGAAGTGAGTTAAAACTTTACTATTAAAACTACTCACTTTGTATTTACTATTTATTATATTGATTTCCTATTTAAGCTGCTTTCAGTCTGTAATTATGCCAATGGTCATCCTAAATGAAGCCAGACACATAAATTTAAGGGCACAGGCACTACACTGCTGAAATGCAAAGGCTGGATGTTAGCAACACGTGGGTGTTAGCACATTTCCACATCCAGGGCTGTCCAGTGCCTTACCTGTCCTTGTGTGAGCTGTGTGAGCTGGGCCATTGTCAGCTTCACCTGGCCCTGCTGAGGGCGAGGGGGCGGTGCTGGGGTCTGTGGCTGAACTTGTTGAGGGGCTGTTCCAGAACTTGTGATGGTTTTCTGCCCAGTGCTGGAAGAAGCTGTGCTGGTACTAGTAACTGCTGTTGAGACAGGCTGACCCCTGATTATTTGAGTCACTACTTGCTGTGTCTGACCTGTAAGAGAAGAATTTGAGCTAAGAAACACATTTTCAGCTTTTTAATCGTAAGCACAGCAAACCTCTAGGTCACAAATTGCAATGGGGTGTGTGTGATGGTGATCAGACAGGTGAAGCAAACAACTGCAGTTTGCACATAAATTTTCTTTACAAACCATTTGTGTGCTTGACTGAAAAATGTCTGCAAAATGTTTTCTATTTTAAGGTTGCATGCATACAGAATACTTCAAATATTTAGCTTCTCTTTATGAAAAAACCAACAAAAAGAGAGGCTTTCTCAATGCACAATTACTCTATATGTTTTTAGGGTTTTTCAGTTGGGTTTTTTTTTCCCAAATGAATGGACTTGAAAATTAAGTACTACATTTCCCAATGTCAATAATGAACAACACTGACAAAGCCTCCAACCAACACATCCAAAAGCTGAAAAAGGCATTAGTTAAAAGTCAAGCATCAAAAGGAGGGATTTTTGCATTGGGACACAATGATACACAAGGAATTCATGAAGAAACAAACCATGATTTCACACTGGCAATTTAAATATTAAAGTGAACCTACTGGCTGGCAGAATACCTTGTTGCACCACTACAGGTGTTCGAATGATGGTCTTGCCAAGGGTTGACTGCTGCAGTGGTGTCCGGATCACCGTCATCCCGGGGCGCAGCGGTGTACCCTGCACTACCTGTGCACACCAGAGGGGAAACCATGTGTAAACGTGGGGAAAAAGCCCCTGGAATATGCCCTGAATTTTTTTCCTCGTGTGTTTTAATTTTCCCAACTGGAGGGAACTGTTGTACCTCTTTGGAATAAAGGATCCATACACACCATTGCTGAGACGAGCCAAAAATATTGAAAAGTGATTAGCCAGAACTTTTAATATCTGCCAATAACTTAAAATCTATGCAACCATTTTTTTTTGAGTTAAATAACCAGAAAAACATCTTACTTGTGAAGTGCTTGTTGTTCCTAATGTCCCTGTGGTGTTTGGCCTAATGGTTACAGTTGCTGTCCTTGGCTGGAATGAAGTAAAGGTTTGACTTGCAACTGTAGTTGATGGAATGATACCCAATACCTTTTGCTGAACTTGAACCACACCTAATTAAAGAAAAATTGAGAATTCATTAGTGACATAATGGCCAGCAAAAGAAGTAAACGCAACTCCAGGGTGGCATTTAGGACTCAGTCTCCAGGTTTCTAGAACACCTGTGAGACTTTCAACATTTCTTGGGAGAGCCTTTGTCATATTGTAAAAAGAAGCAGCATTCTATTTTGTCAATAGTCCAACTTTAAGTAGTTTAAATACTCCATTTTAAGTTAAGAAACAGATATTTTATAAACGGTTAAGGAAAGTGTGAATCTTCACTAAGATCAGTTTGATGGTAACTGCAAAGTCCTTGCATTGACAGGGTGCCACTAATTAGTGTTATACAACCATTAAAAGCTATAATCTGATTAATTTCAAATGTAGGAGAGCAGTTTAAACACCTTTCACCTACAACACTGTGGTGCTGAAGAAAATGGGCAATGCTTCTCCTGTCACCTAAGAAATTTCAATACAAAATCTGCAGCCTTCATCTGAGCCTTGCTCAGATGCTAAATATAATGGAGACAGAGAATTGAGCTTTTCTGTTCAATATACATTCACAAATCTCAAAATATTAAGTCCTCTTCTTGAGGAAAGAATCAAAAATGCTAATCTTAGTTTGGAGCCAAACTCCTGCTCATCAGTGAAGGGCAGGTATAGGCATTAGTATTTTTGTGAAGAAAGTTGCTTTGTTGATTTAGATAACCAAAAAAAAAAAAAAGCATGCTTCATTCCACATTGTTCAAAATAAAGCTCCTAATTTTGTGCTAGGAAATGCAGAATAATTTGTAGGCAAAAAACTTGCATTTTTCCCCTTACAGACACAAATATGCAACACAGGGGGGAAAAGCTGTAGAAACTTGTATTTATATATACATAAAAAATATTTTTCCCCCTTCAAGTCACATTTTACTTCACTGGGAAAATAGTGTCAACGGAGAATTAAGCAGCAAGCTGGAATACAGTTTTTATTCAGTTCCCTTTGCCCTACCTCCTTGAGTTGATGGCACATTGACGGCAACAATCTTGCTGTTTGCAGGGAGTGGCAGCTTAGTTATCACTTTCCCTGCCATCGTTACTGGGCTGCCTGACAGCTGGAAGGTCTGCCCTGTGCTGGCAATGGTTGTGGCTGAGGTGGCAGCTGTGCTAGTGGCTATTGAGGCACACAGAACAGGCAGGTTTAGAGCAGAATAATTAGTCAATGAAATGACTGTTTTTCAAGTATGAAACAGCAAACTACAGGATTACTTTTACATTTTTTTTGAATGTGTCATGCTTTCTTTGGTAAAGATTCTTTTTTGGAAACAGTATGTTACACCATAGAATGCTTTCATGAATGATTACTAGCACAAAAACTGTCAGTGATGAATGAGACAGGTCAGAAATGAGACTTCCTAGCAAGTCAGAACAAGGAAAAACTAGACAGGGATCATCTCAGAAATGTCCTCCTGGCATAGCAAGAGTTAAGAGCAAAAATAACCAGAAATGTAATCACGCTGCATATTTGGAGAAGATGTGATGTGTATATAGCATGTGATGTATACACACAGGATGAACTCCAGCACACATTCCTTCCATGACAAATGGCTCCTTACCTGTTGAAGATTGGCCTTGTTTAACCCAAGTAGCAAAAGTTTGATGGAAATTCTTGTTCTGTTGGAATGTTACTGTAGCTGGAGAACCCACTTTAGTGGTGAGCACTACTTTGGTTCCCGTGGGGACGGGGCCTGTCAGAGGGCCCACCACGACTTTCTGTGGTGTGGAGACTGTGGTTGCAGTGCTGCTGGCTGTGGTGGCTGCAGGGAGCACACCTCCTGCAGGGATCTGCTTCTGCTGTTCCAGCCGTTTCTATGGAATTTAGAAAAAAAAAAGCAGTAAAGGGATAATTAGTATTTTCAGATTTTGCAACATAAACATTGTCTCTACCCAGTATTGAGAGATAAAGACCTCTGGTAGGATTTTAGTTTAAATTGTAGAGGATTGAAGAATAGGCTCCTTGACCTCCAGAACTACAAATCTGCTTACAATACAGAGCCAGAAATTTTCCTTTGTAGCAACTTTAAAATCCTTGGCTTATGTTAATTTCACTGTTGATTTTACTAAAAAAAAAAACAAAAACCCTCAACATATTAATTTGCCTCAGATTAATCAGAAAGGTTAAAAAAAACTTTAAAAAAATATCCATCTATATTTGGCTTTGACCATGTGTATACATCTATGTCAGTAATTGGTATATCATCATCAACACAGAGTTTACTATTAGCATTCCTAAATTTAGAGCTTCCTGCACTGAGATCCTGCCAGTTACAGAAAAAAACTAAACTGTATCATTCTGCTTCACCATTGAGAATGCAATTTTTAAAAATATTATTTTAAATGTAAATCCAGTTTGCAGCCTGCTTTAAAAAATTAGGTTCAAAATCCCTTACCTTACCCAGAGACCTTCTGTGCTGTAACTGTTGAAAAGCACATTTAATCTAGAGAGCCCCTTTGTGAAGGGATTGTATCAGTAGGCTCTTCTAAAATGTCAACTAATCTAGCATTTTTTCCTATGTTACTGGAATTATCTCTGTATTTATTTAATTCAAATTCCAGCACTATATTACAGTAATGCCCACAAATCAGAAGCACTTGTTCACCACTTATGGGTTTTTGTCAGGCAAGATGAAATGAAAAAGGATTAAGTTGGGAAAAAGAACAGTTCTTAATAATGTATGTGAAATACCAACATGGCACTGGGTTTCCTAATTTTAAGTGCATACATTTATATATTAATACATACACATATCTACATATATTTAAATAAAATTATCAATGGGCTTAACTCAGACAAGTTAAGATAGAATAAAATCAAAAGATGCAATTGCGTGAAGCATGAAATGCAGTTGTATTCCCAAGTCAGCTGTATTCCAAGGCAGCTTTCCATTCCACATAGAACACTGAGGACCTTACCTGAAGATGGGTGCTTCCCAGCCTTCTTTCAAAATGGAAACAAACTAAACCTTTCTAAAGTGTTATAAATGACGTGGGGGAAAAAAAGGCAACCCAGAGCAAACCTTTGCTTTAACCCTCTTTCAAAATAACAAATGTACACAGTGGCAGCAGCATTGTTTGATGGCTTAATCTGCAGTTGGCACTATTTGAGAAATGGTGTAAGCAAGGGATAACTTCATTTCCCAGGCTGTGATGCATGTGGTGAGCAGTGCAGTTGCTGACTGCTGGGACGACCCACAGCTCCCCACCTGCTGGGCAGCCAAACGTTGGTGTTTTAGCTGAGCCTCCAATTGGGCCTTGAATTCCTCTGCCTTCTTCTGTTCACTAACCTTAGCCTGTTGTTCAACTGCCTGTGCCTTTTCCTTCTCCACCCTGCCAAAGACACAAAAGTAAGTTATAGCACCACATAAAATCCAACCATCAAACTGCATTTTGTTCTATCCAGTTTAATTGCTCTTGTAAGAGCAACTGTTGAGACAGATGATCATTGAAAAACTGGTCATGGCTTTAGAAACATTTCAAAATAAACTACTGAAGTTGCATGCAACATCCCTGAAATATCCTGATGCTAAACTACTGCAACATCTTACAGGAAACAATCAAAACTAGAATTCATAATTACACCTGAGACTGCAAGGAACCCATGTAATAACATACATTTAAATTATTCTTTCCAAGAGACTCGAAAATGTTGTTCCAACTGTAAGCACGTGATACTGAAAATATGCATCTTATGACTTGAATATTCTCAGGCTCAATTTACTTGTACACAGTCATTTTCTTTGGATTATAGAAGTATTTAACAAATACTGTATAAAGTCATGCCAAAAGCAGCCTAAAGGCTTTCCATGCATTACAGTAGTAGCCTTTTAGCATATAATAGTGGTTAGTTCATAAGTGTGGAAAAATTAATATAATATTAGTTCTAACAAATCTGAAATATCTACATACCTTAATTTTGGTACCAGCAAATAGTTTAGCTTTATAACTTTAAGCCTATCATTATCAAAAGGCCCAGTAAGAATACAACACAGATGGGTTTTTAGTGATCAGAGTGACAAAGTTTGTGTTCTCTAGGGGGAACTTTCATTTAACGATCATACAAATTAAGACTACTTTCTTTAAAAGTTCACTTGAGTTCGTTTACCTTTCAGCAAATGCCCTGATCTCCCACAGCTCCAATTCCTCCTCTGCTACCCAAGTTTCCATTATAACAGGGCCTGTTTGCTTGGGTGTTTCTGGCCTTTTTGGCCTGAGGGCACTTGATCGCAGTCCCTTCCTCTGGGGTGTTGGAGTTTCTTTAGAGAACAGTCAAAACACACACATTAAACTATACCATAAAACGAAATTGAAGTGTAAACCAAGATGTAGAGATGTTTTCAGTCCCATTTTATAAACAGGAAAGCCTTTCAGCTTCAGATAAATCATATTCATTTGTTTCCCCTAGGTAAATGAACAGTTCATAACAAGCTGCATTTGCTCCCTTGATGGTTTGAATTAGCATAAAGATCCAGTTACCTTCATTTCTCTAGATCACAGGGAGGGGGGAAATGTCTAAACAAACAAACAAACAAACTAACTAACCAACAAACCAACCTTTTGGAGCCTCTGGTACACCAATGGGACAGATTATTTTTCTTATACAGTACTCTGACCGGATCCCATACGGACCAACATCTCTCCGCTTGATTATTTCTGTTGTTGTAATTTCAGTTTCAGTTGTTTCTGCAACAAATGAGTCCCAGTACATTAATAAAAGAAACAAATAAAGCTAAATCTCCAATCAACCCAATATACTCAAGGCAAAGAAACAGCAAACAAATTCAAATGCCACAGCTGACAGCGAGCCTTCATAGAAATGTTTTGAGGGAGTGTAATACTCAGAATTTACAGCAAAAGCTTTTGCAAAGAAAACCAGAAATTTAAAATAACAATACCTGTCCTTGTGGTTCCTCCCCCAGGTGGAGCTTTTGCTGCCATATCATCCCACTTGAGACATGCCCACAATAACCTCAACATCAGGCTCACTCCAGCCAATGATTTGACTGTTTGGAGTCGGTACCTAATGACAGAAAATGAATTATATTTTAAAAACAATTTAAAATACCAAACCAAACCAGCAGGACAAAGGTTTTCCATCCTACTTTTATGAAACAATACAAAAAACGGAATCATAAATAGCAAAATTTGCATGTTTGGGCACAAACATGTGTATCACTTGTATTTTAAAAATCAAGTAATTTCATCACATCCTACACTTTTTCTCAAAAATGTGAAGTATGTACCTCCAAGTGATCCCAAAAGTTGGTCTTGGCGATGGATATGGCCAGATATCCAAGGCAGGCTTTGCATTGTAATTGAAATAAGGAACCTCTCTGATCCCTCCTCTCCTGGCCAGCTTTTTTAAGTCATCATTGGGTAAAACAAATATGCTTTTTTTACTGCTTTTGGTAACAAATTTCCTGTAAGATGGTAAAGCAGTCCCAGAACGAGTTTTTTTGGGTCTTGCAAATTTCATTAACTTCACTTTGTCTTTTGTGGAGTATTCTTTGCTGACAGTCATGGAAGTCACCAATGTGCCTTCTGAGGTGGTCAGTGAATCGGTGACTGTTGTTGTAACCACTGTTTTACTGTGCTCTTGGACAGAGATGACATCAGAGTTGCTGTCTGTGGCTGGAGTGGTGAGCTTGGTCACAGTGGTGGTGGTGGTGGTGACAGTGGAGACGGCACAGTTTTCTGTAGATGAAACAACTGTGGTTTTCTCATCACTGGCAGCTCCAGTCTCCGCGACTTTAAACACCGTTTTGGACTCTGTGGACACAGTTGAGGTTGTGGTAGTCACTTCAGTAATAACAGTTTTTATTTTACTTTCTCCATTAATATTTTCCATTTGATATGTCTGTACACCATTCTGGTCAGCAAAGTGACTGCTCGAGCTGGATTCCTCACGTGACGTTACAGGCGACGGAGCAACTTTCTTCTCCTCAACTGCTTCAGTTTCCATAGATTCTGTTTCTCTGTTCAGGTTATTTGCTTTACAGACAGGCTGTGCTGGCAGGCAAGCAGAGCCAACACTGGCAGATCTCTCAGGAGATACCAAACCAAACCAGGTTTTCTGCACATACTTGGGAACTTCATCTGGTGGCTGAAGACTCTCTCCAGACTCAGATTCAGGAGAACTCTGCAGATGTGACTTCGAGTCCACATTATTTTTATCCTTGGTGTCCTCTCCCATGATGTCACCATTCATGAATGGTTTTACTGAAGATTCCTTAAAAGTCAGCGGTTTTATTTCATGTTCTGGAATGGATTTATTAATATTATTAACTTTTGGTTCGATATCACCCCCTGCCTTAGCTTCACAGGTATTTTTCACTAAGCAGTCATCATTTGATAATGCTTTAATGTCATTGTCTTTTCCATTCATTTGAAACGATGATTTTTCTTTCTCTGTCTCAGTTTCTTCATCTTTATTATTCTTTTTGTCAGTAATAGTATTTACATTTGTCTGATCAAGATATTTGTTCATGGTACCTGTCTCCACTTTCAGTTCCTGACCTTTCTTTTGACCATTCGCCTCTGTTAGTTTAGAGCTCAGTAAATCCTCATTAACATCTTCCCCATCCATGTGTTCCAGAGTCTGACTTTCACGGTTTCTTTCAGAAATCAGCCCTGTTTTAAATGATTCTAGACCTTTATTAGCTGATTTTTGGTGAAATATCATCTTTCCAGATTTACTTTCAGTCTTTACAGGAGCAATTTCTTCCTCCATTTCACTTTCTTCAGAGGACATTTTTTCCATATGGCTTTTTATCATACAGTTGTTTTCTGGATCTTTGCTCTGCTGTTCAGAATTCCCTTCTGAGTCTGGTTTTTCAAGAGTAGCCACAGCATCTCTTCTACAGCTGCTTTCAGGTACCACTGGCCCCAAGTTTTCAAGTTCTCGCTGAGATACTCTGGTAATAGCTAGCTTTTGTTTCAAGGGTTTTTCATTTGTTTCTGAAACATCCCATTTCATTCTGCCTTCTGCACTGGTTTGTTTCAAGCCGTCCACTAAAGAGCTCTCAGACTCTCCAAGAGCCTCCTGTCCTTGACACTTTTCCGGAGTTGAAGGTTCAGGATTGTTTTCTTTGCCATCATTCTGAATGGAGCTCTCTCCTTCAGAGGACTGAGGGGAGTCTTCATCCAGCAGCTGCCCTTCTCCTTTTGAGAGCCTGTTTGACAAAGGCAAAGAAGGTTCATCTTCATCCCCAGTTTTGGTACAGGAGATGCTGCTGATGGGCAAACAGTCCTGTTCTGCATCTTCGGCTTGGGTCTTGTCTGAAAGGTAGCTTTGATCTTGGCAAGAACTGTCAAACTGGCTTCCTTCTTTTCCTTTCCTCGTTTGTAGCTCATCTGCATTTTTCTGGGGGCTCACAGATCGAATGCCCCCAGTTTTAGCACCAGCCTCCAGCTTAATCTTTTCTAGACGTTGTTTTTCTTCCAGCGTAAATTGTTTTATTCGCCGCTCCAAGAGCCCATCTAATTTTGATGATTTTACTTTCCTTTTGTAGCAAGTCCTTAAATGAAATCCCTCACTGACATTGATTATATCCCGCTTACAGTGACTTTCCTCATCTTTTATGGAGGATTCAATTTTCACATCATCTACATCCATAGGTTCTTCCTTGATGACTTTATCATTTTCACCATCGATGTCTTTTTCCACTGTGAAGAAGAAGTAACTCTGAGTCAGTGAGCTCCCCAACAGTGAATACCAAATTATATTTTTACATTAAATACTAAGAAATAAATGCATATTTAGCATATTAATAGATGTCAATAAAAAAAGGAACAAAAGCTTCAGACACTACTACAATGGATAATAGGCAATCATTTAACTGAGACATTTTAGATGTCTTGACAAAATCTATTACACAATTTTTCAGTAGTTATTTCTGAGGTTCTATGCTTTTACTCATGCAAGGGTGTCATGAACAGCAGTTTCACAATAACGGAAGATTATTACCTGAGTCTTTTGCATGATCTACGTTTTCAGAAGCTGTGTCAACTTCTACTTTGTCTTCACGCAGCTTTTCTTCTTTTACTTGTACTTTCTCCAAGGTTTCTGAGACATCTGATTTGTCTTTTGCTTGCAGATCGCGAGAATCCTTTGCTCTGTCTTTCTCTGTTTTTACCTTAGTTGGACCTTTTCGTTTATCCAAGTTGCATTTTTCATCTTCGCTCTTTGCTATTAACAAATTAAATTATTTCAATTATCCAGAGTATTTTTACTAACAAATAACATTTCAATGTATGTTAGTTTACCTCTCAAATCATTTGCACATCATTAGTGAAATTCAGAAAGAGAATTAAGTATCCACTGTGTAGTGGGTTGGTTCAAACCATCACACACTGGTATCACCATAGATTAAACAGTGCACTATTGAATATATATATATACACCCCCCCAAAATTTAAGATGTTATTTTTTGGTTTTGATTCTCTACATAATTTTTATCTACCTTTTATTTAAATACGGATATACAAAGATGCACAAGTATTACACACAACATAATTGAAACAATTTAATGTAGCTGAAAAATGTCTGTGACAACTGAACAGGTTACACTGACAAAGATGAGCAGATATCTGCACAAGCTTTGCTGGAACATTATTCCTAAAGTCTCCTTAAGAAACATCACACACAAATTAATTTGCAATTTAAAAAATGTAAGCAATGCAGACACTTACTTGATAGCAATTTTCTGTAATTTGCATTAGTATTTCCTGGCAGTTTGGGCATAAACCTGTGGACATGGGTTTTACTAATCCAGCTCCAGCCACCATATCCTGTTACTCTGTATTCCTCTCCTTTTTGCTTCCAAACCTGAAAATATTTTTAAAACCTTAGTATTACTGATGCTATTTGCTGCATTAATAATGTTTACATTTAAAAACCAAAAGATGATTTTAAAAACCTCCAGATTTTTACACACTTTTCCAAGCAAGCTGAAGTATATTTGTGAAATAATGCACTAAAATTGAAGATATATTTGCTGATAATTAAATTGATCTATCATAGTAACATCTAAAAGCCTCATTTATTTATGTAATAGTGAGAATCTATTTACCTAAAAGCTGAAAGATTATAGGAGTTTTTGAATCAACCTGTATGCTTGTTAAAACAAGTGCAGAGCAAAGAACTACTCCAACAAAAGTAGTTAATGTCTACGGTAAGACAATATAAAGAGGTTTCTATAGTAGTTTCCATCATGTTAGACAACTTCCAAAAGGTAGGTAGGCTGGATTTTTTGTGGAGAGGGAGTGGGTATGGGACAGACATACAGACAAGATTCCAGTAACCACCAAAACCTTCCATTAGGAAAGGCTGCATTTGCAGACCAATATCTGTCACTCAGGCAGTGTCAGTAAGAGCATGACACAGACCAAATTCAGTTCAGACCAAGAATATGTGCTTGAATACATAGCCATGGTTCCTAGTCCCATGGCAGGGAGTAACAAAAGGACATGAACATTGTAAGCTTAAATGAAAACAGAAAAAGAGTCAGAAATCAACAGTTTCAGTATTTTCTTTGTTCTTCCCACAAAAGAAACCCTCACCTGGTGTTTGACAGGAAATGTGTATTTCACCCATGTAGCTTGCTGCATTGTTTCTTCTTCTTCTTGTTTTCTCTCTTTTTTTTTCACTTTCTCCTTTTCTTCTCTTTCTATTGCTGTCATTCTGCGTAATCTATTCCGTACAGATTTAAGTGCATTTAAGTACAGAATCTTGCAAGCAAATATAAGAAGTCAAGACCACATAATACCCCTTTGAATAAGTTAAAATATCTGAAGTTAAGAGGAATGCCCACTATCAGGTTTTAGGTATTACTTGTAACAGGAACATCACTTTTTTTGCTATTTCAGTGAGGCAAACACAGCTGGATGCAACTGTGTCTAACACCAGACACATCTATTTTCTGCTCCTATGACAAAAAAGACAAAACCCAGACTCCACTAAACTGAAATCTGCTCTTCTATTCTCCCAGAGTTTTAGCACTTCTGACACTGTGGCTCAGATAAATGCAGAAGCAATGACACTCTAAAAATATTGTCATGTTTTTTCAGTGTTTCTGGTTAAGAAAAAACACTTCAAGTGCTGAATGACTGTCTCAATTTAAACAAAACTCTTACACGCTTAGAGGAACTAGCAATTGCAAACCAAGGTAAAATTCTTACATTCAAAAATATTTTCATATTTATTAATTTTACCTCGTGTGCCCCAAGGATTCCCGCCAGATGGGCAGCATGACAACTGGTTTGATTGCACACTCCAGTATAGCCAGTGCTAGTGCAAATTCTCTGGGTTTGCTGCACATCTGAACAGCCTTAATCCAGTTAGACCTAAATTGGAAAAAAGAGAAAGATCTGAAATATATACATGCACTAATATAGCTTGCCATTTTAAGAAGATTTAGTGGTAGGATAAAAACTCCTGTATTAATACTTTACTCAAACGTAGAACCCTTTCAGCCTCCCTCATGAACACACATCGTATTTTATTATACTGAAGCATGGTGCTTGGAAATCACAGATTTTAAAAAAACAAAGATCATTGCTTATTTACACTGCTAGCAAAACCACAAGCAAAACACGAGAATATGTACTTCCATTAATTAATTTACCTGTGGGAAGCCCAGTTAGGATGAAGGAAGGATGCTGGGATATTGTTTTCTAGCTGAATAATGGTCAGCCTCAGGGTGGATATGGTCAGAACTTTGGAGCCATGCACAGACCCGTTCCACTTGAACTCTCCAGCTGGAGTCAGGCAGAACTTGTGTGAGAGGTGTCGCCTCTTGTCGTGGTCCTCCCTGTGCTGGTGCTTGTTCAAAGCGAAGGAATTGGTGGCATATTGATTGTGATAAACACGGTACTTCCCCTCCTGGCCCAGTTTGAAATAATTGTTGATATTTCCTTTGATCACAACGTCCTTCTTGGTGTTCACTCGGGAGACTTCGCCTTGGGAGTTGACCACCAGAACCTTATGAAAGAAATATTGGAAACTTAAATGAATCTTTAAAATCATTTCTTATATTTACTTATGATTTAGGCTTCAAATGTGTATTTATAAAAGAATAAAAATACCCTGCATCAGTTTGTAGAAGCAAATAACTGCTTATCCAATATAGCAATATATGTACTTCATCATTGGCTGTCTACAGACTTAGGATATTCCCAGGATCAACTTTAACATTAAAAAATCACCATCCAGGCTTCTCAGACCAAACAGGAACCTGCTTTGCTGCTCTGATTATGCCTATGGAGGAAGAGAGCCTTGGGAAAAAAGTTTCACTAAACTCAGGTAAGCTCTCTGTGAACCTCCTCCTTGGTACATCACATGTATTCAGACATGTAGCTTAGCAAACAAGTACCTGGACTTTGAAAACATGGCATAGATAACATCACTGGACTAATTTGCTTGTCAATAAATGCACTGTTAACTTACAAGGAAACTCAGTTAATAAAAATAAAATTAATATACCAATTAATATGTAGACAATTAACTGCAAAAGAGTCCCAACAGTCAAACACTTCCTTCCTGGACAACCTGGGCTACTTAAAAAAACCAGAACGAAAACAACTACACCAGTGCACTGGATCAGTGGCATATCACTCTGTAGAGAGCACCCAAGAGAGCAAGAGCAAAGGAGAAGGGGGAAAAAAACTTCCTGTGATATTACAATTTCACCATTTGCTAATTTATTATTATTGCTTTTTTTTTAAGTACCTCCATTGCCTGCCAATATCACTTTTTAAAACTTTTAAATAGAATTTAGTATCGTTTGAAAAAATTATCATTTTCCAAAAACATTTTTTGTAGTTCTTTGAGTTTTCCAAGATGTGCACAAACCTCTCTGGTTTCTTTATATAACTTATTTGCTTCATTTGCTGCAGCAGCAACCTGCTGGCTTTTCATCTGGCTCAGTTTGCTATCTGGATTTCTCAATCTGGTGAGCATCCGCGTTGAGCCTGGCGTGCCCTTCCCTGCACCTGGAGAATCACTTCTGTCACCACTGGATTTCTCTCCTGCCCAGGGAAAAAAAGGCTTTTAAAACAAACGTACGAATTGGAAGTTTTCTACTGATGTATGGAAGTTACAAAAAGAACAGAAAGTTTAGTGAAAAGATGCATAAAATGAAGGTTGGAGACATTATTATCCGTATCATTATTATTATTATTATCATCATCATTATTATTATTACCTATGTCCTCTGAAGCCTGGGATCCCCTCTCTGCATTTTCAGCATCATCAAGAGTCTTGATGGAGTCGTTCTGCCCAGAGCCCAGCTCGCTGCCACTGCTGTTCTCAACATCTGGCTGTGGAGCTGCAGCAAACCCACTGCTGGGGGTCATCTGACCAGTTTCTTCTATGAAAGAACAACTTCAGTTTTAGTTTTTTCTTTTGAATTGGATCAATGCAACTTTTTAAAGCTTTCATCAAAAAAAGGCAGATGTACATGTTTTGCTGGACTGAAGGGAAACACATATAAAATATTAATTCCCTTCCGAGTGCTGTATCTATGAAAGTATTTTTTGTTTTGTTTCAAGCAGTTTCAACTTCTACATCTCTGAAGAACTGAAATTCATACGTGTATTTAAAATATATTCATATTTCATCCAAGACAATTTTTTTCTATAGATACACACAGGGAGAACCCTCTACTGAGACTGTTTTACATTTGAAATTCATAAAATTTGGTCTTCCTGCTGCTTCTGATTTTCTGTCTTTTAATTTCCTTATGCTTTAGCTGTTGCTCAAAGCACACACTTTTTAGTTCCCCTCATTTTACATTGAATCTTTGACTGTCTCTTCTTCAGCACCTTAATTCTGAGGAATCCCACAGATTTCTGTTCCATTGGCACCACTGTAAATATCAGCCCACTTAAAACAGCAGCCCCTTCCTGATCTGATGGGTCTTGATGTGGCTTCAAATGGGTTCCTGGCCCTCAGCTGTCCTTGTTGCTGTGTCTTGACAGCTCTGGACTTTGTTGTCACCTCACCTGTTGTGCTGCCCCAGTAGGAATTTTTGACTAAGTATCAGTGAATTGCAGCTACCTCGAAATAAATCCATCCAACTTCCCAGTAGGAACAAGCCCTCATCCCTCAAAACAGCAAACCCAGCAATGTCTTCTGGGGTTTGTGCCAAAGAAAGACAGTTCAGCTGTTTAAAAACTACAAGATCTGCCTGTTTCTAGAACTCTTCCAAAATATCAGGGATTCTGATGGTGTTAAGAAAAGTGACAGAACAAAATCTGGTTTTTGTGAAATACTCACTCCTAGCAGAAGGATGGATCAGGTAAATATTCTGGAATTCTAAGATGATCCCTGATCTATTATTATTATTATTTCTGACTTTGCCAAATGGGTGACATGACCACCACTGTTTGATCCACTTCCCTTTTTGCTATAAGGAAAAATGGACTTGAACCTGTTTCCATGGCTGCTGCTTGGAGGACAGTGAAGCACCCAAACCAGACTCTCAATAAAGATTAATATCCAAACTGCATTTAGCAAGGATGGTGACAGACATTCTCATCTACCTCTGCCTTTTACTCGTATTTTCCCCCTCTTCTGGCAGTAACTGCCTCACTGATCCTGGTTCAATATCTCTTTCTCTGAGAGTCTCAAACTGGAATTTCATAGTAAGAACACAAACATCACTGTGAATATAGTGAATCAGACATAAGGAAAAACCCTCTCCACACACACTTTCCTACAAAAAAAGAGCCCCTAATTTACAACTCATGTAGAACCTTTGGAAGGAGAAAAGTACTTGTGAAAGTATAATAAATAATGATAAAAACATAAGTGAATCTTTAAAATAAAATACAAACCCATAAAGGTGTTTGAAACAAAATTATAGGATATGTATCTTTTCCATCAAACCTCTACACAGTTATTTGAACTTTAAAAGGGAATAAAAAACATGACCAAATGTTTTTGCCAGTTCTCCTATATCTAAAAGATATGGTTTTTGTCTCGTACATGAGGACATTTTCTGTACTTAAAAAGTGTATTATGAGGCTTGCAGATTACAGATTAATCTTAGCTTTCAGTTTGTCCTCCTGTTAAGAAAGAAAGTTTTTTACAAGGTTTGGATGCATTGACTTTCATAAGTTGAAAAGCTGCAGACTGTGACTGCATGCAGAACTATTTCTGTAGGAGAGAAAACATTTACTACCCCTTTTTAAAACATAACACACTGAGTATGTTTACATCACACATTAGAGTATGTTTAGATTTTTAAGAAACGAGAATAAAATCCTGATCATTTTAATGGTGATCAGCTGTTTAGAACAACATTTGGTTATGTAGTAAATCTTGTAACAGAATATAATTCTAAATGTAATATGAAGTAATTCTAAAATAATACACTCATAGTTTATGTTACACCTAATCAACTCCCACTTATTCCTAAAGCAGAAGTAAGTTTGTCTGGTTTTAAATAGTGTATATTATTACCTTTGAGTCACTGACATGGCAGAACAAAACATGTTAAAATACAATCACCCTTTTGCTTTTAATTGTGGATTCTGTTTAAAATTTCTAGCATGACAATTTTAATCTTGACATTTCAGTGCAATGGTTTATAAATGTGAATGAAAATGCTTTGTTTGTTAGTAATTTACACAGTAAATGAGAGGTTAAAATAATAAACAAGACAGAAGCAAATTAGAATTTGAAATAAACTTTGAGAGGATGCTAACAATCATTATGGATCACTATGGAAAAATAAAATATACAGAAAATAGAAAATAAAAGGCTTAGCCATAGTCGTCTTTGGAAGGCATGGAAACAAATACTAATGTCATGGTGGACCACAAATTTCAAGCACTAGTTGCAAGAAAATTAACTTTGAAATGTTAATAATGACAACGTAGCAGTAAAGGATGGCACTGCAAGCAAACAGCATGAGTGATATACGCTGGGAATGGTTTTAGTGGATAAATCAGAGAGAAAAACAGATTCCCCAAATTACAGAGGCATTGGTAACAGTGCCTTCTGTACCTGAGAGTTCCAGAGGGAGCTCTGATGCCACCTTCTTCTCTGCCACGTTGTTGCTACCAAGGGTTTCTGACTGACACCCCACTGCGTCCTTCCCTTCAGAGCAACTATTCTCTCCTGCAGAAGGATGTGTGGTGTTGTCATCAGTGCTTGAGGTCACAGAGTTACTTTTATCCCCCACGACTGTTGCCTCTATAGTAAAACGCACAACAAAACTTTAGGGATGTTCTTTATTATGCCTTAGGATGTCACTTGGCATCATCCATAGAAACAACTTCAGCAGCTTTGTTTGTTTGATAATGCTGAAAAATAGCGAGCTTTTTCCTTTCCTTTTTTTTTGCTATGAGATAGTATTGTCTCAGAATCAAAGAACAAACCAACTGTGATGAGGAAAAAGTAAAAAATTATGTAATATGGCTTACTACAAACATGTTGATCGCAACCTGTAAGTGCCACCTGTACTTCAAGGCAGGGTATCTAGGAGCCAGCTGTACAGAAGTAGGAAAATTGGTGAAATTACTTAACAAGAACAGCTTTAACATACAAGCACAAAGGAACTGACAAATGCCACCTCTTACAAAAATATCTTGGATAATCATAAAAAGAAAGTATCACATTATCACTTATAGAAATGTGGGGTTCACTTCATTAAATGGAGCTGTTAAAGCACAGTCAGAGTTTCTTTACCTTCTGTTTTCTCTTTTTCCACATCTAGCTCATTTTGTGTTTCCTCAATTTTATCCTGGTCTCCAAATTCTTCCTTGTCTCTCTCAGCATCTGTCTGGTCATTATCAACATCACTTTTGGCCTTTTCTGCTTCCTCATCGCCTGTGTTTTTATCTTCTGCTATTTCTCCTTTTCTTGCTCTGATAATGTCCAAAATTTCATCTACAATATAAAGCATCCTGTCAGCATGAAATAACAAACCACCTACAGAGCCATGGAGCACAAATAATATGACATAAATCCTGTTTCTGATGTAATATAAACTAGATTTGATTCAAACTGCAGCATCTATTCCTATTACACAAAATATTCCTACCATTTGCTGCAGAAAGGAAAGACTTGTTGTTGCCCCTTGCTTTGTTTGTGAGGTCTTCTGTCACATCCATGTGCCGATGAACTTCTTCACGCATCTCGTCCAGGGTTTTGCATAGGTCAGCTTCCCAGTAATCCTTGTCCAGGCATTCAATTAACTCTGCCAGCTGGATCTTTGTGCTGTAGTACCAGATTTTCTTATCCTTCTCACTTTCTGAATCTTCCTCTCTGTAGGAGTATTTAAAAAACACTGATTTTAAAATATCTGGATAAATGACAAAAATGACTACCAGTCTGCTTTCTGCAGAGCACAATGAAATGTCAATACCTGAGTGTGAATAAACAAATCACATCGCTCATGCACCCACTTTAATATCAATATTCATTTATTGTTTCCTTCCCTTTCTTCATCCCCTCAGTTCTCATGACAACTTCCTCAGGAAAACTCTGAAGTCTCCTTAAAACTGGTTTGTCCAATCTGACAAAAAGGTTTATTCTCATTATGTTTACTATTACTGTAACCAGTAATTTACTACTAAGTCTGAAATAATTTGGAAGTCCAGAATCCATAATGGTAGTTTCTGACAGCATATTCAGGGAAGAGCACAGTTAGGAAATTCAAAATTAAGAACATCACATTCCTAAAATATTTTATATTGGCATCCTACAGCATCCACCTGTGAGAGCACCAGTAAGGGATGAGTCATTATACAACCCCTTTGAAAAGATCAAGGGATTTCTACATTTTTTACAGTACTCCATGAGCCCCTGAGCACAGAATTACTGGTGCCAACAGCACCTTACCAGGGCCACGGACCCAAGGGAGCTCCATAAATACCTCAGGTAACAGGCTCTCCTGGAGGCTACAGAGCACAGGGAGGATGCTCCAAGTGGTTCTGCAGCTGCTGGATTTCAACTTGGCTTGTTCCGTCCTGTTGAGCAGCAGCAGCCAGATCCAGGCTGGCCTTCACGTGGGCAAAGGAACTAAACTACTGCTGCACTTGCACTCCCTGTTACAGCACTGCAGGCCTGTGGCTACTGAGGATTCTGACCCAGAGAGCTGACAGCAATGGGAAGCTGACTGTGAGTCTCAAAGATCTGCCCTTGTGGGGTTTGTTGCAGGTTCCTCTCTACTGGTTGCCTTCCCGTGGCTTATACACTAAAAATGGCTCAAATTGGCCTCAGGGATTCAAAAAGAAAAACAAACCTAAGGCAACTTGATCGCTGTTGATCTACTGCCTCCCATGCTGTGTTTGTGAAACAATTAATATCTGCAACTCAAACAGAACACTACTGAAATAAGGTGGTTGCGAAGTTAATAATGGCAACACTACTCAAAATTCAACTACTAACTTGTCACAACCATTATTACAAAACAGACTTTTGGTTTTGACGATAAAACCTGTTGTATTGCAAAGAAACTTGCATCTCTCTCATAACGGCCTTTGCTCATGAAAAGCAACTAATTCTGCTTTATCCATTTATTCTTCTAAACTGCCAACATTCCATTAGTTTTAACCACACCAACCTGTTAAGTTTGACAAGTCTTCTCAGAAAACAGCTCATTTCAGCAAGACTGTCACATACAACACACCAAAATATAACAGCTGAATACTGACAGTCATTTGACTCTATGGAATATTCTAGGCCTGTAAACTCCCATGTTAAAGAAAAATTACTGTTTAAACCATGTTTCCTCTAAACCAAGAGTTATTTACTAACAACCATAGGGATGACAGCACTTTCATTATCGGTGGTGAACAAAAGCCACAGAAGAGGAAGATAAAGGCAAACACCCAAAAACCAAGATGGAAAGGGAGATGAGAATGCAAGAATAGGGCTTTACACAGTGAGAGGAAATAAAATGATGAAACAAAATGCTTAACTAAAAAGGACAGGCAAAGGGTGACTTCTGAGCTTTCCCTGGCAAGTTTCCAAGGGAAGTTTTCAAGGGAAGCGGCAAGCACAAGACCCTGGCAGAGCAACAGTTGTAAGGCTGCTCTGCTCCTGACAAACATCACTGCAGAATAGGCTGCTGTTTTTACTTTATTTAACTGACCAAAAAGGGAACTTGAACCTTTCATTTTGAACTCCTCTGTTGTAGCTGTTACAGGATTATTTGCTAGAGAGATAATACCATTTACACATCCTCTTATATGACCTAGATATGCAACAATATGAACGCTTTATATAGAATCAGAGAGTCACTTCGGCTGGAAAAGACCTTTGAGATGAAGTCTGACAATATATTCTCCTCTCTCCATGAGGGAAGGCCATGCCTGCATCCATCTGTCAGACAAACAGCCTGTACACATTGCTTCAATTTTGATGGTGATCATCCAAGTGTTTTCTTATTTTCATGTTTCTCCCCCCATTCAGCAAATCTGAGACTGCTCCAGCTGCACTAATGCAGCCAGGGTATGTGTGTCGCCTAAACATCCCAAGCAGCATCTGGCTTTTCCCTTCCCATCAGCCCTTTCTATTCTAGGTTTTCAAGGTTTCATTGGACTGAAAAGCAATTAACTGCTGTTTTCAGTTTCCCTGGGTAACTCAAGAAAAGCCCTTCAGCACCAGTAAAGGTTTGCTGTATTGCAGGCCAGTAAACCCCGAGGCTCAGAGTGCAGAGCTGAGACATCAGACAGAGTATTCTGCAGAAAGCACCTGGAGCTAATCCTTCCATGTGTGATTTGAGTCCTGCCCATTAAAACCTGCTCAGATAATATTCTAGAAACAGACAATAAGGTTATCCAAGAGTATTTTAATACCCTTCTACTTCATTTATACCAGTGTTTGAGCATAGAGTTTGTTTTGAACTGAAAGCTATCACAATGTCAGCAAGAGAATTTCAGGAATTAAGAGATTTCTATTGAAAAAGCACAGACAGGAAGTGAAATGGCACAAACTAGTTGGTCTGTGTGCTTACACCAAACTCATCTCTGCCCAGACTTCTTTCCAAGATTCGGATTGTGCCAGGGGAAGACTTGGAGCACACAGCAGAAATCATGCCATGCACTCGATTTTGGCCAACTTAGATAAGACCTAAATTAACAATTATATGATTCCAGCTAACTTTCCTGAACATCTTGTTATGTTTAGTAAAGGGACACGACTTTTACCCTCTGAAGAAATCAGAGGGGCTGTCATAAAAAGATGGAAAGATGCAAAGCTGCACAAGGACCAGTTCCCAACATTTTTCTCAGACAAGCCAGACAGATTTGCCAGCTTGGTGCTGGACAGATCTGCTGAGACTCCAGGGGACTCAGCTGAGTCACATACAATGTGTGAGGCCAAGGAGGGAGAAAAGAATCACATGACTATTTCCTACCTCTTTCAGTCTCCTTGGCTGCCAGGAACTATCCACTGGCAGGCTGCAGAGACAAGTTCAAAGATAAAAGCAACATAGAAGATGCTCGAAACTTTCAAGTAAGGTGATAACAAAATATTTAGTATTAGTAGTAGCAGATATTTCCTGCATTCCATGGTGATACAATTGGAAACTGAAAAATTCAGGAAATTGTTTAAAGCAATCTATGCCAATGAAGACCCAAACCCTTGTTAATTAATTGTAGAAAATAGAGAAGGACACCCTAAGAAGATAAACAGCATGACAAATCTTTCACAAGAAAAGCTGAAACTGCTTTTGACTGTCGAGGAAGATCCATGAAACTCAGGAATAACAATGTGTGTCCTATTTCTGCTATCAAAATGAAAGCCAAACTGTTTCATTATCTTCTTTCACAGATAACTGGTAAATCCAAACCATCTCAGTATTTCTATACAGATAAACTTGTTAAAACACTGCAGCAGTTTACTAGGACAATGCAAGTCAAAGCCCCAAATTTCCTGTGTTATTAACTTGCAGAAATAATCTTCACAAGAAAAACAAATGCAATTGACGCAGAGGCATCATCCTTAATTTGTAAACAGCTTGAAACAAAAACTTCGGGAATTAATTTGCTCTTGGCCTGATTTTTGTTTTAATCTTGTTGATGTTTGTTCATGAGGAGATGCCTTCAGTGTCCACTTTTCCATCTTTGTAAAACAGAAGAGGTAGAAAAGAGAAACAAACCCACAATGATGGGCTTCAACAAGGCAAGTGATAGAAATAAAAGTATCAGGGAACTTTTAGAACAAAGTCTACAAAACCCTTTAAAAGGTAGGAAAACCAGCACTAGGTTGGATTTATGACATTTAAAGGGGGAGAGGGGAGAAGAAGTAAAAAGCCCTAAAAACCCTTTTGAGAAACAAAACGACCAAGAATTTAGAATTTCAGTTCTCTAATCCTCCTGGGCAGGATTTCAAATTGGTATTTGTGCAGATTATTTTTAGATCTATTAGTTTCCTCTGATACATTTGATCACATGACATTGGAGAATACACTCTATTCATTTTAATAAAGTTGATATGATAATATAATTTCACGAATCTCAGGTTTTAGCATTTAGCAGTTATCCTTTAAGTTATCCCTCAGTTATCCAAGATAACAGGTGTGGTTTGATCTTGTTCAGTCTGCATAAGTGAATCTTTAAAAATATAGAGAGAGAAACATATATATGAAAAGCAGTTGGGTTTGCAATACAGCATGCTCACTGAATTTAAAAACTGGAAGTACAGAGTTTAATGTCTATGTGAGTTATTAAAGTTGCATTTCCCTGGAATTAAGTTGTGTAGTACTTTTGCCCCCTTATGAAATAATTTGCCCACAGAACACCTCAAAGGAATGCAAAATACTGGGTGTTTAAAATCTCAATACATTTAACTTTCGAAGATATCTCTTCTAGTGCAGTTAAAATTACTACCAATGTGCTAGAAAGAAACAACTTTCACATGTGCAGATTTCAAAGGATCACGAAGCACCTGCATGATTCATTTTAGTTTGAAATATGTTGAAATATTGCCTGTATCAAAACCTTCTGAACATCAACTACTCCACTTCACTGGGAAAAAACATTGTTTCACAGATCAAGTTTGGTTAAAAATAATTACCTATCTGCCCACATACAGGGAGGAAACAAAGTCTGCCTATTTATCTCAAAATCAACTCCTGAGCGATCTGGATTTTTTTATGTTAATTCCCAGATCTCTGCCAGTACAGGAGAGCAGTGAAGACAAACCCATCTTTATAACTGCCTTTTCCTCAAGAGTTTGAGGCGAAAGATACAAAAACCATGCAGAGGAAACCGTAAGTTATTAAAGCACAAGTAACTAGAGCAAAAATAATCTCAGTTACATGTCCTTCACAACCAGGCTTTTTGTGGAAGTCAAAATTTCAACACATTTTCTGAAAACAAAAGGTAGGAAATTCTGTATGAGGCAGTGGAAGAATTGGAATATCAACAGTTTCAGGTGCCCATCACATCCTGGTGAACCACCTGAATGATCCACCCCTTACTGTGGAGCATGTGGCTGAGTATAAACATAGAGCATATATACAGCAAAAAAAAGAGAAGAGTATAAAAGATTCCCTGCATCCTTTGAAAGGCTACTTGGCACTACTGTGACATTTATAACCCAGAGAAAATAGAAAAGATCAAACATGGACTCTTTTTTTACAAATATGAAAGAAGAACACAGGAAACAGAGCAGAGATAATTAATACTTAAAGCATCAGCTGACAATACCCCAGAGAAACAGTCCCACATTTTAAAGGAATACCATGAGTCCTTAGAAGTGTCTTCTTTGCAAGATGTAACACCCTCAGCAGACCTCACAGTTCCTTTTAAACACACTGGCTACTATCTTAACGTTCACTGTAACCTGCTTTGTGTGAAATTCTCTAAGGTACCCAGCTGTGGTTTATTTTCTCCGTAACGCTGAATGGAAAACTGTGTTTTCAGAGCTCTGGTAAAATCTCTATTTCTCCTAATTTAACAATAGCACCGATTTAACTTAAATATTATTTCTACTACACTATGAGAACAATTAGATAAGAAGAGTCTTTTATGAGAAAACCAATCTTTAGCTATTTTCCTGTGAAAAATGTAGGAAGTGTTCTTATAATTTCAGATTCAACTTTTCAGGTAAAATCCACGGCACAGTGCCCTCACTAACAAGGGTTTGATTACTGTTAATATTTTGAGGTACATTTGTATCTCAAGACTAACCAGTAAAAGGAAATTGTGTGAAGCACACGCAGTACCTCCCTGGAAGACAGGCATGTCTTGCTACGTTGACTTTCTTTGCACTACAGAAATGTTCAGTGCAACATTTTCTGCATTTCTAGTAACAGTGAATCCCTTTGAGCATCTCTGAGAGTTTCAGTTTCAAAGGCAGAGCACCAAACTAGTACCAGAACCCGGCAGCCAAACACTGCTTAAGTGGGTGACAGACCAGAAGTAGTGTCCTACACACCAGGTGATCATAAAAAGAATCAAACTTCTCTTCAGTAATTTCTACAAGAAAATGGGGAGCTCTCATTAAAATTCCCTTTCTTTTCCTCACATTCATGTGTTTTAGGCACATTAATATTAAGCCTGAGGCCCTGTTTATATTTCCTTTTTATGTATAGATTATGAGAATATTAATTTTGGACAAATATGGATATTTACATGGTCTTTAGTAATCTCCTTATAAAACAGCAAGCAACGGCCTTAGCTGAAGAAAGAACAATTTTAAGATGGCAAGAGCAATTTACATGACGCATTAAAAACACAGTATTATTGTTCAGAAATTATGCAATGATTAGTTGACTTACATGATGATTCTCCTGTTCAGGAACCAGTATTTCCGCCTGTGCCTGTCATATCCAATAGGTTCGTGTCGGATGTATGGTTTGTTTTTTTGGATTTCAGCCACGCAGTCAGTCACTCCAGGCACCTTATGTGCCACGCAGACCTCGCACTGCCACTCGTCTTCTGGCACCTCCTCCAGAGGGGGTTTCACGCACTCCAAGTGGTACACGGCCGAGCAAGTCTCACAGCAGAGCAAATCCCCAAGTTTGTGACAAACCCTACAATGATCATCATACTGAATAACACCTTCTGACATTAACTCCTCACGTGCAATGTTTGTGGTAAGAAACTGATCCACTAAGAACTGCAGAACTTTGATTTTATTCTCTACTGGTCCATAAGGATAGTCCTCTGTCTCTTGGTAAGGAAGAACATGATGGTATTCCTTGTCACTCTCACAATATACCCGCAGAACCTCTGGCCACGTCATTCCATCTATGAAATACAAAGTGGAATTAACGCTATCTTTGAGGTCAGCAGGTCCAAAGGTAGTATTTGAAGTGTCTTCTTCACGTAAAACTGCTTTTAACAGCACTATATGCATCTCTGCCATAAGTGTGCACTGCTCTTGACTTACCAGAGCAGCACAGAAGTCCTCAAAACGAAAAGGAGAGAGGCGCAAAACAGTGCCAAAGTTCCTTAGTACCTCATAGATGGCAATAACATTCATTATATGCTCACTAGGCACCATTAAGTCCTCTGAGGATTTAGGGAACTCCAAGGGTGGGATATCTTTTTCTTCCAATATTGGAGAACGAGGACGATGTGCTCTTTGTCTTCTCCTACCTGGAATAAAAAACAACAGTAAGAATTTTACTGTTCACAGGTCAACGTGTTTAAACATCTATCATCAATCACTGTGTTAACATTCTGAACTAATGCAAATTAAGGCTTCACAAGCTTCACAGTTACATAAATGTGTTAACTCATCTAATCATCTTTAACTAACAGCATGAAAACAAAACACAAGATATCTGAATTTGCTTTAGACACATACAGGAACTGCATTTCCCATACAATATACATCTACTGAATCTTTAAAATTAAATCTAGAAATGTAGTTGTTTAAACTGCTTAAAAAGAAAGACATTTCCCGCAGCCAAAATATTAATTTTTGCTCATTTTTATTCAGCACGACTAGCTTAAACTTGAAACATTAAGCGCCAAGTAGATATTTTGTATTAAATTATTTCAAGTTACTCTCATATCCAGCAATACCATCCAGGAAAGCTCATTTTAAGCAGATGTCTTAGAACATCAATTTCAACCAAATTAAATACAAAAGAGAACCTAAAATGTGTTGCCCACTGCTTTCTACCTAGAATATTACTCCTGGCTACCTAGAAACCAAAACCAGAAGGTAAATGTGATGTTGTATCAAAATATTCCAGAATTCTCAATTTTTCAAAACAAACAAACAAAAAACCACCCCAACCCATCCTTATGCTTCAATAATACAGGAACCATATCCACAGAATGAGGAGGCAAAATTATGGAAGGACAAAGCTTACCAAGAAGAGCTAATCTGAAGAGCTGTTTTACTACCTAAAAGACACTGAGCATAATTAATTCACTCTCAGATGCTAATTCAGATAAGATGCTACACTTCCTTCCCTTTAATTCCACTATCCTTGATGCCAAGCAGAAAGAAAAACAGAAGAGGAAAGTTTTTATAAATCCCTACCTGAGAGATAAAATATTCTAATCTTCTATCAAAATAACCAGCTACATGCAACTATTTCTCAGCTATCAGTTAAAAGTTTTAGATGCACTCATTGAACTTACTTCCTTTTATAGAAAAAAACAAGTTGAGAAAATCTCATAAACCATCATCTAGGTTTAATCCAATAACTGAGATGAAAACTGGTTTTAGGTCTTCTTACTAAGCATACTAAGATTCTGGTCAACAACTAAATTTCAAAATTATCCATTGTCCATAGAGAAGTGTCAGCAGGATGCATTTCATTCACAGAGAAAATCCAAAGGAAAACTGCAGCTGTCCATAGCAGCCATTTCCCACACACACTTCATTAAAATGGGACATGTATTAAACTTTGTGAGTTCTGAGACTCAAGAGTGACACAACCAGTAGCCCAGAATTTTAAGATTCACAATCATAATTTCTTGACCAAATTCTGCAAATAACAGACCTCCCCAAAAACTAGTTCAAGGAAATCGAGAGATAAAGTGAACTTTATCTCAGCTTGGATGTTACCATTAAGAGGAAATGGTTCTCTCTGGTGTTTTTCAACCCATCCTACTCCCTTCGATATTCCCAGAAATACAGAAAATAAATCTAATATGGGAGAAGACCTGCTAAGGCAGATCCTACTGAACCTGAAACACCATCATTAAAACTTTAATGCATTGAAAAGGGAAAAAGAAAAGTTACCAGAAAGAAAAGCTACTCTAAGAAACATCCTGATACATAACAAATTATTCCAGAGAAATAAATCAACTCTTAGGCTGGTATGGCAAGAGGGCACCAGACACAGCTCTCCCTTTCCAACGTTAAAGAATGAAATCTTATGCAAAAAATTACACACCCAAACAATATAGAAGATGAACTGCAAGATGTTTCCATTACAGAAGTAATGGGTCAACATCATCTGTGGATAAAAATAACTTTCCAAGTTTAGTGAAGCTTGAGCTCTGACTGTAGAAAATGAAAGAATGCTTCTACGACTGTCTTCCAACATGCCTCTGCACAAATCAGTGGAAAATGTTTAATCATGGCAAACACACAAAGACAAAGGAGTTTCACAGCCAGGCACAAAGCAAGTGTTCTCTAGATTAAACTCAGCTTTTCTATCACCATGATCCAAAATCATATATGCATAAGGTAAAGCTGCTTTAATTAAAAAACCCCAAAGCAAAAAAAGACACATTCACACAATAACCTACTTCAGGGTCCTGAAGCTTCCTTCAACATTGCAGTCCTAGTTGGCCATGCAAGACAACACCATCACCACCAGATGTTCTGTAATCTCTGATGGCCCTCACAGAGTCCAAATATCACAAAAGCCAGCAGAGCTATCAACCAGGATTCTTTCCAGTGTTTGCAATCGTAGCAGAAAAAATGTGTCCATCATAGAGTAAAGCCATAAAACAGCCCTTCAAGTAAGGGAGCAGCAAGGACGTTAACCCTGCTTTATCCAAATTAATCAGAAGTGACAAATCCCCCCAGTAATTTTAGACAAAGATAAACCAGAGTGAAGGAACACTGCTGGAAAAAAATGGACTCCCAATATACCAATTTTGCTGATGTCCCTTTCACATGAGATAACGATGGTATGGAATCATAGAATCATTAAGGTTGGGAAACACCACCAAGATCAAGCCCAACCATCAGCCCAGCCCCACCACCGTGTCCTCAAGTGCCATATCTACACATTTTTGAACACCTCCAGGGGTGGTGACTTACAGCAGTTTCCTGAGCAGCCTGTTCCAGTGCTTTACAACCCTTTCAGCGAAACAGTTTCCTAATATATAATCCAAACCTCTTCTGGTGCAAGGAGGCCATTTGTATACTTGTCACGTGAAATTATTAGGGGAATAAATAAAAAAGAACCTTAAAACAAGGCATTCCTAATATGTTCTGAAAAAGTTCATCTCTAATGCTTCCTCTTACAAAGGAAACACATTGGTACAATTAGAGATCTAGAAGAAATGTGTTACTGGGATACAAACATGACATGATAGCATAATAAAGAATTGTACTTTGGTGCAAGTACAATGCAACCCTGTGGCTGCATTAGTCACACCATTCCATCTCCTACTTAAATCAATTTATGTATTTTCACGTTTGCTTTGGTATAAAGAACAGGAATTTCAACAGCAATAGTAAAACAGACAATAGGAAAAGCACACTGCATTATAAAAAGTGTACTTCATTTGTGTTAGGCCTCACAGTTGCAGCACATATTGTACACCTCAACACTCCCCATCCACACTGGAAACCACACACTACAGCTCAAGAGCTCAAATCATTTCTCTTTTCGGACACGGAACTGCTCTGAACAATTCTAAACTAAATACAAACTGGTTTCCAGAGCTAAAAAAGGCAAGTATTTAAAGATGCAGAATATTTTAGAAAGGAACTGTATTTTCCTTGAATGACTTGATGGCACAGTGTTTCAAATTTTTCTATGCTGGCTTTTTTTTCAATTTCACTTTCAATTTTTTATTAATATTCTCTGTACTGGGGTTGAAGAGAATTTGAAGTTGAGAAGGGAATCCCAAACTGTGATCTGGGAATTCAGAAATTCCAAGCAGTTTGTGCTTAAATATATCTCTGACCAATGCATCAACTGTGATCTCAAGAAACACTCAGGCACTTTTAAAAAAAACCTCAAAAGACCAAACCAACAAACCCAAGCAGTCTAATAATCTCCAGTGAAAAGGATGGACATTCTCTGCCAAGGTGCTCATAAATCTTGAAGCATTGTAAGTGGCTGCTGAACTGAAATTAAAAGCGCAGGTCAGGGGAATATGATATAATGATGTCAAAGTGCTACATGTCTCTTTTTTGAGCTGAAATGTTGGTATTTTACTGGTTGGGTGGATAACCTTTCTTCACTGCTGATTTTTCAGTGTGCTGACAACCCACAGAGCTCACCCCGCTTCAGAGCAGTTCCACCTCCTGTGTGAAGGTTTTTGAAGATCACAGTCCATGTTTACCCAACTGTGCCTCATAAACACAAAAAAAAATCCCTCAAACATTGAAAATGTCTTCCTGCCATAAATATACAATTTTTCAAGCTCTTCACTTTCAAAGACAATCTTCTTTTTCATGAGGCAAGTCGGCCAATATTTAAATTTGACATTCACTGGCAGACACAAAAAACCCACAGCCCAACAAAGAACTCTGGCCACTTCAAACACTTTATTTTAGTTTAAATTATTTTAGAGATACTAGGATCTGACAACCATTTTTTTCTTTTTTTAATTTGCTGTCACTTGCAAGGATTTGGGCCCCCACAGGGAATTTTTGTTTCAAACAGAAATTGCAGGATGTACTATTTTGAAGAGGATTGCAGAGCAGGTGCACTGGCTCTTCAGGCACCACCACCTGACTGACCAGACTTTGAACTGAATCTTGCTGTAACTACTCTCAATTCAAGTAATCTACTCTCAATTTACCCACACTGAAGTTTCCCAAAACATACTCAAGTTTTATTACATGCAAATTGGATACTTCTGAGATCGTTTCTGCATATTAACTAAGTCTGAATCAAATGTCACCTCTAGGTTTGAGGCAGTACAAAGGCAGAAAATGTCCACTTCTACACCACTCAAATTCCATAGCTTTATTTGGAGGAAAAAAATGGATTTGCCAATAGCCTCCTGCTGCCACAGTTGGACTACTGACAGGATCCAGATCCCCTCGAGTGTCTCAGTGCTACCTTTCTATCTAGCACAAGCTCCTTTTAAATGCCAAGTCCTTCACTGGTTGTCTCCTCAAGTGCTGAAGCAGTCTGCAGTGGCTACCTGTCCCTATTTTGAATTCTCTAGTTGAAGAGCTGCCTGTAATTAAGATAAAAGGGTAAACAATTCTATTCCCATGGCACATTTAACTACAGATACTGATAATTATAGTCTATACTTAGGATAATCTACTAAAATAATTTATATTACAAATATTTAAGCAAACACACTAATGATATTTGAAATAAAACGAAGCTACTCAAGTAACAGGCTGAACACCCAAAACCAGAATTTACTTTAAAAACCCAAACCATTGCTCTATTTTTTTTATTTCCATCTATTCAACCTACTTGCTTCAAATGCTGACCCTTTCAGAATCTAGAAATGAAACAGAGTTTAAAAGAACCAAACCCCTTGTCTCCATTTTCATTCAGAGACTGGAAGAAGAAAAGGGAAAGTCATATCTATTCTTTACCTCAGGAGAATACAGAATTTAAAACGACTTTAACCATCTTTAACACATCTGCTGGTTTATTTAAACAGAGTATCTGAATTAACTATTAGACATCAGTGTCCAGAATACAGAAAGATTGTATCACAACTAAATTTGACTTTCTTGGTCTTCAGCTTTAGTTGTATTCAATCACCATACACGTGTAGGCTAACAAAAATCACCAAAATCCAGTTTTGCCTTGTCTCACTGATGTTTCACATCCCTCCCCTCCAGCAAACACAGCCTTTCAGCCCAACATATTTCAAGTATTGGACTGGTGGATGGGGGTCCTTCAGAACAAATATTCTGCCAGAACCACTGTCTTGTTTAAACAGGGACAGAGTGGTGGCTGCATTGGTCCTGAAAAATAAACACTGGCTGCAGCCTCTCTTGATTTGAAAGTTCACAACTGGTCTCATTTCACTTCTCTAAGAACTTTCCCTTCCTCATAATTTCTCAGCACATGGGCTCTCCTGCTCACAGTTCCTGCTCACAGTTGCCATGGAGAGTATAAACTTGGTAGGAGCAGCATTGGGGAGAGAAAAGAGACCAAGGAGTTCCAGACACTTCACCAACCTGTCACAGGAGGGGGGAAAATATAGAACAAACCCCCACCCCTCCAGTCACACTCCACTAATTGACCCCAGAAAAGACTTTCAATTTTCCCAAAAAAAAGATTTAAATTTTGGCTTCAAGCTCCACAAGCCAAGTCAAACCACACTAGTATTACATGAAAGTCCATCTTTAGTAAAGAAGAACTGGGCTGGTTTTGTATTCCAGATTGTGAGTCACTGCAAAAACTCCTAACATAAAGACCAGCTGGCAGTTATATAGGATGTCCTGGAAGCACAAGCACCCCTTAGAGAAGACGCCCTCTCCGACATTTTCCTTCCCCCTGGAAGGAAATTTTGACTGCCCACAAACTCCCTGAGACCCTCCTATTTTGGTTTGGTTTGAATAAACACGCACTTGCTGTCCCATATTACTGCTTTGCACCAGGAACGTTTCAAATGGGACTGTACAGCAACACACAAGTTTTTGTTAGATATCACTGAGAAAACTAGAAACAGCTGATGAAAATGTTTAAGAGAACCTTTTTTGTGTTTTTTCTTTCCTTTCACAGCAGAATGCAGAAGCTGGATAGAGCTGCATGTTCGCCACAGCAATATCCAAACTGGTTCTTTAATTAAAAGTCAACCTCTTGGGAGAACATTTGCTCAGCTTCCACCAAAGAAAAAAAGGCAGTAAAATGAATGAGTTTAACATAAAATAAGAATATATTATGAAAAGCAGTGCCAAAATAGAAAAATCTAAATCTTTTTCTTGGGATGGGCTGAAATTAAAGGCTTTGGCTTTTACAAAACACTGTTTTCTCTTTTAAAAATGCCAACATGATCATCATGTTCCTAATACAAGTCAAACAGTCTCTTCCAGAAAAACTTTCTGAAAGAATAAGATGCATTTGTAACTACTTGTAGGTGCAGCTCCAGTTTGAATATTGCTCTGCAGTAATCACACCTAGCCCAAATTTATTTATTTTGTCTGGAGAAAAGAAAAAATCAGCCATAAATAAGATTAAACTTAAAAACTAAGCCAACATTAAAAATGAGACATTCCAAGCACCACAAAAGCTTTGGAAGTTGAAACAAAAATGAAAAAATAACTGGTTATTAGACTAGATCCTGAGTGCACTCACATCACACAAATCCTCACACGTGTTCCTAAGTTTGACTCCTGCCTTGCCTTGTACAAAAGTAGGTCTTTACGTTCTTTTAAAACTGTAAAACTTTTGGCTGCTTCTTTTTTCAGTTTGCACACCTGTCAGCAGTACACTTTTAAATCAAACTAGGGTTCCTGACTTATTTTACATTAAGAATTTAATTTCTCAACATGGCCATCAGCACTCCCTCAGGAGCCAGGAATACAAACCCTCTTATATTCTAGAGCATCATTTTAACATTTGGATAACTAATGCAAGACAAGCAGCAGATGAGATCACTTTGAGAAGGACTCAGAGGCACAACCCTTTTGTACCTAAAACCCAGGCAAAGAAAAAAATCCAACCAAAACCACAGGTTGCACTAACAGAATGATTCTCAGGAAGAGTTAGACAGTTTCTCGGGACACTCAGGATAAGCTGTAACTAATTTCAGAAGTTAGTGAGCCCTGAGAGCCAGCCCCAACCTACTAAACTGCACGTTTATTCACCTTACACCTGTTCCAAGCAACACAATGAGCACTTATGGAATTTTACTGCAGATCTACAAAAAAAAAGTTTGCACAAAAAAAGTCATCTGCAGCACATGAAATTATTCTACCTTCTACAACACACATACTTGTATAAGGGCGAGGTATTTGCTGCTCAGAGCTTCTGAGATGACTGAAGTGACAAAGCTCTCTTCAGATAAGCTGCCAATTTACAAGTCAATGCAGCAGGATCAGCCCCAGATTTACTCCTCTGGCCTTCTACACAATTTCTTTGTTAAGACTCTTCTTCTACATTTTTCATGACTGGCATGATGAACTAGTGATCATTCCCTCTAAAGCACAAATAAAAGTGCACATCACTAAATGGTAAAATAAGAGCATGCCAGGTTTAATTTAGAGAAGAGGGTACCCCAGGTAAGATGTTTGGGAGGCTGGTAAATCTTCTCACATGGCAGACAAAAGAGGCTGCATATCTTAATGTCATATCTCAGTGTCTCCACTTAGACAATTCTTCAAGAGCATGAAAACGTGTTCAGATAAAAAAATTACTACAGACACACCAAATGCAGCACCTGGTTTCCAGCTAAATTCTTTCACTCTTAGGATAAAAGCATGCTGTGAAGTAACTGGTTAACAGAAGCAATGGTCAATCCCTGCAAATGCTCAGACTATCAAAATCCAGCTAAAAATATTATTTAATGTATTTTAAGATAAATATTTTGGCTCCCAACCCCAGTGTTGTGCATTTGCTTGTCTGACACACTGATGATGATCTCAGCTGAAATCTAGATGTATAGCTCTTCCCAAAACTAGTTTTCCTGGTTTCTGATGAAGAAAAATCAAGAAACAAAAAATGAAGGACTTCCAGGCATCCTGATTAAACCCTTTTCTTAAAATTCTGCCACATATGAAAAATACTTAGTAACTATAATGCAACAGTGACAAGCCTTGAATAGAATTTACAGTGGACAGGGAATGGCAAAAATGTTTAGTGATACAAGATATACAGGATATCTGTCCTAACAGTTCATCCACCTTCTGGGGATGCAAAGGGGTGAGAAGGAAGGGACATTATACACATACACACACACACACACATACACAAAATCCCTCTACCAAAAATACATCCAGCAGAAGAAAAGTAAATAATTGTTATTCACACAGTATGTTTTCACTGTACCATGACTAAGTGGTATACTGAAGACATTTTATCTTTTCTACGATTTTGCTTCTTTAAATAGTTTAATAATATTATTTTACATTATAATAACATTAATTTTACTATCACATTCCAGTAGAAAGTACTTCTACATCTAAGTTCAAGATAAATCATAAGCTCCCCATCAGAGTACAAAACCTGAGGCTTTCTCGGCCAGAGACATTGCTCTGTGATCTTGTAATTCATTGTTCAACTAAGTTAAAAAAACTGTCCCCCACTTAAGTTGGATGTGATTTACGTGCACAGGTTTGGTTGGCAGGGGAGTTTGACTGGGACGGCAATTATTCAATACCCTACTCTCAAAAACAGTCTTCAGCCCCTAAGACTACATCCTAAAAGTGGTTGTAACTCAGGTTGCACTAACTGAGGGAAGATAAGAGGACAAGGATCGTTCATCATCTCTTCTGGTAAAAAACCTGCACAATTCTGTCAGGAGCCAGTGTAAGCCAAGGGAGGAGACACTCCTAGAAGCCCTCCAGCTCAGAACAGGAACTCTGCCACTGTGTTACAATTTGACTGGCTTGAAGACAAGGATATGAAATAACCCCCGCCGTGTCTAAACACAGCTGAGGACCAACTCTGGCTCAGGGTGCACCCCAGTCAAAAAGCTCTGGAGCCCCTGCAGGAACACTGGAGACACAACCCTGCCCTGCTCTTACCTCCTCTCTGCACTGGCCCCATTCAGACACAAGAGAAACTGACCAGAGATAAAGCCCTTCCTTGCCTATCAATGCTGATGTCCAGCATCTCTTGCTGGACTATGACAAGACTGAGATTTCCATCAGTGCCACCCCTGCAACCCCAAAGCAGGTGTTTGTCCAGGATGAGACACCGACTGAGCAGCCTGAACGATAAGTTTGCACTTTTTTTGCAAATAGGCAAGAAAGTATCTGGGAGAGAGGGAAGGAGGGAAGGAGACCTTTAGGCAACACTGAACTAATGAGAACAACTAGTAAATTGCCAAAATAACAACACAAACGTTTTAACTCTCAAAAACTCAGTATAGAGAAAAATCACCTATGGATAAAAACACTTACACTGACACTTAAGAAAGTTAACTGAAGTCATCCTGACCAAGTGAGAAATAAACATAAATTATCAAAATGGTTTCTGATACAACTAAAAGCCTCATAAAACCTGTCTATGCTTGTACAACAATGCACACAGAGCTATCTTCTGATTTACCAAAACACTTAGCACACTTGAAAAATGGCATACACCCATTCTCTGCAGAACTCATTTTAAACCTGGATGCTTATGTAAAAAATATTATCCTGACCTAGCCAGCTACAATCATAAAAATATTATTTCCCTGACATAGGCATTCAAAAAAAGGTAATAAAAATGAAAGTTATTACAACTAAGCAGAAAATGGAGAGTTAAAAGTCAAGAGAGTATTTTGGAGCTTTTTTCTTCTGTGAAGCCAGATCTCAATCTTTGAGTAATAAATATTCAAAAAATCACAATGTGATTGCAGGACATTCCTGCAACAGGTAAGCTAACCTCTTTTTAAAATTCCCTCTAAATAAATTTAGTAATGTATGTACTTATTTTGATTCATTTAGGTTCTCAAGCATATGGATAGAGGTTTAAAAAATATATATAGACAAATACACAGAGCTTTTTAAAGTACTATTATGAAGTCACAAAATGAGCTGATATCATTAACTCACCCAAATAAAGACAAATGACACATCTAGCAGGCAGTACTTCCCCCTTTTTAAAAGTCATCAGCTAACTACTCGCAACTACATTCCTTTTTTAATTAAGATGCAAGGCATTCACACCAACAACCTGTTCCTCCCCTCTTTCAAACTGGCCAAATACTCGTACAACAGCAGTGTCTGCCATCCTGTAGCCCAAATCATACCAGGTTACCTATAAGTTGAACTACCCTCCTGGTTTAGAGACTTAAAAAAAAAAAAAAGAAAAATAGTCTAAGCTGGAACTCCATTCTGGAATGAGTTCAAATAAATCCAAAGCGCTGAAGTTTAAATAAAAGAATTTTTGAACCTTGGTGAATGAATCCATTAAGGACAAACAAAAATGCAGGCCTTAAAAATTTCCCAAAATTTCCACCAGAATTTAAAAAAAATTTTTCACAATTATGTTTAATGAATTTTAACCCTAACCCGAGTTTTAAAGGTTGCTATATCTTAAGATAAACGCAATATTTAAATGCAAGACCTCTGACTCAACCTCCACCTTTTAATCTTTGTGTTGAACTCAAACTAGGTTTACATCCTTGCAATGAGGCCCTGTGCACTTTTCCCCAAACTATAACAATGCAATCTCCATTTTGAACAATGCACCTCATTTCCCTCCTTGGAAAGCTACTTTTGTCTTAAAGCCAGTAAATGCTGGATCCAGTTATAGCTCTGATCTCAAGAACCTGCAAATCCTCAGTGTTGATGGTTTTTTGGTTTTTTTAAGCCACTTCAACTTACATGTGCTTCCTTTCCTTTCAACATCAAGTTGTATTTGCAAGCACAAGCCAGCCTTTCCTGTATTTAACTGAAAGAACCTCTCTGCAAGGCATGCCTCTCGTTTCCCTTGTTTTTAAATTTAAAGTGAATGCTCCACACACTTTTGACATTGTTTGCAACACGTCCTGGTGGATCGCGCATTTCTGCGGTCACCAGGTTCCCCATGAATATTTGCAAAGCATCCCCTTGTTCCAGCAAGTGCCGCCCGCCCTCCCTGCTCCTCTCCGTGCATGCGTTTGTGAGCATCTTCCAATGCTCCCCACGTCCCCGGGGTTGCCAGTGGTTATTTGCATACCCCTCTCCCTGGGAGCGCTTGCGGGCATCCCTGACATCCTCGCACGGGAGTGCGGACCGTATTTGCCAACCTAGAGGGAGCATGTGGGGTGCCCTCGACTTGTTTGACTTCGCCCACGGACTCTCTACCTGGGGTGCTGCTGTAGGTGCTGTGGCTCCTGAAGCTGCTCTCAGTGCAATAACTGGCATCGTCTTCATCCTCCATCTCTTCGGGGTAGTCAGAGTCGTCGTCGTCCTCTTCCTCCATCATCTCCTCCTCCTCTTCCTCCTCAGAGTCCTGGTTATCCTCGGGGTCTCCCTCCTCCTCCTCCTCGGACACCATGCTCTCCTCCTCCTCCTCGCTCTCATGATCGTCGTACACCACTTTGCTGATGCTCCTCCTGGACGAGGCAGCCCTGCCTTGGCTGTTGCAGCTGCCTCCTGCGCCTCCTCCTCCCC
>VZRQ01008408.1:82131-96205 GCA_013397975.1 Machaerirhynchus nigripectus | reverse complement strand
ACCGACACCGCCCCTCGCCCCCTTATGCTCTACTTTCCCCTCCGCTGGCAGCCGGCGCGCCCCCCGCCCCAGCTCACGGTCCCGACACCGCCCCTCCCTCAACCTGCCCTGCTCCCGACTAACCCTCTCCCGACACCGGAGTCGCTGGGCCCGTGGTGGGGGTCTCTCCCGGAGCTCGACCCGCGCCCCCAGGGAGCCCCCAGGCCCGTCGGGAACAGCTCTGAGCGAGGTGCGTGCCGGGCCCCCGGGCAGGGGCTCCCCACGGGGGTCTTCATCCCCCGCCCGAAGGTGTCCCCTCGGGAGAGGCTTCCCCCCTCCATCGGCACCAAGCAGCTCTCCTGACCACTGACACTCATCTCTGGCCGTGCTTTGACTCCTCACCCATTAAACCCCCTCTTACAGCTCACCCTTACACAGCCAGTGCCCGTGTAAAGCAAACACTGACATCGCATAGGGACCCACCATCACCGTTTTTGTCCATCCACTTCCTCTATTCTGCTGTTTCCGCAGTTCCCTGGAGCACTAGGAAAGAGATGGGCTCCGTCTGTTTTGTATTCCCTCTGGTTGTCTCATTTACCAGAACCCAAAAAGAGCTAAAAATCAACAAAAATCAGTTGCACAGTTGGGTTTCCAATGCCACCACTTGAATTCAGGGTATCAGTTTCATAAGCAAAAGCAGTACAAACTGAAAGCCAGCCCAAGGCACACAAGTGTCTTGTATTTGTTACAAACACCCTTCCTTTTCATTGCTAGATTGAGACAGCTTCGGGATTTCAGAGAGCCAGAAGTCTTACCATTAGAAAATCAGTCTGTTTACATGTTCATTTCTCTCAGTCCCTTGGTTATACTTCTGAGCAAGGTAAAACTCAACACTGGTCATGCCAAAAGCATGGCAGCAACATGTCCAATGTGTCATTTAATTTGCATTTTTTTCATTAACTTGTTGCTCAGGCCCTCATTAAACCTCATTAAACCCACAAACCTGCCACAGCATCAAGCACACAACAACGGCAGCAGGGTTCAGCCCAATTTGCACTCTTATATCCAGCTTTTTATCTGCAGCTCTTTTATACTCAAGTGTTGCAGATGCACAGGCTCAGAACCCTGGTCTAAACACAGGATGATACACAGCAGCCAACATTGCCCAATCCCATTTACACCTTTCTACTCAATTTGTATTCTGAACCTTTCAAAGTTACCTTTAGATTGCTTATGTCAGGCTGATTTTTGCTACCTCTTACAAGGTTGCAAAGGATTGTGGTAACTCTTTGAATACATGAATACACAGACACGTATTTTGAGGGAGGTTATTCCATTATCTCCTTCTGGTATCTTGGGAAAAACACCTGTGCATTCTGCCATCTATACACTGAGAATCTAGCAAAGGTACCTAGTGCACCTACTGCACCAATTACACAGCCTGCAGCATTGTGAGAGCATTAACACCTCTGCAATACTGCGGATTTTGTGTATTTGTGGTGGATCAAAGGTGCTGAGAATCATGCGCTTTTGAACTGTGAACCAGAATATCCTGCCTCTTAATCCCATCCCTTATCAGTTGGTGATGTGGAAGTGCTTACTGAATAGGACTTCTAAAATGAAAATTACTTAGGTAATTTTAGGAGAAATGGGTGCATAGAGAGGTACGTTACCTGTCAGGGACAGGATATAAATTAGTCCTTTCCAACACACACCTCAGTACAGAGAAATCAACCCAACCCCAAAACCTGCCCATTCCACTCAGAGTAGAACATACTGATTTGGAACTTGGAGTTCTGATTTGGAGTCTGTTGGTAGAGTTAAATGAACATATTTTTAAGTGAATTGAATACAGCAGAAAGAGGAATTTTTGGGTGGAGGCCCTACCCTGCTTCCATCCTTAGGACAGATGGAGAAAAAGACTCCTTTCACAAGGCACTTAGGAGAAGATGAATAGCCCAGTTGTTCCAAGCTGTTGTCTGGATGGTTGCCTTTCTCCAAGGATAAGGGAAAGAACTTAACCTATAGCTGGATGGCATTCAGAACAAGTGAGTATATGCTCTTGCTTAAATTACTGAGATGCTTTCGTCTAGCCCTTCACTCCAAACTATTTCATAACTTGTGTTAGGAACTGCATTTAGGTGCTCAGCTCTCAAATCTGTTCCATGTACATTTTTCTAAGATACCAAGGTGTTGCTGAGTAACATTACACTGGAGCTCAGTTGTAGACTGGAAGTCAGTGGTAGGAAGGAAGGGCTTACATGACTTTTGCTGAGGTAATTCAATGTATTTCCAATTGCCATTTTATTGAGTATGATGAAAACTGAAGTATATCAATATATTGATATGCTGAATTCTACTAATATTCAATCACATCATCAGTAAAAATAAGTAAAAATAACATCGTATTTGCTGTTCTGAAAATGTATTGATTATCTTGTCACCAACAATCCATCTTATACCTGACTCCAAGAAATCCATCATTATGCTTCTGTTCCATTTCCCCCTATTCCAGATGAGCTTTCATTTACAAGAATACAGTCCCACAAGTATCTTGTAAGAAGTCAGCTTTAAGTAAATGCCTCATTGGAAGTATAATTCAACAGGTACCTGTAAAATCTTCAAAAATATTTTTTACATAAAACTTTAGTTCACCACTTTGTATTTCAAAGAGAGTCAAAACCAATCTAAGATATGCTTTGAAATGCTAGAATTCAAGCAGTACAGACGACATTAACTAAGTTGAGGTGTTCAACAGTTGAAAAAGTACTTAGAGAAAACAAACTGATGTAGGTAAGAATGTTCTTATTTTAAATTCAAGAGGAGTCCTCTTGTCCAAAATACTGAAAGCAACTACTACCAGTGTCAAGAAATCCCCCTCTGTATGAATCTTCAGCTGCCACTGCAGTGGGGTTTTGTTTTTAGAATTTTAGTTTTATATACATTTGGTACTGACAGCGTATAAATACAACTGAAACATGTCAACTTCCAAAGTGTCTTGAGCCTGTGTGTGCAGCTCTTTCCAAGTTACACAGCCCAAGATAGCAAGTTATGCCCCCAGCACTTCTGCCATAACCATCTTGTGCTTAGCCAAGAATCGTGTGGTATTTTAGGATGTTCTCATGATCACATATCAAAATTCTACATGAAAATATAAGCAAGCATCCAGTTTCTCATCCCATCAAAAAGAGAGCTTTTAATACACAAGTTTCAAACTTACAACTCCCATGTAGCTACAGAGTAACCAGGCTCCTCCTATGTAGAAAACAACTTTTGACAGCCCCAATATGGAGTGCTAATACATCCTTGTCATAAAAGGAATCAATAAAAAATAAACGTGTTAATAATGAATTTCAAATTCAAATAATTTCCAGCACTTCAATAGAATAGGTCTGAGATTCTCTCAGGTGGTTCAGTCTTTGTAACTCCCGCAAACTTCCTTCAATCTTGTTGAGTTCCGAGTAGAACCGTACCTGAAAAGAAGAAAACAGAGACATTTATAGTAAAATACATTTTAATTCTTTTCATACATCATCATACTGTGGAACTATCTGTGGTTCTGCACAGTTTAAGACATTTAAACCAACCAAACAAAGCAGCTTTTGAAATCCAAATGAGACAGAGGCAACTGCAATTCATGCTCAGGAAAGAGCATACAGAGGAGGACACACATTATTTGATTCACTATATAATTTGTTGTTGTCTGTCTCCCCCCTCTCTCAACATCCATATTCCAAATCCAACTGAAAATGAAATAATTATCCCAGAAGATGCAACTTACTTGGGCTCTCACAAACTTATGCAGGTTTGAAAGCAACTCCTTTGCTTCTGGCAGCATCACCATGACAGTGAAGTGAGCATCAAGTAACAGGCACATCCAATCCATGATCTGAAGACAAACAAGAAAAGTACACTTACACTTCCCAGTCTGGAAATGACACACATTTGGCTTTAAAAGCTGAACTCTGAAACATTAACTTATAATGCAGAATACATGGGTTCACATTTTAAAGCATATTTTAAAGTATATTTGGGTTTTGATTGTTAAAGTGTTACATCTGACAGGTTACATTAGGAGACAATACTTAGTAGAATGAATGCAGATGTCAGTTGATATTAGATATTCCCAACTACTCACCAAGTTACACACCACAGAAAGGGAAGGAAGTACAGCTCTTAGAATGAGATGCTCACCTGATTTATCGTGGGAGAGCGTGTTCCAGGAAGAGTGGTGTTAACCTTTTCACTGCATTTCACATACAGGTAATATAAGTACCTGAGAAACAGCTGAAAGTAGAGAAGTCAGAACATTTGTAAAGGACAAACATTTAATAGACCACGGGGTTTTGTCTTGCACATGGCAATATTAGTAAGGATTTTTTTTAATTAATTTTTTTGTTTTTGAAAGCAACATAGATGACTGTGTATTATATATTAAAAACAAGTTTTATGGTACTCTTATAACACCCATAGCTGGATGTTTGAAAATTCTCAGCAACATTCAGGGTAAATGACATTCAGGGGTAATCAGTGTTCCAAGAGGTATGTCAGAGCTGAAATCAGCTTTGTTCTGATGTGTGGGGTTTTTCTGAAATCACTGGAAAATCACACATATGCTCAGGTACACACAGTTCTTGAAGTTGTATTTCAGATTTTGAGAAACAGGGGAGTTTGGTGGGTTTTTTCTTAAACTGAGGGGATCTAGATTTGTATTACATTTAGGATTAAACAGTTTGTTTCTCGTAATTTCTGAACTTCTGTTTCTGATAGAATTGACTAAATTACCATGTCCTTTTTCTTTCCTAAAAAGCATCTAAATCATGCAAAGGTAACTTGCTAACAGAATATGAACATTTTCCAGTTAGGCTGGGTCATAAAGAGGGTTTCTTACTTACATGTTCCAAAATAAGCAAGGGCTACAAAAATTAGGAAAATTTCCTTAAGTATGTGGAAAAACTTTATATTCCTTAATATTAAATCTTATGAGGCATCCTAATTTCGTTTTCATGCATTAGGTTGTTATTCAGACTCCTAAAAGAATGGTGAATTTCTCACATACAATAGAAAAACTCTCTTCCCTTTCCCTCTCCACAAAATAATAAGGGTTTTTAAACCTTTTAATGTTAAAATACTTACGATAGCTTGTTGAGCTGGAAGGTTTTTCAGGTGAGGCAAAAGAAATGTTTCAGTGTAAGCTGAATGGAGAACAGCATTTCTGTGCAGTGCTGTTAAGGGAATAACATTGCAGGAAAAACACCAGTTTCTACAAACCAGAGTGAATTCTAAATAAAATATTTCTCCAGGTTTTTGAGAGAGGTCCAATTTGAATCTTATTTCTATCATGAAATATCTACCACAATAGAACCATCACAACAGAGTTAACTTGAACAGTTCTGTCCACGGCAAGGGTGTAACTGCCTGATGTGTTTTAACAGGCAAATATCCAAAGCACTGATACCATTTTCTCTTAAGCAGAGAAAGATTATTGCAAAAGTGTAATAAAACTAAGTTTAAATTGGTGTAGATACCTTCTAAAAGCTAAATGTTTCTATTTATATTCTAAACAGTTTTTCTACTGAGTAGGAACTGCCCTTATGAGAACTCAAACTTTCAGCAATAACAGAAGACATGCCTTTTGGCAATACCAAATATAAACATCCATGGGACGTGCAATGCTCTGGCTTCCCTTCATCACACAGAGGATACAATAATGCTGCCTTCTGAAGCCCAACAGGGCAGGATTCACCATCACTCCTGGACTGGCTTTCCTTTGGGATTTTGGTATCACACATGTCCTGGTCCATCGATACACTGAAACCATTTTCTACAATTTCGGTCTTAACTTCTTTATTGTCGAATTCAACATCAACGTAACAGATCACAGAATCTACATTCACATCTATATTTTGAAGATGGGCTTCACTAATGCTGTGGAAGAAAATTTCAGACATTTAATACTTTGAATTATTAGCTTTAAAATCAGCAATGCCATCAACACACATTATGAAATCTCTGAAGCTTATTATGAAAGCAAAAACATAGACTAAAATTTGGTGAAAAAAAGAGACTGATTTCAAGTTACCTTAAAAATGCTTTTAGGCAAGCATAAATAATTTCTTCCGGAATATCTGGAAACCGTTCTAGGCAGATTTGTAAGAGATGCATATCTTTTTTCTCCAAAGCAACAGCCATTAAATCTGGACATAAACTATAAGAATATGAAATTAATAGGTTGCACAGTCCACACCCACTGAGAACTGCACTGACAGCTAAGGTAATAGTACTGATCTTCCTCCCCAGACGGATTTTTATGTAAAACATCAGCTTCATCAGAAAATAAGCACCTTTGGTATTAAATTCTGATAATTCAAGAGAAGCTGATAAAGAACTTTATTTCTACTTTATGAAATTTTGATTTTAAAGGCTATTCCTTACACTTCAAAAAATGCAGAGTCACTACCTGTAGGACAAGTCCCGGGTTTCAACAATCTCCAGCAGGAAATTTTGAGGGTAGTACTTTGGATTTCTTTTACATCTGTCTGTAAGGGCAGTGACCACAGAGCCAATGGTGGCTTGCAGGTCTGGGGTCGGTGCTTTTGACATCAGTTGTCTCAATTCCGTTTCCAACACGTAAGTAGAAGCATCCTGGAAACGACAAAAATACTGTGCAACTCAGAAGTACAAGGCACACGTTTGAGAACTGCCCTGGTATTAATTAGACCAAGTAGAAGCAGACCTATTTTGGAATTCAAGTTACAAAAATTGACAAAAATCCCTAACCACTCTGTGTTTTGATAGGATAGTTTCTCTCAAGCATGAAAGAGCCAAATGAGGTAATTCCTCACTCTGAGCTCAGGCAAGCAGTACCTGCTCTCAGTAAGTGCTCATGGATTAATCACCTGTTACTTCAGTAACAATACCAAAGTGTCCAGCCAAGGTGAACTGTAGAGTTTCCCTTCCTGTATGACCTATCATAACACTTGCAGCAAGTTCTAGAAAGGAACTAAAGAGCTTATTGCTGTATTTGCAGTGGAATTCCTGACAATTCCTCCAGCTTCCTACAGCCAAAACACCTTCAACAAAATTAAAGCCATAAATAAGAACCTAAACAAGCAAAGTTCAGATGAAATATCCTCCCTTAATTACTGTAAGAGACTGTCATTAAAAATGAACAAATTTGTGCAAGTTTCCAGAACTCAGCTGTTATAAGCCCTGTACATCTCAAAACACGCTCCTATGACAAAACTTAATTTCATCACGCCCAAATTCTGTTCTTGCACAATAATGATAATAATAATATCCTTCAACTCACCTGTTCAAGGCAGCTTGGTCAACCTGACATGTGCAAGAGGACATGGAAAGAGATAACAGCTTAAGAGACACCTAGAATACTCTGAGAGTGTCTAAACACTACTTGAGGATATTTGGGTTACTTACTTTGAGATTTAGTAAGAGCTGCCCAACTGATAAGGTCTCTGGCTGTACTTTAGCAATAGTGCTCCTTCTTGATCTTAACTGTGGTAAAGAAAAAACAGGGTTATTACTCAGCTCCAAAATATTTAAGGATTTCAAGCAAGATAACTGGGTACTTCACATGTCAACTTGCTGTCTGGACTATGATTACTAACTCCAGTTCCAGAAACAGTATTAGAAACAATCAGTAACAGATAAAGTGAAATTTCTTTCTGCTGCAACACCTAAAAGTAGCAGCATGGGGAAGAGACAAGACAAACAACAACCTCACACAACCCTAATGCTAACTTACATTCAGTTTGGACTCTGCTTTGAGAGCTACAGACTCCTGAGACTGGAAGGGAACCACCAGCTCTTCATCTTCCAGGGTATTCCAGTTCACAAATGAGGACACATCTGTGAACACACAAATGAAACTATATGAAGATAACACTTACAGCACATTTATTGAAGTATGAATATTGCATCAACTTCTTATGCTAATAGATACTTTCTAAACTATAATCCAAGTGATTTTATGCAAAGGAAGTTGCCAGTTTTATTTCAGCAGCAGGTAATTTTATGACCTTTTTTTATACTGTTTCTCCATTTTGCCTCTGGGAGCAAGAGAAGTAAGTTATTACACAATTTAACCTGAGCATTACTTGCAACATTTTACCAATGCAACATTTAACTAAAACCACTAAGACAGTACAATTTTAAACTGAAGTTCATGAACTAAGGTTTGACATTGCCCTATCCAATCACAGACTCTTTGAAAATACTTTTTAGGAAACAGCACTTCACTTTGTTTTCAGTATTCATCACCAGAATTCCAGTGCTTTCAGTAATTCCAGTATCTGAATGACAATCCAGGTTAAATGAAGCCACAATAAATTCAGACATTTGTGTGTTTTGCTGTTCCCAGCACCAGTAAATTTAGCAGCCAGAAACACAGTACAGCGTGATTTGCTGCAAGCTGTTGAGATTCAATTCATTTTATAGGATTGTATTAAAATAACTTGTATACAATTTCAGACGTCTTCCTTTTACAAGATCTTTTCACTGTAATTATTAAAAAATCTTACCAGGGTTTTGACTGTCCTTGAGCTTTCCCACAGCAGCTGCCAAGGATGATGTTTCACACTTGTACATAATTACAGTCAGCACTTTCCCATGAATTATAAAAAATTTTTCCTCATAACACCACAACTGCAAAATATTAAAACGTATCATTAATGAGATGAGCAGAGAAGTGAGTTCCTGCACTGATGTGTAACTCTTTACTATAGAGTTTCAACTAGAAGTCAGCAATCAGATAATTTTAAATGATTTTCAGTAGGTTTAGCATTTGTTAGCAGACCTTCATTAACTGCTGATTTCAAACACAGAAATTAGAAGTCTTCTGTTCGTTATTTTTCCAGGGATGTCCTAGAGTACAGTGGCTGCTCCAAGGCCCTAAGTCCACTGAAAATTTCACTTTTCAAGTTTCCTCTCGTGCAATTTTAAGACAAAAGCAGTCAGCTGTTCTGGTTCACTACTGCATTTATTCCTTAGGTGTCATTTTACCTATCTGACTCTTGAATAGCTTGAAATGCTGTTCAGGAGATCATAGAATCATTCAGGCCTTCAACTGCAAATTGCCTGAACAGAACAGACACTGTTGGGTTTTGTGTTCAGTGATTTTACTCACACCAAATAATCAAGACCATGAGATGTGACAAAGTACTGAATTATCACAGAAACTCCCACAGGCCACCATCCTCCCAATGAATATTCGGACAGAAATTGCTCATCAACTGGTCAGTATTAATTTTTCTTCAGATGTTGCATTCACTGCTCCTCCAGCAGCAGCAGAGCCCTGCAGCCCAACACTCCCTTCCCTGCCGCCAAATGCACGAAGCTCAAGGACCCCAAATCCATCACTGAGCTTTACCTGGCCACTGGTCCCCAGGGGCAGCTCCTTTGAGGTTTGCAACGTCTGAAATTTTGTATTCCATATGCTCAGGCACTCTGAGGGAAGTAATAGATGTTATGAGCCCAAAAAGCAACATAAATGCTACATTTGCCTTTGCTACTTTCAGTTACAAACACTGGAGGAAGCAGAAATAACTGTTTCAAAGTAGCTCAGCCAGTATTTAGCGTTAGAAATTACAACACTCGGGTTGAATCTGAATTTAAAGAGGAGTTGGTTTTCCAATGAAGAGCTTTAAACCAGAAGCTGGGACAAGAGGGACAGCACAATTTTCCACCTAGTGCTTTGCCCAAGGAAATTTTAGACCTCACAACATCTTCATATGATTTTTCAAGTTACCTCTGGGTTCTTTCCCAGGTACAGCCAGACTGCCCAACACTGCAACGTGGTCTTTGTCCAGGACAACTAAAGATGTTCCTTTCAGAACAGTTCCAGGTACTGAAAAGTTTAGTACTAGTGACTTGGACAAAATTTCTTCCTCCTCTTCTTCAGTATCTTGCTGCAGAGGTATCAGAATCTGGTACACAGAGTCATTGGAATCTGTCAAACAAAATAATCACTCTTTTACAATTGGTTTTTGTGGAAAAAACCTGTTTGATAGGATATAGCAAAAGGACTCCAGTGAATGCTGAAAGAAGAATTAATACAGGATATTTAAAGGACTCACTATGATCCAAAGCAGCAAAATAAAGATACAGCAATAAGGGTATAGTGAGATCTGCAGGGTACAAGTGATCACAGGTAGGAACAGTTCGCCTTTGCAGCCATTGAAGTATCAGGAAGGTTTAATTACTACTTGCAGCTGTTTTAGGAAGTTTAAAAAACTAAAAATAGTAAACAGCAATTAATAAATATCAACATTTTATTTCCTTCCATACAATTCTTTGCGACATTATCCCATCCCATTAGAAAACATAACTTACACAAACACAGAAGTGTGACAGTTTGGTTTGTTACATGTGCTGTGAAACACAGTGGCTTGGATGATTCCTGTTGTTCAAGCTTGTATTTATGTAGACTACTCAGCTTAAGTTTCTGTACATAGACAAAAAAATCCCCATCCTAAAACAAAAAAAAGAAAATAAAGTTTTCCTTTAATTTACACAAGGAAGACGTAACAGAAATTCAGATATTAGTACTGCTTAACTTTGGATGTTGTGTAAAATTAAGAAATTGTGTTTTCTATAGGACATACAGCCTAATTCAGAGAAGTCTGCAGACTCTAACAAGTAAAGAATATTCTTATTTGATGGAACAAATGGACTCAAAGGAAGAAGCATTTGCATGAAGACAGATTCATGTTTATTTCCTTTTTAAAAAACATACACCCTATTCAACAGTTCTTCACAACGAGCAATGAAGACTCACATAATGTCTACTGTATTTCATCTTATTGTTCTCTGCAGTTCTAAGAGCCTGGCTTCTCAGCCCTGAAAGCAACACAACTTCCATTTAACTGCTGTATTGATTAAACCAGCATAATGATTCCCCTAAAAGCTCTTAAAATCAAATAAAACAGGTGATGGATTTTGAAAAAAGCAGTCAGGTCTCCAGCGATGAAAGTCTTTAAAATAAAAAGTATTTAACTCACTTTCTCAGTAGTGAAAATTAAGACAGGTTGTTGGCCTTCCATAAAAGCTCCACTCCACCTAAAATCAGAAAGCTGGATGAACATCTTCCAAACTCTATACAAAAAGTCGTATCACTATCCCTTAGGCATCCTTCAATTTTTAGAAAATCTGTATAAATAATTCTAAGATTTAAAAACAGTATCTTGGAACAAAACACCCAACCCCAAGATCTTGGTCTTTGATTTCCCCCTATCTCCTCAAAAAAGGGAAGAACTTCCATCATCACAGTCAATTCCTCCACGCAAGAATCATCACAAAGTTGCATCACTTACCTGATGACTTCATCTGAGATAACGTTTTCAATCTCCTGTTGTGGGGCTTCCAAAAGCACATCCAGTGTCCGAACCCCACCTCCCCTGAACAGCACCACCGGCCCCCCGGTGGGCAGGGAATGGATCCTGTACACATCTGCTGAGAGCTGCAAGGACAAAAACAAATCTGTTCTCTGCTACATTACCCCAAAAAGCGAGTGCTTTATTCATTACTCTAACTTTTTCCAATAAATTTTTAACAGAAGAATGATGAACCTTTAAGATTCTTTATAATGTAGATCTAGTAGTTGCTGATTTGTTGAAATGCCACAAATCATGCAAATCACTACCCAAAAAAAGCCAGGAAAATGTCCCGATAAGCATCACATTCCTGAATCACATCAGAAAACCCTAACAGGGTCAGGAGGTCACACAACTGCTCTACAGTAACACACAAAGCATTGTTTAACACATCAACCAGCAGAACACAAAGATCTGTAATTGAACACAATTTATCATCTTTAACAAAAGTCCAGTCATTTTAAGACAAATATTCTGATGATAAAGTCAGTGCAAGTGGATTCCTTGCAGTGCTCCAGAACATCATGAAGCACAAGTTAAGCTAAAATGTAATATGGCCAATACTACAAAAATTAGAGCATTTCTTCCCTCCACCAGGATCCAAAACACATAGAGGAGAACACCTGCAGGAGACTTACTGTTGCTTTAAATGCTTTGTCCAAGTTAATGTCTTCATTCTTCCATATTCTTAACACCTTTAAGAGAAGCACCATTTTTAGGTAAAACAGTAACACACAGACTGCTCAGCACCCAAAATACCAGCAATTGCAATAGAAGGGAAACACACAGGGAGTATCCACAGTGACCTGAGTGGGAACTGGCCCGGGGGGGCCAGAGACAGCAGGAACTGAAACCAAGCTCAGAAATCCTGAATTGGAAAGGAAAGGAAACAGTAAAGAAAAAGACATAGCAGAACTCTAAATGAAAGTAGATCGGAGTGATGGAGACAGGTGAGGTAGAGATGGCCTGATTTTCACAAGCAATGCAAGGAGTGGTATTTCATCAACAACAAAAAGCCAAAGGCTCAGCATGATCTAAGCAAATGCTACACATGCACACAGAAACTTTTAACTGTGAAACAAGAGGCAAAAAACAAGGATGGGGGTCTGAACTACTGTAACAATTCCAGTACCATCCATGATCATGCAGTTATAAACGTCACCCAGGTTGCAACAGGAGAAATAGCTCATCCTTAGGGAGTGTGTGCATGAGGCACTGGGAATCTCCTGTGTTTAAAGGGCCACCAGACCACTGGTGCTCAGCACAGAAGATGCTCATGTCGCCAACGTACTGAGGGCCCCCCACACTCACATTCAACCAGAAATGCACTGCTGATTTTTTCCCTACCTACATTCCCTCAGGAAGACCCACTACATCCTTTCTTCCTCTAAAGAAGGATGAAGGCTCTCACCTTGTCATCATGAACTGCAATGTACTCGTGGGTTTCAAAGTTGCACACGACAGGACAGGTGAGAACCTGCCCGTGTTTAAGCGACCAACAGCCCAGGGGCTTCTGATCCGAAATCTACAGAGTCAGAACAAAGACACTGCAATTAAAATATAACACATGAAAGATCACTTTGGGGACTTCTCTCATGACAGAAAGGAAATGCAAGGCAGCCACATCTGATCTGAATTAGAATATTAAAATATGGAAATTGCTATACTCAGAAATTCCTCTTGAGCCTTCCTGTTTCCACCTTTAACACCAACAATTTCAGAACAACAGCAAAGATCCCTACATTAGTTAGATTTCCTTTCATGTAAGAAATAATTTTGACCTGTAACAGTCTGAAGCGCTTATGCCATGAAGCACAGGTACAAGGCACAGCTTTTTTGATGGGCAGATACTAATTTTAATCACTAGTGTAATTTGTTTTTACTGACTAATACAATCATACACAGAATTGTGCTTTTTCTCTTCCTATTTCAAGGTGACTTATTGAGACCAAGAGCAGTGGATTTTGCTGTCTGAACTCCTGTGTGATTCACACCCGACTGCTCTGAGGGCACTCAACCCCCTCTCCTTACTTCAGAGTACACCGGGCATATTTACAACACAGTTATGTTGTGATTATTATATAATGTGAGTTATTTTCTCACATTTGGTCTTGGCAGTGGGAATAAGCAACCCAGAGGAGGTTGTACCATCAACCCACCAAGATCATGGATAGGTCTGGGTTGGAAGGGACTTCAGATCACCAAGTCCCACCCTCTGCCATGGGCAGGGACACCTTCCACTATCCCAGGTTGCTCCAAGCCCCTTCCAATCTGGCCTTGGACACTGCCAGGGATGGGGCAGCCACAGCTTCTCTGGGAACCTGTGCCAGGGCCTCTCCACCCTCACAGGGAAGAATTTCTTCCCAATAGCTAATCTAAACCTACTCTCAGTTTAAACCCATTCCTGCTTGTCCTGTCACTACAATCCCCAACTGCATGGATGTGATAGTCAACTAAAGACAGAAACTCAAATATTTGCCTTAAAGTTTCTTATTATGGTCTACTGAATAACAGAGACCAGAACACACTTTTAGTTTCAGGTGCTGCAAACCAAAATCTTCCGTGCTGCAGCCAGCAGGACGGCAGCTGACACTGAGCTGACAGCCCAGAACCTGGCACTGCAGGTAACACATACCTGTGGCTTCGGAAGGGAAGTGTTTTTTGGGATGAGGAATGGACAGAGAACATCAGCAAAAAGAGAAATA
>VZRQ01008408.1:28012-82067 GCA_013397975.1 Machaerirhynchus nigripectus | reverse complement strand
GGGGGGGCAGCGGGGAGCGCAGGGGGCAGAGCATGGCCGGGCCGGGCTGCAGCCGCTCCCGGGCCTGGGCCATTCCCCGCCGGGCTTCCCGCCGGGGATGGCGGCCGCGGGCGGCGGCGCCCGGGGACAGCGGGNCGGGGCCCGGCCCGCGCAGCGTGAAGCTCTCACACAGCACCGCCATCTTGCCTAGGCCCGGCTCTCGCGAGAGCTGGCGCGGCGCGCGCCCCAGCGTGACCCGGGGGCGGGGCCGGCCGGGGTCGGGACAGGGTGGGCGCTGTCGCGACAGGGAGCGAGAGGCGCCGTGGTGCGGCCCTGCCCGGCCGGGCCTGCGCCTTCCCCGAGCGTGCAGGGCGGCTCCGCAGCGGGCTTCGGCGGAGGGTGTGCGGGTACGCTGTTCCGAATGTGTTAGATACTGTAAATACTGTAAAACCTGAGGAAAGCCGATGATAACTGCCCCCAGAACATCGGCACAAAGCGGGACAGTCAGGGACCCAGGGGCACTGCCCTCATTCAGGTGTTGCCGGCGCATCTCGCGCACTGTGTCCATCGCTCCCGCGGCGATTCCCACGGTTGGTCCGGCAATGCCGGGTGTATGCTAATGAGCGGTCAGATTTATGCTAATGTATGAGTCACGTGCGCGCCAATGAGCGGCGTCACGTCTACGTTAATAAGAGGTCACGTGTATGTTAATGAAGCTGTCACTTGTGCGCTAATTTGCACGGGGACAGGAGGTAAAGGCTTCTGTGGGGTTTAATGTGCGCACGAACCCCGCTGGATTTGGGGCCGTACCGGGATGCGACCCCGCCCTGTGCGAGGTGCCCTGTGCGGCTGAGGCTGGGACTGTTCCCCTCCGCAGCAGCAGCACAGCCCGGCCCCGCCGGCCGCGCAGCCGGATCGGCCCAGTCCGGCTCTCACCGCTTTGTGTTTCCCTGTGCAGGACTTGGAGTGTGTGCAGATTTCAGTGCAGCCCTACCCAAGAATAGGCGCCCAAGCTGGAAAAGACATCAAATCAACCCAGTGACCAACACCAGGTCAGGCCAGGTCACTGGGGGTCACTTTGAGATTGGGCACTGCCCCATGGGCTCAGCCACACCCGGCTTGGGTGGCAGGGCCGGGCACAGTGACCCCGCGGGGCTGCCGAGCTGTACCCGGGGTGCGCGGGCTCTGTCCCCTTCGCGCCCCGTGATTCCCAGTTTTCAACATTTCCAGTCCCCTCTCTGTTCCCCCTGCCCTGTCCCGCGCTGCTCCGAAGCATTTCCCTCCTGAATGAGCGCTGCCGTTCCTCTGGAGCAGGGAAAGCTTCGTTTCTATGGAGAAAGTCTCTGTGTAAAAGCTTATAAAGAATCGTTGTACAAGGGAAATGTCTATTGACTAAAATTAACTGACTTGGAGACAAGCCTGAGAGGTTCGAGTGGTCTCTTTTCTAGTATTTTCCAGTTATTTGGTACAACACTGAGCTGCCAACCCTGCATAAAGAATTAGATTCCCCACTGAAAACCTTCCTTGTCAACCAAATGGTCATTTACAAGTGAATGGGCTAATGCCAGGCTGATGGGGCACCTGCCCCGGTAAAACCTTCACAGAGCTGAGGCACAACAGAACCCAGGAGAGGCTGTAAGTGCTTTAAATGTTCCTCACAAAGCTAATGCTTTGTGCTATTTAATTTTGAGGAAGTGACTTGCAGAGCTGGGATAGAAATGTCAATTGTACATGTTAATGAGATTCCTGTCTACAGGAGACCCAGGAAGAGAAAACAGCCACCATTGTAAAGAATAGTTGTTGGTAGTTTATTTACAACAAAATGCAAGGAAAAATACAATATTAAAAATAATAAATAACTTGGAAAAACCCAGAAACTAAGTGATATGAGAAAAATGACAGTCAAATTCTCCTGCTGAGCCTTGCACTACTTAACGTGCAGAGCAAATCAAGACTTGGTCCTTCTTTGATGGTGGTGATGTATTGCCTGATGTGCCATCAGTGCTCTAAATAAAAGAAATTAATTACTGGACATACAGAATCACGTGGAATTATGACAGAAATGAAATAACCAATAAAACCTGTTTTAGTGACACCACAAAACTACAGGAGATTGTAATTCAATGACCATGCTGTTCATTTAAAGCAAAACATTGTTAGACTTATTTAGCAATTTTAACTTACACAGAGAAAACCAAGTCCAAACAATGGCAACAGAAAATCTCCTATTGACAAGATCTTGAATTCCCTCTTACTGCACTAATTCATAAAAAGCATATACATTTGGCTTATTTCAAAGGATAACACATTGTTTTGAAGTTATAGTGCAGCAAGCTTCAAAGCAGTTTTAACAAAGTATAGCAGTCTTGTTACAAACTGAAATCCAAGGAACAAATATTTCAAAGTCTCTACAGCAGCAGTTAATGCAAATTGGCTACTAGATGTCACAAAATCACCTTCCAGAATAATCAAAAAAGCCAAAGAACAAGGTCAAATAGTTTCTTTCCATTGGATTTATCCAGTCCTTTACAAAATTAACCATTACATTCATAAGAAATCCCATTAAGTACGTGTTTCAGGAATGTGCTGCTCCTCACAACTTTTATGGGTCCCTTCCTTTTTGAGTTTTTAGGAGATCGACCCTTCTGAAGCTGCACTGAATTGCCAGTTGTTTTGTAATGATTGTTCTATCCAAAATACACAACAGTACAAGCAAAGCCTGGAGGTTTTCATAGAAACTGAACAAACTCATCACAGTTTTTGCTCTGAACTGTATTCTCCTTGATAAAAAAATTCCTTGCCTAGCAGAGCTGCATCATGGAATTCTTGTCACTGTGGCAGAGGAGGAACACGGCTGTGGTGCCTGCTCAGCGCTGCTGCCTGGCACCATGCTCTGGAGCTGTACTCAGTAAATAACCACAGCTTTTATTGTGGCAAACAAAGTGAGGAACACCTGCAAAACTCTCTATTTTAATCCTAGTAAACATGTTTGAAAACACTCCAGAAAGCACTGGGAAAAATCAGTACTGAAAACAACCCCTTCTCCTCAAGGTGCTACACTGAAATACTCAGACCTTCCTCCTCATTTCATGTCATGAGGGTTTGTGAGCTTGCTGGGGATGTTCTAGAAAAAGCGATCTTACCCTAAAGAGCAACCAGCCAACCAGAAAAAGGCATTTAAAGATCATATTGACCAAATGGGTGGTGACTGGTGGAGAGAGCAAGGCAGAACTCAGCACTTGGTACTCCCACAGGCAGTGACAGCCTGGAGTATTCTTACCCAAAGCAGGGACACATTACAGATCTCTTAATTGGGCCTGATTAGGCAGCAGCACAGAGGCAGAGTGGCTGTTCCTGACCCTGCCAGTGGTGAATCCAGCTGTGGGGACACTAAAGCTGGGCACATCTCTGCCAGGCAGATATTCAGTTCTGTCCTGTTCAGGTAAGCTAATAATTTTCACAAATGTCTCACCCCCAAACCTACTTAATATCATAATCAATTATCCACCCAGGATTGGAAATCAATCAGTTAAACATGAGTAAAGGTGGGACTGCTGTGGTCTAATAATCTGTGTCAAACCCAGATACCAAAATGTGAATAGAACAGTCACGTGTGAGCATGAGGACACTCTGAATAGAGCTGAGCAAATTTGTCTTGGACAAATTAAAAATCCATTGAAACAGACTTTCTGGTGGAGCAGACCCAAACTTCTTCTGTATGGGCCAAAGTCAGGCAATGAGAAAACAGCCAAACAAAGCTTTAAGTTTTCAAAGGCTTCCCTTTGCTGCCAGTGTTCCAATCTTGATACTAAATCAATAATGACAATAAAAAGATTACTTACATGATCCTATGATTCTATAAGGTGCACCCCTGTTAAGCTGAAATCATAGACCAATGTAGGAAAATTTTGTTTTCAGTATTACAGTGGCTTCTTTTAAAACAAGACAGCATCACCCATCAGGTCACCACTCACTTGGAATTACCAGCTCTGGAATTACCAGCTCTGGAATTACCAGTTTGGGAAGAAAAGCAAAGCGAAGCATGGACAGGACATGGGAGAATGCAGGAAGTCAGACCACAGCAAACCTACAGAGAGTTCCTGGATTTTGCTGGCTGCAGGATTTTCACTATCAGACAAATGAACACTTGTTTTCAGTGCAGGTTGGCAGTGGAATTACTTCTGCTCCTAAAACTTCCCTCTAAATACCACACATTCCACAAAACTTTTACTGCAGCTGCAGCCAGCGAGGAGCTCAGTGCATTTCAGCCACTGTGCCCCAGGTCTGGGCACCCCCAAACTGAGTTTTCAATATTCAGTGATAGCTCAGCTCTGGAGAAGTCTTTTTTTCCCTCAATCCATTAACCATGTCAGTGGTGGTACAAGGTATCACCCACTTGGATCATGATTCAGGGAAGAGCTGTCTTTCCCTGGGAACTGAGCAGGGCTCACTGAATGTCACCAAGAGGCACGAACTGCAGCAGCCCTGGAACAGCAGCTTGTGTGGGAGAGGGCAAAGGGCCCAAAGCGGGGGCAGGGGGAACGGGTCTCACCCAGTTTATGCTTTGAACAGGAAGGAAGGAAGAGACCACTCCTGCCATTTATTTTTCTCCTTCTTCCACAATCTACACTTTCCTCTGGGAAACATCCTTGTCTACAGTTGAATTCCTGAGATTGAAGAGTGATTTCACACACAGACCAGGAAGAGCACTTCTGGCTCCTCAGCACCACCCACGCTTCGTTTGCTTTTTAAAGTGACTGATTTTGTCCCCCTTCTCCAGACCAGGCAGTGCCTGGACCCAGCTCTCTGTCAGCAGATTGTTCTGTTTAGCAAAGATGTGAGGCAGGAAAGAAAAAGGCATCTCCTGTTTTCTTCCCTTTACATTCAAGGTCTCACAGCCTGACTACCACTCCTCTTCCAGCAAGGAAAAGACAGAATTCATTGCTTTTGCTTCTCAACTGGCACAATTCAGCTGCTTTTTTTCAGTGTCACAGAACACCATTGATGAACACCAACACTCTGAGCTCACAAAAGGACAGGGGAGAGCTAGTAAAATACATTATCTGCAAGAAATAGGTGGTTTCTTTTACAAATTCTGTGCAAGGTAGAAATAGTTCAATGGCCTCAAAGTCAGTATAGTTAATTACAATTGGGGCTTTGGTACAGTGATATTTTAGGTTTGAAAAGATTTGTGTTTTGTGTTTTAGGCCCCAAATCCTGAGTCATATTAGGCAAAACGTGGATATGTTGGTGTTCAAGTACAATGAGTTACAGGTCAAAGGTTTATGAACACACAGGAGAAGCCTGAGAGTGGGAAAGATTTTAAAATTGGTTATAAAAGAGAAAATATGAGGGTTTTTTTCTGTTAACCCTGCATTCTAGTTGGCACTAATTTGCCTTAGAAGTCCTTGGCAGATTTACTTAATACCTACTCCTAATTATAAATGCTGTGACCTAGATGAGGGTTTGCAGGCAGAATACTGCTACAGAAGGATTGCTTTTAGTTTATAGCATCCCCTCAGACTGTTCCACTGATGTCAGTAAGATGCCCCATATGGCTTGAAACACTACTTTAGGAATATATAAACTACTTTCTCTTGCATGCACTTTTCAGAAGGTTTTAAGGACCAAGTCTGAGGAAAGGAGTCATCTTTCCACACTGGAAAGAGTATTTGAAGCAAAAAAAAAAAATAATAAAAAAAAACAAAACCAAAACAAGCAACCCACAAACCACCACGACCTTTGTAGCAATTGAGTTATGTCACTCTTGCTGTGGCAGACATGGCTTATCAGGAGGAAACATGCAGGGTTAATTTAAAAGGTTTTTTTCGATGGATCTGGAAGAGTGAGAGTTTCTGGAGCAGACTTTTTCCGAGGCCGATCTTTGGGAACTGTTAGGAAATCAGGAGCATCTGTGGAGAGAGGAGTTGATGGAGCACTAGATGGAGCACTGCGGGTTGAGGAAGGCATGGAAATGTTAGAGATAGATATTGCCGGTGGGAAAATCCCAATCTTCTTGTTGGTAGCTTCCTGAGTGGCTCGTTCAAACTCTCGGACTTCATCCATTGTCATGTCTTCAACGAGAAGGAATGAAAGACAAAGGCATGTTAGAATAATTTCAAATAATCATTTCTTTAACTCAGTTAAACTACTTCCATCCAAATCCTAAATCAGGGAATGATTCCTTATCATGCATCTCATTAAGTGATTCTCCACATGAATGCCCCCCCATTGTAACGCGCTGACTGGAGCATAATAAGCACAATGTAAAGGAAAAAAAGTTTTAAGTACGTTAATCACGTACTAATGGTTCTTCTACCTGGGTCTGAGCTGAATAAAGATTGCTGCCTCTGTAATTGCTGGGAAAATCCAGCTATTCCACAGGCAAGTAAAGAGTACATTTGGATACACAGTCAGCAAGTAGAATTTTTCAGAACTTCAAACAAAATACAACTGAAAGGGATTTTAAATTTTTCATTTAGATTATGAGCCCAAATGGGCAAAGGGTTGTCATGGTTTGTTCATCTGCTGTAATTATCAAGCGATGAAAAATTCTCTCTCCTTCCATTGACTTGTAGCTGCAGCTTCATGCACAGGACCGAACCTGTTTTGCTTTTCCACTAATAAAGCCTAAAGAATTCCATCTCCCCTGACAAAGCCACAACTTTCAAAGCCATGCTTCCCAACTTTCCATCCAGAAACTGCACTTCAACACCGGTGGGCAAGTGACAAATCCACTGCTCAATTCCCTGAAAAACGTAGGCAAAATGAGATGAGAGATTAAAGCCACTTCGGAATGGAAAGTCGGGTGCCCAGGACGTGTCCTGAGGTGCCGGAGGTGTCCCGGTGCTGCCGAACCCCACAAGAGGGCAGCGCGATCCCAGCATGGACGGGCTCTGCCGGAGCCGAGCCGTGCAAAACTCCCGATAAAATCCCGAGGGAATGACATCTGCTACTAACTGGGAAGTTGAGCAGAAAATCAGCAAGGCTCTTCTGGAACCTGCTGCTCCATGTCTGTAGTGCCTGCAAGACGCCCACCGAGCCAACTGAAGGCAATGTTAAGATTTTTGCTGAATGTCAAGTTAAATTCATAAATTTGAAGTATTTCATTAGACCATTTATAGATTCTTTGAGCCACGAAAGATCAAAAACCTAGAAATAAAACCATTAGTCTTTTAACCAATTAAGAAGTCTCAGATATTTGAGTGTCTGAAGCACAGGACTGGCAGCAGGGATTACCAAGTGTGTGACAAAATCCTGTCCTTCCAGGGCATTGATGCATTTTACCACTACCCAGCTGCAGACGTGCAACCTTGGCTGTTGAAGCAGCTTTATGTTGTGTTCCAACATCATATTGAAGAAACAGAAGCGAGCATGCTGCCAGCTGCCTTTGCTCCCCCTGCACTGCATCCCAGGGACCTTTGCAGCCCACACTGCAGTTATTAGGAGTGAGAACGGCGCCTGTTTCAGATCTGACAGAAGTGCTGGCAATAAACAGATGGTCCCAGAGGAACTGTACCTACTCGTGTTGGAGAGAGGTTTGAACCTGTTTTGCTGGTTTACATTTTGTTTCACACCCTGTAACAGTGTGTGAGTGTTTCTGCACTCAAAGGGTCCCAAAGCCCCCTGAAATCACAGAGATTTTGACTGATGAATTCTGTATGATGTGAACCAAAAGCTGTCTTGGACAAATGAAGGGGACAGGAAGGTTTCTCAGTGCACTGTCCTGTTAAGTGAAGTCTTGCTGAGTGGAACCTCCAAGACTCTTTCTTTTCAATTCAGAGATGAAACACTTAATTAACTTTTGCTTTTCAGCTTTTATTTCCTTTAATTTCCTTCTGCTCTGACATACAGTCAAGTAAATAGTCCTTACACTGAGCTAGGAAGAATCAGATTCACTTTTTTTTTTTCATTAATCACAACTTCTGTTCTGACCTCAATGACATTTTTTCCACATGGAAACTACAGGTGGCAGATTTCATTCAGAACCAAATCCTGAAGTGTAGAGCCAAAATCTGAACTAATTCTCTATTAAGGAGTAAGATTGATGTAGGTGAAGCTGCTGTGTTACAAATGCAAGAATCTCCTTCCTGGGGACTGTGCAGACAACATCTCCTCAGGCTGGTGACAACTGGCACTGAGCAAGGAAAGACCTGGAGCCCTCCAGGCCTTGTCCCACACTCCTTACGTGGCTAAACCCAGCACTGAGTTCTAGAGCACCCTTAGCAGAAATAAAGGAATAATGACATTTCAGGAGCAAAGGCCACTGCATCTTTTCTATTTGCAGACAGTATCAATCTCTAATTTTAGATCTCTACTTGTGGGGCCCAAATGAGGTAATTAAGTACTTGATGAAATCTCCAAACTTTGAATCGGAGAACCTACACAGAAACCTGGTCTTCTCTCCAAGCCACTGTTACATCTGAAAATACTTCCCACCTTGTTGGTAGCTAATCAATGACAGTGACATTAAAGTTACCTTGAAAAGAGTGAATAATTAATTAGATTTTTTTTTCCTGGTGAAACAAGAAATTTTGTGAGTCCCAAGGAAGTTTTCCACTCCCCATGTTCTTGGCTTTTTGACTGGACCACTGTGAACTCCTGCATTTTTTAACTATTCAAAGAATAGAAAGTAAAAATCCTCTTTAACTTCCTCTTTATGCATCCAACTGAAATTTGAGCATTGTGTTTTCCTGGAAGCCAGGGATCTGAGCCCAACCCCACCCTCCCTTACATAACTGACAGGTTTACAGCACAAACCAAAGGCAGGATTGCACTTTGTGGAGAAGGACTCTGTTCTTATTGAAGCAAAACCTCCCCAAAATTCCACTGACTGATCAGCAATTGGTTGCTCTTCTCTGGTCTGTGCAGATGTATTGGCTGAGGATGGGCAATGTGTTTTAAAAATTGACATACTCTTGCTTTGGCATGGCTCTCTATTTCATCCACAGTAGATGAATGTTGGTTGCAAACTTTAATGTTGGTTTTTTCATGCATATTTTTCTCGTATTCTCGAACATCATCCATAGTCATATCTGTAAAAAGTTAAAAATTGTTGGCATTTTCCATTGATTCAGTGCAAACTTTGTTTTTTTTCCTAAGGAGAAGGTTCTAGGAACACAAAGTCTTTCAGCAGAAGCCAACAAAGGATTTTTTAAAAAGCAAGGAGCAACTAGCTTTATGAAAATTGCCTCATAAAGGTAGCTGTGTCAGCCAAGGAAGGTGCAAGGTTAAGTCAAAGGGAGTCAGAGAACAGGAAGGAGTGGAAATTGTTTAGGAGTATCTGTGTAATGTAAGGTAGGCAGGAAGTACTGAAGTGCAGGCCCTGGCAAAGGCCAAGATCTTCTAAAGACATTTTAGAAGATCCTTTGGAATAAAGGATAGATACAGTAATATTATAAATATTTACTTACCTTTCTGGCCCTTGTAAAAAGAGTTTTGTTAACTTTGCATTGTACATCTCATAACCAGCAAAACTCTTAGTGTTGGAGCCCACATCAGTTTAGATACCAGAAACTAACACACTGATAAAGTGAATTAATAGTGACTGTGTTAATGGTTGTGTAGCCTCAAGCAATTGAATGAATTATAAGAATTAGAAATATCCCACAAATCAGGCTGATCCTACCAGCAGGGTCACTGAGCACTGCCCAGCCTGGCTGGGCAGCACAGTCTGTCAGGTGCTGTGGAACACCAGGCAATGGTTACACATTTAACAGGATTTGTCATCAACCACAACTCCAGCAAAAACATAAAGAATCCAATAATGGACTTGTGACCTTACTCTTCTGAGTATTCCCATCTTTCCATAAATCCACTGGGGAGTAAGGAGTCAGAACAGGAGTGGTGTCAGAGTTTGGTCTGTTCTTTACGATGCTTTGGGAACTTCAGAGCCTCGTAAAAACAGCCATCAACTTTTTACTCAAAACACTTAAAGAGCATTTTATTAGCACAGTCTGCTTGCAAATGGGTGCCCCTTTGGTCATGCACTGTGATCTGCTCCTGAGACTCCCATTCTTCTCAAGTTTATGATGTGCCACTGGGATTTGGGAATTCTTGTATCACACCACTCCTTGTTCTGTGCTGTGAGGCTCCTGCTGCATTTTACAAGCCAGCTTTTTAGGCAGGATACAACTTCAGCTGTTGCAGTGGCAGCACAATGTCATAATTCATCAGTAAAAAGAAATGCAGTCTAAAATTTTGATCAAAAGGAAACATGGAATACCACTAACTTGTACTCTTTCAGTCTTTTACTGTTATTTGGAATGAGAAACAAGCTCAGAAGCCGTGTCAGTAACATGCTGGGATGCACTTTGCCAAGCAGAGAACATGCTCTTTATTAGTAAGTAGCACTGAGAAAAGAGAATTTATTAATAATAAAGCTAAATACAGTTTAGTAAATTAAATGACAAAACACTTCATACTTACAGGATCAGTAACAGCAACCAGTCATTAACATAACACATTGTTTATTACACTGATTATTTGATTCAGTTTAGCTGACTACCATCATCTCCAGGGTCTCTCAAACCTTCATTTTAAAAGGTGTTAATAGACACTTAAAAATGATATTTTTGATGCTATATATTGAGTCTTTATTCCTATCTATTTTATTAAGCCCAGATTTTTTAGGTTTTGTACTTAGGCTGATAACTGAGCTCCTAAAAGTACACTATATTAATTAGCAAAAAGTCTTACTCTGACAGGAAAAATCCACAAGACAATTGTGTATCACAATATTTCATTTGTGGGAAGAGTATTTTTGACAGGGTGATTTCAGACTTAGGAGGGGAAAACCTATTGTGAAATGTTGTTAGACTAAACCTATTTTGTACGTTTAACTTCATGGCTACTCATTTGTCATCATTATCAGTAACTGCTGAAGCGCAGCTGATACTTTGCTCCTCAGTAACATTCTCCATCTCTCAGTGTATAGATATTTTGGGTAGACTGGAGCAAATTTATGGGCTCAATTTTTACATGAAGTCAGGCTGTTTCATTTAAAGTTGCTGGTTTCCCCGACTTGGTACAGGAAAAAGAATGGATTGCTCTATTTCAGGGAAAAAAAGAAACAAATCTAAAATAAAAAAAAAAAGCTCTGAAGAACTCTCTCTCACTGGATATAAAATTCTCTTACTTGTTTACAGCTATCCCAAGAGAAAAGATACTTTTAGCAGTTTCAGTATTTTTATGACCATCACAGCACAAGATTTTCATGCAGTATTAAATTAATAAGAACACTGTGATTTCAAAAGCAATTTTTACTCTGTTTCCAAACAATGGGCCCACTGAGTTCGTGGTTAAATTCCAGTGCAGGGCTGTGACACCTTTGAGATGTGTTTGCAGCAGTGACTGTTCCTGAGCAATGCAGAATGGTTCTGAGCTCTGGTGAGAGATGTGTCACTCACCCATGAAAAGCCCAAATTGGTGTTTCCTGAAGCTTGAGGAGGGTCTAAATAAACATTCTAAATATATTGCCAAATTCCTATTACATGTTACAGGACTGTCTCAGAACCTGTTTTAAGAGTATCTGCGATTATGGATATGTCTTACAGAAAATAAATGTAAAAGGTACAAACCCAGTGAGCACATTTTATACAATGTAATTGGCTGGTTTGATATTCAGATTAATTTATTCTACTGGAAGTGCCCATTTTCCCACAGCTGGCTCATGGATTCCCAACACTTTTTGCATGCAGCTGCTGCTGAATAAGACCCTGTGGGATTTATGCTTATGTACATCTTTTTTCAGAAAGGCTCCATCTTTTCTTTGTTGCAATCCGTATCAAAAACTTAAAACTTTCCTAAAAAGCTGGAAATGTGTTGGATCAGAGGCCTTAGGAGTTTGCAGCACGGAAATGACTGCAAGTTAAGGCAGCCTTAAGAAGAAGCTTTATTCAAAGCTGCACGAGGTTGTCCATAGAGATGACTCCTGCCTGCTGGCAGTGCAGGGTGAGGGCACTGGTGCAGGTACCCTGACATGCTGGGATGGAAAGGCACCCCTGGATGCTGCCTACTGCCTAAATCCAGCATCCCTGGAAGTGTCCAAGGCCAGGTCAGATGGGGCTTGGAGCAACCTGGTCTATTGGAAGGTGTCCCTGCCCATGGCAGAAGGGTGGAAGGAGATGATCTTTAACATGGTTCCATCTCCTCCATGAACAACTCACACTAGGACCTGATGATCCATGAAAGTAAATGGAAACCTGCTGATAATTGTCTCAGGCTTTGCATCAGCCCTTTGAAAGGGGCTGACTCTGGAGGACACTTACCATACCACTCATCCACCCAGGCAAACGCCTGCCGGTGACCGATCAGGAGGATGTCTCTGACCACCTGCAAACAAGGAAAGGGTTAAAGGCCTCAGCAGCAACAAAACATCTCATCCATGTCTTTCAACAGGGTTGAAAGTGAGAAACCCTCTGATAGTTTTGTGTCTATAAAGGCATGCTGGCTCTAAAGGGCTCCTAGTCCAGCTTCCCACTGGAAGCAGATCTGTTGCCAACACTGAATCATGGCTTTGACTAGCATGGGAATCTATTTGGGAATGTGTACAGAATCTACTAATCTTTGGCCATTAGATATTCTGGATCTTTTCCTTTCCTTTCTCAGTTTTTCAGACATGTGGAAGGTTAATACTGTGAAAAATTTTATCACTTGACACTTATGCTATTCATTAATTGATTTTTTTAGTAGACTGATTGGAAAACTTTCCCACTATCTGTTTCTAAGGAATTCTGCACCTCCCTGCTGTGTGTATGGGACTCCTGTGTACCCAGAAATACTTCAGTTCATATGTTGGTCACAGCACTGAAAATGTTATTGATAGTTTCTCTCAACCTTAGGCCTGAGCAGCTCCGGGCTTTGTCAAGTTTGTACCCAGAGTGAAGTCCTGGGCTCTGCTCCAGATCTTTCAGACCTTGTGAGAGGTCTGCACAGACTGGCCCGAGCTCCCAGGCTTCTCCACATTCATAGCCACATTCCTGTGAGTGCTCGAGTTCTGCTCATGTGAAGGATAAGAAACAGCTCGTGTTTCACTGACCTTGTGCACAAATTGCTCTACTCTGGTTTGAAGTCCCCAGACTTCAAATTTCACAGTCACAAGTTTGTAGGAACACATAATTGGCTGATGGGTCTCTCTCCAGCCTTCTTTCAACTGGCCTCTCCCAGTTTTCTGTGACTTGAAATATTTGGGATCCTGCGAAACAAAGAAAACATACAGGGAAATGGAGGAGGGGAAGTTGTGTTTGTCAGTTTGCTAAAATAAAAGTTTTGATAAGACATAAAGTATTAAAACATGTTAATAAACATTATGAAAAAGTAATAGGAAATTGACTTTTAACGTGCACTAGGATATCCTAAAATCCAAGCCTGGCAGTGAATCGATGGCAGCATATTCTTGGAGATGCATTGACAATCATATCATCCAGGACGTCTTCTGCTATAAGAAAATCTGTTATTGCAAGTCATTACAGTGCAGTGCACTCCAAGGGTTATTTTGAAAAAAAAAAGTGGCTTCTTCAGAGCCTGCTTTACTACTGCCCCTCAGTGTGAACTGCTCGTACTTTCTACCCGTGCCTGTCTTCCTGAAATTGTGTCCAGTTGGAGCTTTGACACTTGACCCTGACAATGCCATTTTCAGTTTTAAGTGAACTTGTACATCCTAAGCTAAGTAGGAAACTCCTGCAGTTTAGCCATCTCTGGTTATAACTGAGTTATGAGCAAATACTGAGTAATCCCAACTCTGTTTCTCTTTCAGGAACTGGGAAATCAAATAAACTACAACACTGAAATTACAACATAATTTCATAAAACCATTAAAGGCATTAGTTCATCTTTTTAAAGTTTACTTTCATCTCTACATGATACAGTTTTATCTATGAAAGTGTTATTTTCCATACTGGTATAATTCTATTTCCCTTTCTGTCCAATCCTGCTAATTATATCTTGTAAATAGAAATAATTTACAGTTAAGCACTGATTGCCAGAACTTGAAAATTATGTCATTTCAGAAAATTCATAGTGGAGCTTCAAAATCTGTCCTGAAGAGTAACCACCAGTGCTCAGCTGTGTTCATTCCCCAGTGCTGAGGTCTGGGAAGATCCTTGGTTATAAAAGCAGTTAAACATGTACTTAAACAGTGCTTAAATGGATAACAATCAGGGGAAAACCCACAAAAATCTGATAACTACTCTGATCTTAATTTTGTTTCATTCAGTGTGAGCTTATGCATCACCCAGCATTCCTGTTTCCTACTGTTTAGTTACCTCTTGGCTTCTGGTTTTATCATAAACTGAAGCTCTGCCGTTACAGCTTCTCTACAAAGCTCTAATGAGGTGATAGTCTTTCCTCCCTGTGAAAGTCACTGCTTTTATTGCTGACACAGGCTTTGCAAAGGGGAGACTTTGAGCTCACAGTATAATAAGGTTTCAATGTTAAATCAGCATAAAAACAATTCAGCATTATCATTTATCAGAGCAACACCCCCTGTACAGCACAGCTCATGGTCGCAGGCTGCTGCCAATCTTCTCACCCAACAAAGCTCAGCCACAGAGGGATCTACACATTTTCTGGTTGAAAGAATTGTTTAATAATTGATCATTGCCTGAAGCAATCAATATAATATAATCAATATAATAATAATACTAATATAAAGAAAAAAGGTAAGAAGGCATAGTATTCAGAAAGATATAACATTCTAGTAGGAGGTTTCTTGAAAAAAGAAATAATCGCAGAAAACATTATTTCAACTATACCTGCAAAATATTCCAGTGTGAAATAAGAATCTCTAAAAAAGAAAATAGTTTCCTGGAAGTCAGGGTCTGCTATTTCTTACACACACACAGTGCTGGTGTGATGGAGCCATTGCCTTGATTCAGCATTTCAGATACACACTTCAATAATTCTGAGTGTTGTACTTTATAACCCTTCAGAGATAACCAGATCTATAGTGGAAAAACTTCAGTGCAGACCAAAGGGATTTAATGTAATCAACTTGAGTCAGTATCAAATATTGAGAATTCCTAACTAAAAATGAAATAATGAATAACTGCCTTGCATCACTGCTCAGTTCCAAGTTTTATGAGTTGGGTCTGGTTTGGTTTGGGGAGTTTAACCCAGCAGGCAAGGGGACACAGAGTGGGAATCACTCTGAACTTGGTGGCCAGCGAATCCCCCACTGACTGCAATGCAACATCACTCCCAGGTGCAAATTCCCTTAACAGCACCCAGAGATGGCACCTCTGCATCCCTTAATCCTGTCCCTTTTTCTTGAAGGACATGAGGATTAGTCACAAATTGGCTGGAGAGCTCCACGGGAAGAGCCAGACGATGACGGACGGTACGGGCACCTCACATCAAACAGCTCTTTGGGAAATTCCTGCCTCTCTGAAAACATTAACATATTGGTACTATAAAACTGCAGACTGATGAATGGAAGCCAGACCTCAGAGGAACAGATTTCCAGCCTGCTGTATGAAAGATCAAGGTGTTAAAGACTTTCCTGAGTGCTTGCTCAGGGAGCTGAGGCTCAAAGGCTGCACAAGAGCCAAGCAGGGGGATGTAAGGCACACTGTGACATTGGGCAAAGTCAACTTGAGAATTTGATCATCAATCAATTGGGCCATCAATTCAAAGGGCACAAGTGTTTGACAGAGGTGAGCTGTTGTAAAGGAAACTAATATCCCTGAGCTTTAACCCAGCTGTTAAAAAATTACATGTTTAACAACATCTTGACTGTTTTACGAAGACACAAATTCTGTCTCAGCAATTGCTTGTGCTATGGATGGAAGCCTTTAAAGGAAGAATCTCTACATTCACCTCTATATTTTGCATGTAATTACACCTTTCCTAGGCCTCTGCTATTGACCACAGCCATGGGCAGCAGGCCATGCCAGAGGGACTTGCGTGGGACCAGGACTGCTCATCTTTTGCTCTTCAATGCCTGATCCAAAGCCCACTGAAATTAATGAGAACTTGGACAAGAATGATTTTATGTGCCTAACTCATGGGTTCAAACTGCCAGATTAAGACTCACAACCTGGAATTCTTTCTGCAATTAGGCATATAAGGTCCTTCTATAACAAAAAATGAAGCAGGGCTGATTATTTTCCATTAAAAACAACTAGAAGTGATAATTGTACCCAACACTGCTTCTCTCACAGCACACATACTTGAAGCTTTTCTTCCTGTGACTAGATACTGGGCAAGCTGAACTTTGCTCTGACCCCACTTTTATGTTATTATTTAGATAATCAATTTTGCGTGTTCCTTATTTTTGCTTTTAGACACCCATGCCTTTCTTCCTAGAGAAGGCATCATCTAAAGAATACTGGGTCTATGCACTATTTTCCCCTTGATTTATCTACTGGCAAAATCCTCAATCTGTTTTAAATGTAATGGCATAGCTAAAATCTTTTTGTTTAAATAACCTTCTCGTCCTTTTATCAGACACAATTTATTAGGAAAGCCCATCTGGCAAATCCTTTTGCTAGAGGAGCAAAACCTACTCTGTATTTGCAATACATTATTGCCAGGTGCAGAGTGATTTAAAAATAGCACTTCTGCCAACAGAGCAGAAACATCATAACCTGTGAGCTGGGCTTAGTTGAGAATAAAATGTAAAATTACAATGAAATAAAAGCCCCTGCATGTGGGACATGGTTTCAAACAGAGCACTCTCCCACAGTTTATTACTTAGACCACGAGTCCTGGCTCAGCATGGTTATTGTTGGGGTCTATTATTTATCATTTAGCATTTATTTACTTAACTTTCCTCATGGATATCACGGGCATCAGACGTGGAATGGTAACGCCCTTTCCAGGAAGCAAACACCAACACAGCACTGGGTTGTTGCAAAGCCTTTTCACAATTAATTCTGAGCTGTTACTTTGTACTTGGAGTTAAATAATGAAATGCATTTGCTGTTTACAGAAAATCTCCAAATCTGCATGGCACACTTGCCCTCAGCTCTGCCATGGTATCAGGCCTGATTGGAAGCTGCCACTCCACCGTGGAGCTGGCAGCACCTCCTTGTGTGTGCTGGGAGCCTGCATGGGACACCCTGGCAGCCTTGGCACCCTTCTGTCTCCCCTTGCTGCTTGTGTGGCCATTCCAACACGGGCAAAGGTCCCCAAGCTGAACCTGTTTCCGGAGGTGAAAGTGCACCCTGCTTGTGCCACACATCCTGTTCTCTCTCTGGAAGTACCCAGATGTCCCTGAAACAGGTCCTTCCTTCCTTCCTTTTAATGCCTGGAATAATTTTTTCAGACTCCTATGGCAATATCACGATGCTTTTGAAGTGCAATCATTTTTTCCCCCTTTCAGCTGAAGACCATTTTGTTTGATCTTGAATTTCAGAACCAATCATGGGTTTAATACCTGTCATCTGGCATTTCAGCATCAGCTGTAGTTGCTAGGTTTTGGATTTCAGCTTTTATAGCCAGGGCTCAAAAAACATTTACTGATGTTAAGATGCTACTATAGACATTTATGTGGAGTAATTTTTTAAGGACTTTTAAAAAAATTTCCATTAAGTGGTATTTTCTGGAAGATCCAGCTAAATACTTAAGAACTGTAAATATTGGCACAGTTCTGAGGTGTTAAAATATGATAATCCAGCCAGCCTTTATGTAAACTCACATACTAAGTGAGTAAGGAAAAGGAAGTGTTCACACTTTTTGCCATATCCTGCACTGAACTCCTTTGCTGACATGGTGCCCACACTCACTGGGGGGCTGAGGCAGCTGGATTATTTCAGCTACCATCATTTAGTGATGTGGCAGAGGTTTTGTTACTCTGAAAGCACCTGGATAGGGGTAAGGTGGACCTATCACAGAGCAGCCGTGTTAAAGGAGAAAAGCCAGCAATGGAAGAAGAAAACTGCAGCAGCTGCATGGAATCTGTTTAGAAACAGCCTGAAAAGTTTATTCCATTTGTCCAGCTCTCCGTTGCTTTCTTATAAACAGGAAATGAAACATAGTTGATTCTGATAACTTGAATATGTTTGCACAGAACATTTTGCTCAGTAGCTCAAATCTATGGTGAATGTTCCATTTCATGAATGATTCACTGGATGCCCTCACTCCTCAGCATAGCTCAGCTTTGTTCTTTTCTATATTTCAGACAAATATATCTGTCTATATAGCTGGTGATAAATATTCATCAATGGTAAAGTCACAAGGAAATGACTTCACAAGATGTACAACTACTCTTACCTGGCTGGTACATTCTCTGTACAGAAATACAAAATCCTGTATTTGATGCAATATGTACATCCAGATTTGGAAACCCATGTGGCTCCTCACAGACAAACATGCAAACCCATTAGCTGGGGTCTAGAATTAACCCTTCTCCATCTGGAACCTCACAATTAGACTTCTTAAAACTTAAAGGATTAGGCCCACACTTGTGAAAAAGCCCTGCATTTAAGACACGGCTACTTTACGATGGAGTTTGCAGATGTTCATGAAGCCAAAGGGAGGTCACCTGCATTGGGATACCTGAATTGCTGCAGTTTCACCTCCTCCAGCCTTCTACAAGGGCAGAAATCATCTCACCCGCATGAAAGACAGAATTGGACTCTTTAAAGTGTTTGTAACAGCTCACAAAACTGTCTTCTGATTCACTATTGACTCAGTGATTTCAGTCCTCCTGCGCACACTGCCAGATAAGCCCTTCATCCTTAAGGGAATCCCAATCACTTGGATGATTCTGTTCAAGAGATCCCTCAGTATTACTGGCAGAGGCTCCCTTAAAGTGTCCTGCAATGAAGCAACAGCTCTCCTTAAGCCTCCAGCTAACTGGATGTTTCACTTTTCAATTTAAGTTAGTATTTAGAAGGAGAGAAAAGCAAATATGAACAAAGTTGAACTCAATCATTTTCCCTTCAGCCAGGACATTTTCATGGATCACATTTCCTCTCTCAGCACTGGTGAGAATGAGCTGTTCAATTCAAATGGAATATTATACATACAAGGATGGTTTATACATTTTGTCTTTTTATGTGTGAATCACTATTATGTAAATGTAAATGGAATCTATTTATAAGAATCATGTCAGGATGACTGAAAAACTTATTTTTAGATCCTAGGTGGCAGGACGCAGTGGCTTTGTCCCTCTACCATCAGGCTCACAAGCACCAGCACAGGGCAAGCAGTGGAAGTAATGTGTGAAGGGTTTAAATTATTTAAGCCACTCTCTAGTATGCAGTATTACAGCTAAATAATGACATTTGCTGTTAAATCTGAATATTTTTATGTATCTTTATATATATATATTATATTTATTTTATATTTATTTTATATATATTTATATATAATATATATTTTTAATATCTATTTTTAATTGAAGAGGAATACATTTTCATCAGGATGTAAAGAAAATTAAAGCTCGTTTCTAGAAGCTGCCAAACACGCTGACCCTGATAAAGAACTTGCTTTATTTTAAGCCCCTGAAAAGAGCGACTGAAATGAAGATATTTCTGACATGCCTGAAGTTTAAATTGTTCTCATTGGTCTTTCTGGATGGGAGTCAGAACATTTATCCTATGGGATGTAATTTTTAAATCCTGAGGATTGCTCTTCACTTTTAATCTTTAAACTTAGTATCAGTTCAGATTACATGATCTAAAAGCAGCCAAATTGTTGTTATTAGTGCAACTAAAATACCTTTCAAAAGCTTACACTAACTGGGTTTAGTTATCTCTCAAGCTGCTATTTTGGAGACACAAACCCTTTCTCATTTGCATAGAATTACTGTTCTGATTGAAAACAGATGGAAATTACATTTATGAACATTAAAAATCTTTTTATAGTCTCTAAATTATGTAAGAGGCCTCATCAGAAATGGGAATTTGCCTTCATGTTTATCATATGGTAGCATAAAAACCCCGTAGTTTGTAAACTTTGGAAGATCCACTATTTTCAACTATTATTAATTCACTATCAATTACAGCATGTGCACAGTTAAATGCTAAAGGTGTTCCTACTGCTCTGCATGAATTCTGAAACAGAGTTTGGTAGTCAACAGAAAAATCATCCATCAGTACAGAAAAAAACAACAGATGCTGGGCTATTTTTGTTGTTTAAACCCCTATAAAATTCCATTTCGCTTGGAATTGGGTCTTTGGATTTGTCTTTGAAATAGCAACACAAAGACTCTGAAATGCTTTTCTCCTTTAAGATGAGCCTGGTTTTCTGTATCAGAAGATTAATCATAGGGAAATTATGCTTAATAGTTGGCTATTAAAAATGAGCAGGAAAGTTGCAAAGCTGGATGTTACCTTTGTGTTTACAATTTCTGAACTGCAGAGACTGAGATGAAAAATCTCAAAGGATTTCTTTAAAGTACAGTCAAATGCTGACCCGTTCCATTAGCAGCTCATTCCTAAATGGAGCCAGAATCCGTGGAGCTCAGATAAGATGATGGGACCAATAAGCTGTTTCATGAGGTGTTATATAATTTTTGGTACTAAACAGATGGGTTTCATTATCTAAGGAAAGTAATAAAATTACTTTTCATTCTGCTGTAGACTCAGTTTTGGTTTATGACCCATACCTAACATTCAAAATAGGATCTATATAAATGGAAGATAACAAGTACTCAACTTTTTTAGACTGAAAATCATGTCTCCTATAGTATAGAAATATATTCCTTGGCAAGTCTTCACTTTCTATCCTAAAAATGATTACGTAGTCTCATTTTAGATAGTTAAACAGCTGTCATACTCACTGCCAGCTATGAATATAGACTTGGCTCGAGAGGCAAATCATATCTCCAAAATTAAATGTGAGCATAGATCCGATCATTCTCTCAGCTCTCTAGCTGCTTGTTGTGAACCATCATTTTTCAACTCTGAGATTAAAACATTGAGACCTCATCCTCATTTGCATGGTGGCTGCTGATTTCAAACAGTGAATTGCATTGACCTAGAAGAAACACACTCTTCAGAGATGTGCTCCATCAAATATACATGGGAGCAATTTCCGAGGGAATTTTCAGAGAGTGACTGTGCCTGCTGCCATTGATGTTTTTGGCAGATCTGCTCCACTCTGCAGTGTGCTTCAATCCCTCTTGGTCTTGTGTCATTGTTCCCCTCAAGAAATTGCGCATCAGCCCCGTTGTCACTGCAGCACATCTGTCCTTTGCTGGGCTTGGGCGCTTTGCAGGACTTACTGTTCGGGGTGGGATGCAAGTAGGGACAGGAGGAGTGTTTAAAACTGCTCAGATCTGCAAACTCTTCACTGAGATTCATAATGCAAGGAAAAGGCCTTTTCTAGTTTGGACTAATTCAGTTGAATATCAAAGGTCTGGTACAGGATGTGTTCTGATAAGGGTAGGAAAGCATTTCAAAGAATCATCTGCAAAAGAAAGTGTCAAGCAATCTAGACAGAGAAGCTGCTGTCTGCTTTCCCTCTGACCAAATGCTTTTGAAATATTACTGACCAGCAAGATTTTACACAAAAATAAAATGGTTTTGATTCCTATCAAGGCTCTTCTAAAGCCTCTTACCTTCCCTTCCTCACCAGTTCACAGCCAAGTTGCCTCTTACCTCCGACTCCTTGTAATAGCGCTCGGGAATCTCATCGCTGGCAATATCAATAAAGCAGACTTCTCGCTCCAGATCTTTAGCTTCTTTGTCAAAAATCTGCAAGAGTTAAAGAAATTCAAGGCTGTTACAGAGCAACACCCTCACAAAATCCACCTGGAATAACTGTTACAAGCAGTTTCAATGACTCGTGCAACAGAATGTATTTTAGGCTTGTGCCTGAACAGCTTTGTGTAAGATACTTGAGTTTTTGCAGGAACACGGTCACAATTCTCCACCCTACTGCACACATCGTGTTCAGCACTTCCTGCTCCCACTGCTGTTCTTCCTCAGATTATTTGGAATGGAGACCTCGATTACAAACAGTAAAGTCAACAATTTAGATTGGTTTTACTGTATTCTCCAATCTTTGTACTAAAGTCTGTCACTGTGTAAAAAACCCGACTCTCTAGACTCGGGGTGTTTTCACCCGTTTCCCTCAAAGGACTACTGTGACATGCAGGTGTTTTCTGGGAACACTCAGTCTAAGCTGTTCTTACACTGAGAATCAAAAGTTTGGTTGAACTGCTTCAGTGGAAGCTGCAAGCTTCCCCCATCCATCAGTGCACACACATTTCAATCCCTTAGGACCTCGTTTGGAACAGCAAGTTTCCTGTTCTATGCAAGGCAAATGATGGGGATATTTTGAAAATCCAGGTTATTTGCAGCTGCAGCACAGTATCCTTCTGTGCCTGTGTCCATAATTTAATTATTTAGGCATCTCAGTGACCCATGTGACTTACACTGTGCCTGCAATACATTTCCCTCATGATTCTGAGACTTGGAAACAGAGCCAAAATAAAAGGCTACCATGAATTAGTGCCATGAAATTCAGGGAAGTTGTGCATCCACTGGCAGGTTCAATAACAAGCTCACAGTGTGCTTTTCCTTTGGGGCACAAAGTTCTATAGCTGAAATTTCCAGGAAGCAAATTTTTTTTTTTTTTAATAAATGCAGTGAATGCTCTCTTGATTTAATTTAATTCTAGAGGAACGGTTAAAAATACCAAATGCCAGCAACTCTTTAGTAACAGGAATGCTGCTTCATTACTTCTGAAAGCATTGGGGCTGCCCATTTAAAGCATTCAAAAAGAGCAGTGGACTCCAGTGAACACAGGAACCAGCTGGTAGGAGGAATATGGCTCAGGAAATCATCCTTCAAATACAGGAAAAGCTGAAGTTTGACTCTACAATTTTAACTTGTCTTGGTAGTGAATAAAACAGGCAACACTGAATGCTCACTGAGCTGGATGTAACATGTTCACACATCTGACACCGCGGAAGAACTGAGAAAGAGAAACTCCAACCTGGTTTTATGAGTATTATTATCCTTCTCCAATCGTTGTTTTGAAAAAAAAATTATGTTGATTGTTTGAACAAATTGGTGCCAGGCAGCCCTTCCCCTGTAGTGCTCCTTCCCTCAATTGGGTACATTGATGTAAATCACTTCTGTGTTTACATATGTAATATAGGTCACCTTTTATAAGCTTCCCCGCTTGCTTTTTTCCTAAACAAATACAGAAATACAGAGCAGCCCCTGATGAAATCAGTTGAACTATTTCTGGAACAAGAAGTATTTCACCATAATCTCTACAAAATAATGGAAATTGCTCTTAAATGGACATTACCAGGTCACCTGAGGCTCTGAATCTGTCCGTGGTTTAGGTACAAGCCCCACAAATTCAAGCACATGCAAATCTCTGCCCATTTGCTAGGACCTAAATGGAGAATATTACCTAGTATCTTATCCCAAGAAATGTACCCTGCTCTGTCCCAGGCTTGATCCACATATTTCACCTCCTATGAAAATAGTTCTAAATTCCTTTTCTCTCTTTAAAATGCTGTGATGGAAGTGGGGATGACAGATGCCTTTGCCAATCTGTCAAAACCAGGAGGAATTTTTCAACCATTTCAACAATGCCTTATTTGCTGCCGAGGCTGTCTCTGACCATTTTCTCTATTCCAGAAGTTTGCTGAATGACATTCTCACTTCCCTTTGCCAGAAGAACTTGTTGTCTAATCATTTATGCTTCTCCCTTTCTCAGACTGTCCTCACAAGATTTGCAGCTAGAGATTTAATCTTCTCATTCTATCAGTGGTCGAAAATAAGAAGTCATTAGAGAACAAGACTGATTTCTTTCTTAGCTCTAATTCTCTTATTGCCTCTCCTAGCCACAGAATCTTGGATTGTCTGAAACCCTGTAGGGAGGATGGGTTTATTGTGGTTGGGATCAAAGAGACTAGAGAAACTTAAAAGTTTTAAAGGGAAAGATTAAAGGCCACAAAAAGAAGCATAAGGCTCCCAATCTGTGCAACTGTATTTGCAAATGTGCAGAAACTGAATGGTGAGAACAATCTGTATCCTTAAGAAGATGATGTAGAAAGACAGAATATTAAATATTATATTGGAAAGAACTGGACTGACTTTACATTTGGAAGCCAAGAAATTAATTGAGATTAAAATACACAATCAAATGGAAAACAAAGAGCAACATTCAGACTGAAGTGGCCTTTTTGCTGTGAGTTTTGGTTTTATTTTTGGGGGGGGGTAATGTGACAGCTTTTTTACAACAAACATTTATGTACGTCCAAAGATGAATGAAAATTCAGCATGATTTAGACTACATCATCCACAGAATGACAGAAAGTGGGAGAAAGGTTTCAACTGGGTCTTCTTTATGACTGTCAGCGGTTTCACCTGGTGAAAATTAAAAAACCAAACAAAAATCCAAAAGAACCAAAAAAACCCCCCAAACCAACCAACCAACCAACCAACCAACCAACCAACCAACCAACCAAAAGAGAAGTCAAACTCAACCAGTCAACCAACCAAAAAAACTAAAGAAAAGCACACCAAAGGCCCCCTTGGCAGGCGATTCCAGAGCCTCAGGAAAGACAGCTCATACAGGATACTCCAGAAATCTAAGTCCTGGTGAACTCAAAGTTCATTCCTTTGTTTCCCTCCTGCCAGACAAGGACATGTCCTTACACATCCTTTGCTAGTGATTTCCCTTTTCCTGGTAGCCACAGCCAGAACATAAAGTCAGGTTAGGAGATGATGGGAAATTTAATATCCTCTTTTCTAGAAGCATTTTTTCCTACTTTTTTCCTTTTTTCTATTTTCAGGCTAAGTTGCTGGCTTCAATTTTATTCAGATGCAGTTAATCTAAAATGTATCTTTTACGGCCAATCTCCACAGCTAACCTGGACTGGATACAAACAGTATAAAGCCAGATTCTGCTGAATGCATTGATTCCATCCACACTGGCAAACTCCTCACTCATCCGCACTACCAGGACTCTGAGGGTCACATCTGTGCCTCTGGCTTGGCTTTGTTTCATAATTCATGATTCTCTCTTGTGATGTTTTTTTTTCCATCTTCAAGAGCAAAGAAGCCATCCAAGGGATTACCAGCTGGAAAGGTGTTTGGCTCTGTCATTATTACAAACTGGTTTTTTCCCCAGCTTTAACACAAGGAGTCTGTGGTCAGAAGGCTGTAAAGAGACAGCTAATTCATGGTAGGGCTGGAATTGTGGTAAATATTGCAAGAATAATCCTTTCCTTCCATTAAAAAAAGGCACAGGATAGGCACTCTCCACCTTGAAATTCTCATCTCTGCAGACTGCCATGGCCAGAACCACTGGCTACTGCCCAGTGTGTTGCCACACACCTTGAGCAAGTTGTGTCACCTGTTCCACCGGAGCTCTCATTTTTCTGATGGAAAACTCTCACTCAAGAACTTGATCCATGGAGTTTATTCAATGTGTAACTTTTTAGTAAGTCATGCTCCAACCTCAGCTACTTCCAAATTCCCTTTATTTCCTTTTGAGATTTATTTGGGCAGAGATTACAGGAATTGACCAATTTTGAACCTGTTCACTGGATAAAACTATTTATGTGGACACACATAATTGGGAGCAGTTTTTCTATGGAAAAAGATTGAAATCTCTCTTTGAGAACAGAGAATTTGGCTCCCTGAACTGGCTGGGAATATCTCTGTGTGCCACAGAGTAGGAGAGGCAGTTACATATTTATCTGCAGCCTTGCTCCCTGCTCCTTTTGATCTCCATGCCACGACTCCCCTATTATTCCATCTCTTATAAAATATCTCATTAAGATTTGTACTTTTTGGACAGAGAAATGCATTTTTATGTAATTATTTTAAAGCAGCTATGCTTCCAAGACCGTAACAGACAAACTATAATTTTTACTGGGATTATTTTTCTTAAGTCACATCTAGTTCAAGTGCCAGATTTACTGACTAACTTCAGTAGTTCATTTAGAAAAATCAAAAAGTAGAGGCACAACCATACCACTTGTTCTCACTCTGTCAGTGTGGGCCTTGTCAGATGTTCTGCAATAGCCATATGTGCTTGGGACATACGATCTGCAGTTCAACAAAGAGAGCTCTTCACTCAGGAGGAATTTCAGCCTAACCTTTCCACTTGTTTGCCTTTATCTTTGAGACTTCTTAGAAGGGGAAAAGCTTCATAAAATCATGATTTTTTTCATTGCAAATTATGGTATGCTCAATACCATCATACAGGAAAAGTCCAGGTGCAAATAAAATCACCCTAAAAGTGTCCCTTGCTTTGACTTTGCCATATTTTGAGTGATGCCCAGCAATCCTTTTGACAGTCTCCAGAATGAGATCCTGCAGTGCAGTGAGGCTAAACCAGGGCACAGCTGAATCCTTTTCAGTTGAAATCAGTGTTTCAAGGCAGTTGCCTTAAATAGTGAATTTACATTTAATTTCCATGTGCTATATTCAATTTTGTTACAACCTACTTCCACATCACTAAGATAGGAGACAAAAATAGAGGAAAAAACCACCCTAAACTCAACCAAACTAGAAATGGATTTTCTTGTTAGCTGTCATACTTAAAATTTATTTTACTTTAGTTTCATAATCAAGATCCAGCCACTGAGTTTTCCAGAGAAAAATGTTATGTTACAAAGAGCAAGGCACCGGAAGTTTTACATACAGTGAATTTTCATTATTGACAGTCTTTGAATTATTTGACAAGCTGTGCTTTTTTGCTTTCCCCAGACACCATCAGATGGCAAAAAATCACTGCCCAAATATCAGCAGCAATTAATTCTGTGACTAAAAACCAAACCAAAACAAACCAACAGAAATCAGTCAAACATAATGATCCTTGTCCAACAAATAAGATAATTGAATGTCTCTGTGATTCAGTGATTTGCTTGAGAAGTGCCTGTCCCCACTCTGCCTTTCCTGTACCTTCAGCTGCTTTGCAGACATTTTCCCCAGTATCAGTGTGACATGCAGGGACAGCACGGCGCTGCCGTGTGTGACATGGCTGGGCATTGATTACAGCAGCCACTGGAGCCATATGGTGGATCCTCTGTAATCAACACAGTTGATTGTAATGCACAGTTGGTGCATTCCCCACTAAAAGGAAAAAAACCCAAAATGTCTGTCTGTAGTGTACACTGAAATAGCAAGAAGAAGAGATGGGAGAGAAGTGAGAGGAGGACGGCAGTTTGACTAAATTGGCCCTTTGTGACACAAATACTGACCAGTCAATGGACTGTCGAAAGAAAATAACCCGTGCAAATACAAAAAGAGCTTAAGGAAGTCTTCTCATGAACAGCACGCATGCCATTTATTGACACACAAACAGTAACTCACACCCTCCTGCCCGGATTTCTACGATTTCATTCAGTAGATAACCGTAAGAATTCTCTTGGATGTACCTTATATTTTTAATACTCAGAACACAGACTTTGTGTATCTATATTCAAATTCCCCAAGAGCTAATTTTCCTTATGGGAGAAGTGTGTGATTCCTGTGCTCTTTTACACTTGTCTGTGCTCACTGAGGTTGTTGGCTGTAGGCACCTGCACTTCCCCCTGCCCAGCACTGCCCATTGTGACCCTGACCAATGGAAGCAGCTCAGGATGCAAAGGGAAGCAATATTTTCACGTACTCTACAGATGCCACCTCCTGTGTCATTTACATCTCACAAAACATTCTAATTTTTAGAAATTCCATTTCATAATTTAAAATAGAAGTAAAATCAAATTAAAATTTCTCTTTAAGAAGCTGACTTTTTAAAAGACCTGCAAGAGGAAACACTGACTGGACTGACTCACTGGTCCAGTTGCTGACAGTGTTAATGAAGCTGTAAAGCTGCAAGGTAGCAGGGACAATATTTGATGTACTAACGTGTTCATCCAACACTGGCTCTGTTTTTCTAAGGACAGAGTTGCCATGGAACATCTACATGGGCTACATCAAAATCAGCTGAGCACTGAAATCACAGCGGAATAGATTTATGGTTCTGCACTACTACACAAGGTTACCTAAATAAAGACATTTATTTTCCATTGTTCTTTCTGTCAGTGTTTGTATTTGTGCAAATCAACTGCAAACTTTAACAGAGTGGAACAAGAGTGCTTTAACACATTTAAAATAGGTTAAAATTATAATGAAGTCTAGGACAGAAAAATCAGGTTCCAGAGCAGATACCATCTTTCACTAGTATCACTAGTATCTTGTATCATGCCAAATGGGAAGAAAAATCAGTAGCAACTTTGCATCAAGATATATTGCAATAATCAGGTCGAATTATACCAGACAATGCAACATGTTACATAAAATAATTCTAATAACATACCAGCCTACCAAATGACAGGAACCCAAGACCATTTATAGTTTTCTTCCATAGATCAGTGGGATTAGTTTTAGTATCCTTGTATCTAAGTATTGCTTTTCACAATCAATATCTGCTTTATCAGACAGTATGGAAATGAAGAATAGATCAGAGTGCAAAGATTTCAAAAACCCTGTATCGTCTAAAAAAATAAATTGAGAAATTGCTGAGTTAAAATCAGACTTGTATTATTGCCCTCATTACTGTAACATTAGTATTCATTCAGTCTATTTTGCATTACAACTGCAAAATTCACAAAGTATTTTTTGAATTAATTATTTCTTCGTCAGACAAGGCTGATAGCTGCAATGAAGGAAAATACAGTGTATCCATGGAAATCTATAGGAATGGTTGCTATGCTTCCTTCTGTTTTCTAACCAGACAAACAGTGACATTCAATCTAAACTCGTCTGACACAAAGGAGAAATACACTTTGCAAGTTCTTAAGGGAAGTTTAAGCCTGCCCACTGAGTAATGGAAATGAGGTTGACTCCTACTCCTAGTTCCAAGGTGTTTGGATTAACAGAAGCATCTCCATATTTATGAACCTTCCAGCATTTCAGTGCTGTACCAGTCATGTCTGTGGTCCCATGTCAAGGTCACAGGAGCACAGAAACGTAGATATTCCACTGGTTTATTGTGTTCACACCGGTGAACAGCACAGCTCTCAGAATTACAAAATCAGGGAAATTAAGGCTGGAGGGCAACCCTCTAATTCAGCTGCTCTTTCTCCTCCTCAGTTCAAGTAAGGGTCAGTGAAATCTTTTAATCTAGGTAAACAGTGGCTTAGTCTGTGACTCAGGTGCTGCAATAGAAAGGTAATATGATATTACCCCACTGGCACTCTGGTAAAAATGACATTGGAAGAGGTGGATTCAAGCAGAATAGAGTTTCCTTGATTTACATCACTGGAGTATCCCACCTCTGTGCCACTTTCGTCTTAAATTCTCTGGCTGGATACTGTTCAGAGCTTGATTCACAGTATTTTAGCCACAAGCTGATACACTGAAAGAATTCACTCTGCTTAAATAGCTTCAGTTCTTCCTCTGTCAGACAGTAGCCCAGATCATGTCTGCTCACTGCTGACATTATAATGCACCAGGAAATTTGTCTGTACCCTCCCAAAACCTAAGCTGTGGGCTTGCTCTGAATTAAAGTGCTGCCAAAAAGCAGAAGTGAACATTAAAAAATGCATAAATTACATAATGTTCATCTAGATGGCAATGTAATACACTTCTTTTTAACTCACTCACTGATCTGGCTTAGAGTAGCAGTGACTGTGAGTGTTGGTGTCTGGTAGCTAATAGATGATCTCTGTCGTGTTCCCAGTAGGAAAGTGTCTGCATGCCAAAAGCATTATTCCAAATTCCACCTTGTTCTTTTACATGTAATTATTCTGCCATAAGCAGTGCAACAGCTGCCAGCCTCATCAACAGGCAGGACCAGGGGGCTGAGGGAAATGTACCTCCCACCTGGAGAACAGAACACCTTCCTCTTACCAAGGCTGCTGGAGGGATACCCCAGGACACTGGAAGGCTATGCTCAGACCCCTTAAAATCTCCTTGACTGCCTTTTTCCTTCTCAAGAATAAGTTCAAACACTCTTTCACTGGGTCTCTGTATTACAGATCAACTTCCAGATATTTAAACTTTATTTCATGCCTACAAGAAACTTCTTCCCATAAGTCTGCAGCCAATGCATACCAAAATGAAACAGGGAGAAATATATTTGTGTATGAACCCAAGGGTTCAATCTTTACATGCTGGGCTTTACTGAAAGTTATTCTCTTTTTTTTTGCAAGGTGTTTGACTCTGCTTTGCTCTCTGTCTGGACAGCAAAGTCTGACTGACCTCCTGCCTTCTGCTCCTGAGCCTCTCTGAGCAGCAGCTGCTGGCAACCCACTCCCACCCTTCCTCTAGAGAGGATTTTACATAGTTAATTGTCCCTCTCATCTCTAAAATCTAACTCTGAAAACTTTTTAACTTTGGGTAAGTGACTGCCAAAAGCATCACCGAAGTGCACAGCCATTGTTCCTGAAGCTGTTTACTGAGATCTCTCAATCTGACTATTGTTTAGTTTCCTGTTTGTTCTTCCTGACACCTCCTTGGAATTCAACCCCCTTTATTCAGAAATGATAATGTAAAACACATAAAGTGGAATACAATTACACACACACAAAAAAAAGAGAGTAATCTTTTCTTTACTTTCCATATATGTTCATCAGGACTAAATTCACATAATTATGTTGTGTTTAGAGAAGGAACATATAGAATAGAGAGGCAGAAAGGAAGGTGTGTACACAGATCTTTCATCTCCTGGTGCTTCGGAGGTAACTCCTCTGCAGCTGCTCAAGACCAGAACAGCCAGGGAGGGGCACAGGCACAAGTTTGATGGGGCCTTTTTCCCAAATTGAGAGACCTAGAGGCCCCACACACAGACCGTGGTTAACAAAGAGGATTAAATCAAATTTTGCATGAGGTGTCATACTTACACTGTCATTGCTTCCTTTGTTGTCCTCATATTTTGTCTCTATATGAATGGAGAATTTAGGCAAAAACGAACACTGCAACAAAAGAAAAGTATGTTTTTAACACAAAAAATATGCCTTGCTTCATCAACTGACATTCTGTACAGCCCTTTTGGTATCAGCTTTCTTATGTTTTTCAGATTACTTCAAGAAAAAGAGTAAATGTTCACAGAACGTAAACCTGAAAGGTTTGATGATTCTGGAGTGATGCAGAGACTCTATCTAAAAGCTGAAAACCATAATGAAGGTATAAATAAATCTGTATAAGCACTCTGGAATAATTAGATGCAATGGTTTTCATGCTCACCATGCCCAGGAGTATGAATGTCCTGAATGTCTTGCTAGAAATTCAATTCAGTAAGATCTTGAGAGCAATTCAATATCCCTCATCATAGACCAGTCTATCTCTCATATAAAATAACCCAAGGACACTTCATCAGATGCAGGTCCTGACCAAACAGACAGTAATGCTTTCATGTGTGAGGGCTTTTCTTAATTTTCAGTGAGAAATGAATTTTAGCATAATTTCCTGTTAATGAAATTAAGATACAATATGAGCCCCTGTGAAAATTCCTTTATACTAAATCCAAATAAATCCAAATAAATAATAATTTTAAAAAAAAGCACCAATGTTTTTCTGTTAAAGATTAATATTCTGTATTAACAAGGGAATAAACTTGTTTTTCTGAGCATTGCTTACCTTAGTTGGCTTATGAAGACTAGAATTTTTAATACTAGGCAACATAATTCCAATAGAATAAATATTTCAAATATATTTTTTTACCATTTCACAGTTCATCTTTCAAAGCAAGTTTTCAGACAGGCAGATAGAGCAGCTGTCTAACCAGCTCTAAGGGACACTAGTTCAGCATCTTTCTTATTAGTCACCAAGCCTTTCCTTGCATTAACTGCCAGTTCCTTGTATGATGCATCACTAATCACCTATGGCAAATGACTCCTTCATGGGCTGTACATACAGGTTATACAATGAGGATATTTGGATGCCTCAGTGTTCACACTGCTGTTGGTCCAAGTTCAGGCTTGAAAACATTTGAAGAGTTCTTCTAAGGGAGGGGCTGGTGAGTAAGGGAAGAGGGCATTTAGGAGGCCAGGTGTGGTGCAACAACTGAAATGAGAAGGCAGCTCCTCGGAGACTGCAGCAAATGCATTCCTCCTTCAATGGATATCACGCAACAAGTTATTGCTCAGTCTTCTTCTGATCACAGGATATCCAGTACTCAATAAGCTCATCTAGAATCAATCCTTGTTGAAAAAACAAGTGAGAGAGTTTCCTCAAAATAAGGTTCTGGTGCCATGGAAGGCAAAACCCCCTTCATGCTGTTGATCTGAAGCACAGCTGCAGTTTCAGAGGAAATTATGAATAAAACCAAATGCCAGATTTCCCTTTTACCTTGGTATTAAAGGCATGCCTGCCGTTTTCAATCACTGTCCAGAGGTTGCCAGCAAAAAGTCAGGTCTTGACACCGAAATGTCACCGTTCCATGTATTGAACGTGAGGCTGCACTGGGCTGCCTGTAGCAGCTCAGCAAGCCACTGCTTGAATCTAGTTGTTGATTCTTGTGACCCAGAATCTAAACTCTAATTAAAACAAGAGATCTTTTAACCTTGTATTTCAGAAAAGAAACATTAAGACCAAGGATCCTTAGAACAGCATAGAAGAATGGTGCCATTTACCTCAAGCCACCCTATTAGAGAGCCACTTACTGTAAAGCCACCCACAGTCAGCCTCCCTGTGTGTTTAGTACGAAGGAGAGAACTGTAACAACCTAATTTGAGATTATAAATGGTAACATGGGTTTACCCCAGATGAAAATTCAAATTCACCAGAAAGTCCTCCACCGCAAAATCCCTCTCAGAAACTCAACTGACTGGCAACCACTGCTGCAGCAGCTGTGGGGGGTCTCGCTGCCTTACAGGAACACTTAGCAGGGTCCAAATTTTCGAACATTTCACAGAATGTGTCTCATGATTCATCAGCTGCACTCTGACTAATTGGCAGAAGGCTCTGGCAGAAAACTGTTCATGCATCATTCAAAAGACTATTATTCATAATGCAAAAAGTTGGGTTTTTTTCCCCTCAAGTGGCCACATACTTGCTTAACTGGGGATTAAATTGTTATGCAACAGTCAGAAGCAAACAGGGGAGTGAATAGTAGGTAATAAACCTTTTAGTAGATTTTTCTTTTCTTCTGAGCACTACTCCCTTTCTGCTCTGCCTCCTCTGGGGCCCGTGTTCTTCCAGGACTGACCTGGAGGTGATTGATCCCGAGCACACATAGGAATGCACAGGGCACTGTTTCCAGCTCTCCATTTCACTACCTCTACAGCTTGCAACGTTCCTCTTGGGAATAAAATAGTGGCAAATTCAATCTTTAACTTGAAATTAAACATAAATTCTACAGAATAATACAAAATCTTCAGTCACAGTGTCTTCAATGATAAGGTTTCTTTGTGTAAAGCTCTCAAAGGAGGCATCTTAGGTATTGCCACCCCCAGATTTTTCAGATGTCTTATAAACTCCTTTAAAAATTATTATATCTCAGCACACCTGTGACACTCAAAAACAAGTAAGGGGAATATTCCAGGTTTTTTGTTTGTTTTCCTAAATTTCTATATTTGGAAGCTCAATTTTGGAAGAACCAGGAGAGGCTTAAGGCTCAGGAGAGCACCCAGTGCAATACCAGGAGTCTGTAACAGTAATTACCAGCCGTGAGCAGGGGTATTTCCACGTTAGAATGAAGGGGATGGGAGCAGCATATGGAAAGCACAGCCCGTAGTTGCATTTGCAATTCCCTACATATAACCTCTTGAAAAACTAAAGGCCTATTTTTAGCATGATGATTGATTAGTGTTGCCATAGCAATAAGCAACACTTACAAGAACAGGGTAGAACCGAAGTGTGCCAAAACACTTGCCAAAGTCTTAAAGAGACAGTCAAACACACGGTGTGTGACAACTGTTTAACGGACAGGACTGTCAAATTAACCTTTGCACAGTAATTACACCTGAAGTGACTGTGGGAATTACTGGAGTTGTCAGCAAATACGTTGGTCTGAGAGAAGTTTCTTCACCCTCTGGAACCTGCTTTGTGCGAGTGATGCCAGTTCATCAATACTGTTGCAGCTGGTTTCATTTTCCATGTGGTTTCGACCTGCAGAATGTTCAAAGGCCTGCTAGAGACTTCATCCTTGCTCTTCACCTCTCCCGCTCCTTATGAATATTAATCCACAATCCTTGGCAGTTACTACTGTACAGTAAAAATTAATCCCACTTTTTTTTTAAGCAGCAGAAGCATATTCCCCTAAATCTTAACTCTCATACATAAAATCATGGGTTTGGCTTTTGCATTCATGAAATGGCAGTGATTAAGTTAAATTTTGGATAATGTTAATGGTTAATGAAGTGTTAATTAGTTTCTGAAGTTAATGAGATTTTGTTGTTCATGTTTAAGTGTCAAGTGTTGTTTTTGGGTGTTAAACAAAGTTTTAGGGTCTACCTTTTATTGAAAACTATAAAATCTCCAAGTTCAGCCGTGTTCCAGAGAGAAAACCCCCCCACCCATGGCTGGAGGGCTATTTTTAGAAACCAGCCCTTGGCCTGTCACCAAGCTCCATGGAAACCGTGAATTTCAATGAGGCAGTTTCCCACCTAAAATCCAGATAACATCCCCCCAAAGACTGCACCCTAGAAACCAACGAGCCCTGGGACAGTGGACTGTACAACATCCCCGGACTTTACCAATCACCCTCCACCTTGGAGGCGGACTGAGGGCGGTGATGGGAGGAGCAAGGGGGTAGAAAATCGTGTGCACGAGCTGACAAGTGGCGTTCTTTGCCTACAAGAGCAACTCTCCTGCTCAGGACTAGCCTAGGCAGAGCCCGCTGCTGGGATCATAGGCCTGCATGTCACCTTGCTTTGCTTGGGACAAACCTAAGCTCAGCCCAGCACTGTAAGGTCTTTGTTTTGGGTACTGAGCTGTTCAGGCTACAAGAGTCTCTGATCGTTGTGGACCCGCATCTTTCCCTTTTGTGCTATTTACTTTTTTATTTAATAAACCTGTTTTCCTTTTTAACTAAATATCAAGAGTTGCCTCAGTTTTCACATTAACATAAAAGCCTGGCAAGGTAGACATTTCATGTAAATGTTCTCTCTCATCTTCCACCGCTTCTCAGACTGATGATTTTTTTAATATGGTCACATATGCATTATTTTGACAACACAGGTGGAACTGGATCCTTAAGAGAGCAATCTCCATGAAGCCTACAGTCAAAGAACACCGTGACTGCTATAATGAGGGGAGAGTGTTCAAGCAAATGAAATCTTTTCCATAGGGTGACTTCCAGATATCACGTTCTTTAAATTCAAAATTTTTGGGCACTATTTTGGTACTCGGGGTAACAATAAAATTTCTTTATTGAAGATCGAGAACCTGGGAAAGAGAAATGGAGTCCCAGCTTTGCTGTAACAGACAAAGGGGATGTGGAACTATAGGGTGATGGAAGGTGCAATATTCAGTGTTTTTTGGAAAATGGCCACCACGTTATTGCCTCCCCTCAGACTGCTCCAGACACCTCTGCATGTGAGCCCCCAGAGCTGCTGTGTAATCAGGTCACCCATGGCACAAACCACCATCAGTCAGGGTGACGAGGTTGGAAGAGAATAGACGGAAAGGACTGGGCAGGGTGATGGCAGCATTTGGAAGACGTGACTCAGTGAGAGGGAGGAGAATTTGGAAAGCAAGATAAGCGCAGGAAGGTGGCAAACAGCAAAACAAAAGTGCTGTTGAGTGGAAAGGAAAAGAGCAATGCAAAAACAGGTCTTGAAAATAAGCAAGGGAGCAAAACTCTCATAAACAAGCCGAGAAAGAAAACCAGTTTGTATTGTATACAATAACCTGAAGATGGACCAATGACTAACAAGTTGCCTCCAACCACTATAAAACTCTGGCTTTGCCTTCCCTTAGGGTCTCTTTCTTTGATACACGGGAACACTAACCTGCTTATTGAGGAAGAAGGGAAGTGAAAAGCAGCATGCACCAGTGGAAATGACAGTCCCATCCATCAGAGAGGGGGCTGGATTGCTTTGGAATAAGCCAGTCCTGGAATAAGGGAATTCTCCCTAGCAGTTTGAAGTACTTGTTTCAATGGAATTAGGCTATTAAATGAGAACACAGGTTTGCAGCTCTCTAAAAAATACATTATTTGTTTCTTATAAATACTGCAGAGGTCCTTCTTTTGCTAGAAACCCTAAGGGAAATAAATCTGTATTTTCCTAGAACAATGGCACCAGTTAGCCTGTTTTCTGAGTTGGGGGGGTAATATGGGAGGATGTTGGTAGCAACTTCTCGTTAGGCTCTAATCCTGCAGCACAGATTCTGCTGCATTTTTGATGCAGACTCTTCATATCCTCAAACTGCAGAAAAGTCTCTGCACTGAAGAGTGAGGGGTTACATCCAAATTTCAAGGGCTGGTAATCAGATAAAGAGAACACAGGAAAAAACTCTACAGCAATGTTTATCTGAAACAACTGTTTTCCTTCTCAAGTCATCTCATTATAAAATAACAATACAAAAACATTCCTTCCAGATAATTTATTTCATGGATAAACCAGCAGCTAAGTGAAGCACAAAACATGCCTGTTCTCGAAAGTAATCAGAAACCAGCAGGTCAGTAATGGACCATTTAGCAACTCTCACTCTGGGGCCTTGACACATACCAGATGACATAATTTTATTTTCCTCAGTCATTTGCTGTAGAAGAATAAATGTCATTGTGATAAATCATCAAAGGATTGTTGTCTCCTGCTTTCTGTTCCATAACTGTTTTTCATAAATATTCTGAATTTATATTCTATTCATAAGTTAATTTGAGACATTGGCATGTTGAAGGAATGCTCCTCCTCCTTGCACAGAGCAAACAATGCCATTTTAGTGTTTGTTTTGTTTATATAATTGTGAAACTAACAATTGTCCATAAATTATGCACAAAAAAATTATCCAGCTGCTTTCAAATTTCAGCCCTAGAACTGAAATATTGCTAACAACACCAAAGCTGTTCAGGTCAGGTGGCAAATCCATTTGAACTGACCCCTGGTAAACACTTGAACTGCACCTTCAAACTCAGAAGAGTTTGCTTAAATTCTCTTTGTATTTTTCCTAAACCCTTTGTTCTCCAACTTGAGAGCTAAACTTTGTGTGGCTCATTTTCAGTGTACTTCGATCAGATGAAGATTTTGTACCATGGTTTAGTCACCAAACATTCGTGATCTGATTATTTGTTTGCTTGAGACTCCTCTCTTTTTTTGTCCAGAATCTCCACTGTCAGTTTAGCAGGTTGAACGGATATTTGCCTGTGCTGTTTATTTTCTAACAATAACCCAATGCAGGTAAAGAAACTTAGTTCTATTCAATTCTTTTTCGTTTGGTTTGCAATAGACACAAGTTTGCTTACTAGTTAATTATTTCTAATCTGGCTGGGCAACCTCAGAAAGAAAAACAACAAAGCCTCCTGAAAGTTCAGTTGTTCTTGCCACTGTGAATAGCATAAATATTTCCACTAAAGATACATATTTGCAAAGGCTCTGATAAGTTGGCACACAAGGGGTTGTTGAGAGCTGCAAGGCATCTCTTCTCCATCCTCCAAGTGAAAAAGGCCCCAGCCCCTGACTAGCAAAGGAATTCTTTCCAAAGCCAGCAGCTAGCAGCACCCATTCCCTGGGAGCATGTGTAGCTGGGCAGGAGGCACCTGACCATACCCAAGTCCTGGAATTGCTAATGGAGTGGAATCCATGGGAGTTACTCCAACAGGACTCCCTTTCTGCTGCATCCTAAATACAGTATCCCAGATTTATGATCTTAACATCAACCTAATCACAATATTAAATTAATTTATAGATAAAACCTGAACATGTATTTTAGCAAGACATCTTGTCAGGTTTCTAATGACAAGATCAAAACCAAAGCAGCTCCTGTCTAGCTTGAAGAGAGAATTCACATACAGTTCTGAAGTAATGCCCCAGCCACTAACACCTTGAACCTTATAGGAATATCTTATTTGCTAAATAGTACCCCCAAATCTGGATGACTTCCTTTGGCTTCAGCTTCAACAATGTTTTTTCAACTTCCTCCTCCCTCTCAATGTCAGCAGGAAGCTTTCAAGGATTAGCTCCAGCTCTGATACAGCACTTCTTGGGACAGCACCCGTGTGTCATCTTCCTGATAGGAAGTCTTTTGTATGGCAGCTTTAACGAGGTACATTTGCAAATGCTCTCCTGACATGACACTATAGCAAATATTACACCCCACAAAAGCATTACTGGTGCAATAGTTCTATTAAACTCATCGTCTCGAGTGTGTCAGTTGCTTTACATGCTGTTAATGTGGTTGTCAATACCCAGTAGCAGACATGCTGTTTGCTGTCAAATTTAGGGGGTTGCTGTGTAACAAGTACCACTGCTTAAAGCAGATGCCATCATAACTGGATCCAGATTACACAGGACTAACATCATGACAGTGTAATTTCCATTCCTGTTTTCATGCATACAATCACTCTTGGCTTTTTATACAACCATTGCACAGAACAACATTCTGAAAATTATTTTTGAATGCCTGATGAGCATTTTTTCTTAGGTGTCCTAATTTCATGTCCTTAAGAAGTCATATTTATGAATTCCATAACATTCACAGGAGAACCAGATTGGTGAAATGATTCCATACTGCATTTCTGAATGCCAGAGTATGGGCTTGAATGCAATTTCTCAACAGCCTTCATATTTTACAACTGAAAAAACCTTAAGACTATCAGTAAGGCTCAGTCTGCTGTTCACATCCTCTTCCAAATCACTAACACACACTGAAATAACATGCTGAGCCCTTAAGGTCCTTCTCTTTATTTAGAGTGGAGCTTACAAGGTTAATAAGGTGTGAACATACCACAGAGCAGTATGTACTTGACTCGATAAGATTATGCTTTATTTATCCAATTATTGACCTGCCTTTAGAATCAGTTTTCCTTGAAATGAGGCTCAATTTGACTCTTACCATGTCCCACAGATCCCTCAGAGAATTTATGATCTTTAAGAAAACGGTTTCCAAGCTATCTTACGTATTTTGGGCAATGTCTGTGGGCTTATTCTTTCTTTCAGAATTCTCTAATGAATACAGAAGATCAAATTTAGAGAAATATTCCAGACAAGGATAGCAGTTATTCCCAGTGGTATATTTAACATTTTTGTTCTAGATTCAACAGTTTGAGGCAAAGGCACTGTCTCTGTGTTCCATGAAGATAAATTCATAGCCTATCAGCTCCATTAATGCATATTTTAGATTTTTGTCTGAAGTACAGTTTCCCTGATCTCCTTCCAGTATTTCTAGTTCTGTTTCGCTGCACCATGGTGAGTAATTAGTCCCCAGCTCCCCATGGCAGTTACACTGTCACTTAGTGATTGCTTTGCCTACCTTCTACATTTCTGGACTGATTTAATTTTTCTCTACATGTCTTTTCAACACTGCAATAATTTCTGCTGGTGCTCTTGAATATTTCTGCAGCTGTACCTTCCTCTGACCTGCACCAGGTGTTGTTTCACTGGACCAGACAGAGATCACCTCCTGATTCATATGCTCTGAGTACAGCACTGCTGTTTGGTTTTAATAATGTGTTGCACTTCAAATTTAGATATATATTTCTGTCTGCCGCCAACCTTTGCATCATCCCCACTTGTCTCCTTCATTTAAAGAAAAAAAAATCACATTAAAAGCTTCAAATTTACTTTCAGTTAAAGAAAAAATTTACCATGGAGAGATGTCAGTGCAACACAGCAAATATCAGCTTCCCAGCCTAAAACTAAATGTGCTATCAAAGGTAAACCTTAATTATTGTGATCTGTGACAGATCCTACTGAAAGTCTCTTCTGGCAAAACCAGCTGAGAATCTGTCCCTCATCACTACTGTCCATTTTGGGACATTTGGGTTTTCTCTGACAATCAAATGAATATTCTAAGTACCTGTAGCACATATTGAAAAGCACAGTTTGTTGCTTTGGGTTTTCAAACCTGGCCATCGCAGTTTCAACTCCTGGTCTCCAGCTTTCCAACCTGAGCCTTTAAACCCCTTTATTTTTTTCTTTTTATCACACTAAAATCTTCTTTTTTTCTCTTTATGCTTTATGAGTTTTTTTAAAATCTGCACAAACATTTTGAGCACTGCAGAATTAAGAGAAACATCTGGATTATGTTTTATCTGCAGTCAGAAGTTCAAACTAAATCAAAGCGGGAGTTTACGGAAGGTCCCTTCACCTGGAACCTCCTCACCATCCCCTCCTCACCTTCCAAAGGCTGCAGAAAACTTATTGTGTATTATTGAGGCCAGCACATTTAAAACAATTTTTCTCATGATTTATGTGCTATATTTTGCCTTAGCTCTGCGAGAGGGAATAGCTGATTTTTCTGGGCACCGTGCCCAGAATATGTTTAATTTTGTCTACAGATTGTACAGTTCCCCAGATACTATACCAGAGATGAGCATTTTATAAGTTAATAAAACAATAAATAAAATCTGTTCTCATGTCTCCCCATAATAACTGGAACCTTAAAAGCCTCACCCTGTTTTATAGAAGCTTCTCTTTCGTATAGTCAGTAAGTAAAAACATACCAAAATATTTTGAAGTGATAAAAAATTTATAGGATCCCCTTAGAATTACTTCAAATTTCCCATTAAATTGCTTAAACAAATAACTAAAATAAAGTTTCACTATTGAATGTATTACAAGTTAGTTACATTAAAAAAGAATTAGATTGGATTCCACTACTATATTTTACATAATTTTTCAACTTTTAGAGTAAAAAGAGGAAGAAAAACTTACTGTGTATTCTGATTTCCAATTGTCCGTTTGTAAAAAAAAGAAAGAAGTGGGAAAAGAAAAAAAAAGAAATGTGAAATAAAACAATGATGCAAGATCCTTACAGTAAACACACATTAATAATAAAAATGACTGTGTCAGATACTCTGCTGATTTCTATTTGACTAAAGTCTATGGGACAATAAAGGACACAGGTCACACAGAATCCAAGCACCTGATGTTTTCTTTGCCAGCAAGAAACTGCATAGATACAACACTCCAGTTTTTACCTATCCTTAGTCTATAATCTTCAGTTCCTGATACCAGTACACGTTAGGTGAAAAAATGTATGCAGTTCAACAGGAGTTATTAAAGAGACTTGGTGCTTGTAGTCCAATATATGACTTGGAGCTTCTGAAGATAAACTAAACCATCCCCAAACCACAAAGCAGCAATCATTTCTGCTACATTCCTTACCTGTGATTGTATAAGGATAATAATTCCAGGCCTTCTCCGTAACATAAAATATTTTGGGAACAACTGCTCTAGCCCAGCTAGGCAGTTTGCTGAAAGTAAAAAAAAAAAAAAAATTAAGACTATATTATGACTTCTGTGTATTGTAGAAATGAAGATACTTCCAAATGTGCTCATCATTTGTGAGGTGTTTGGAGGACACAGCAACACCCAGACTTATCAAGAGTATTTTCATTTTCTGCCTCAGCTGTGCTGCTCTCGCAGCAGATTGGTGCCAGTGCAACAACCTCTGAGTGGGCTGAGCTGAGGCTGCTCATTTTGAGAATTCATGGCCTCGAATGTTTGGCCACAGCTGAGCTCAACAGGTGAGTCCAAACAAGGTGTAACTGTGGCACTGTGTCCTCAGCCACAGGGAGGCACCCTCCATCAAGAGGTCAGGAGGAAACGTGGGATTTGAGTCCACTTTGATCCTGAATCCATTACTTCTTCTTACAGACTCTTTTTTTTTCCTCCATATTCTCTGCCAGCACTGAAACCCTCATGCTCAGCTCACCTGGCACGCAGCTGTTCCCACACTACCAACTCCTGAGTAGGAAGCTTTTATATTAAAATTAACAGATCACTCAAAACACCTCGTGAGGCTGGTAGGCAGCATTAGTCCCATTTTGCTGATGGGAAAAGTAAATAACAAAAAGTGAAGAGAATAAATGGAACTGATGTCACAGCTCAGAGCTCATCTGTCAAGAGAATTCACCAATGCAGTGGTAAATCAGGAGCAGAATCAGAAATCAAAGACCTGCATACACCATATGGAAGGACCATTAAAGGGTAATTGAATAATACTATGGAAGATAGGGAGCATTTTTTTACCGTGGCTTTTGGGTCTCATTTCCAGCACTCTGGTCACAGAGGGTACCAAACACCGATGAACAAAGAAACATTTAAAAAGGCAAGTTCACTATAATTCATCTTTCAACCCTCTCTTAATGACTTCAGTTAGAAGCACTGAGGCTGCCAGGAACAAAGATGCAGGACAAGTCATTCCAAGGACAGCAGACCTTGCACACCACAAATATCCCTGTATATGGGGAACTCAGTTCAAATGGTGGTGTTCTGGCAAAGCATTGAGCAGATCACCCAGGCCAAGACTGAATCTGTACTGAACTGCAGGAGATGCTTCCAAACTTCTATTTCCCAAGTGTAAATGTTTGAAATAGTTGTGTTTAGATAACTGTGTGCAGAAAGTAAATTAACTTTCCATATTAGCAAATCTCTGAAGAAAATACATTTGGGATCATTAAGGCTTATTTAACCATGATCTAGCTACATATAAATATTTTATTTGTCCAGAGGCAAAATGCAGAGCTTAGTACACTATCTACAGATTCAAAGGCAAGTGCATTGACTTTTGCTCTTTGATGACATTGCTCAAAACTGGATTCTTTTCTTTACATAAACCTTTCTTGTGTACAGACTTTTAAGCATCATTTTACATCCTGCAGAATAGACTTCCCTGTATCAGATCTTCTGTTTATTTTGTCAGCCTCTGTCAGTGTTTTTATGACTGCCTCTTTTACCCATGCTAAACTTTACTCTGATGCCTAAATTATGAACACCAGAGGATGCAGACTTTCAGCTTCTGAAAACATTGCTCCAGCAGGAGAGAAGAGGCAGTAAACAATTCTAAATATAACTAGGGTTACACTGACACTAGAAAACATACATCTGCTCATTTTGCACTTTTTTTAGTTATTGTTGTTTTAGCATATTTGCCTGTCTACCTATCTTCACCAGTACAGCACATCCTGGAAAAAATAACTTTATGAGCAAAACACAGATTATACTCAGAACTGCCAGCAAGTCCCAGTTACAGACACACATGAGTTTTTCCAAGGTCCACTCAAAGAAAAGATAATATCACTATTTCAGCAGCACAGGTACCTGTGGGTCACTTATCTTTTTTTTTTTTTTCCTTATTTCCTTATTTCTCCCCTGTCCAGATGAAGTTCAGTCTCAAATTTCTTTAAGAGGTATCAGTTCAGATCAAAATAGAGCAAAGCAAAGTTTCTAAGGGCAGTGGACCCAGGAAGAAGAAAAGCTGAGGGAGAGAACAGTGCTGGTGGAAGTCCTGTTCCTCAGGAAGGCAGGCAGAGGAGAAATTTCCAGCACATCTTGTATGGAAGCATGTCTCCTTGAGTGAAATCTTCCAGAGACATCCTGGCCTCCCAGCAAAATCCACAGCGGCCAGAAAACCTCCTGATCCTTTCCACAGAGCTTCAACAGTACTGCAGTATCTGGTGGCATTGTGACACCACACTCAGATTCAAATAGCAAATCTGGTGATGGAGGATTCAGGATTATCATTAAACTCGGTGAACCTGACTTCAAACATCCACCACAGCTTTAAGTAACTGTCCTGAGTTGTTGTAGGTGCAAAGATCTACTTTGTCAATGTTTGTGCCCATCTTTGGCTAAAAGATCCCGTGTTTCATTGCCTGCACTACCAGGAATCATGTGCTTCCCCAGTATGGTTTGTACACGGCTTCTAGGTTCTTGAGATCATTCTGAATTGCCCTGAAGTGGCAATTCTGAATATGCTCTTCAGTGCTTAAAGCCTTATTTTTAACATGCAGGAAAGAAATATCCAGAAACAATTTTAAAAAACCCGCAACTTGTGGGAGCTCTGCAATGGGAACACATTTATTGATTTTTCCCAAGTCCTGTATCTAGCCTGTGAGAGAACAATTACAATCACAATAATATTAAATGTTGGCAAGATATATATTATTGAACTCTTGTGTGTGTGTGTGTGTGTAACATCACTGGTGATTGAATTTGGCCTGAATTAAGGTTAGATATGTCACGTTTGCAGTGCAGGAGGAACTTGCAATGTTCCTGCAGTGTTTGTATGCCCACTCCAAAATGCTGCAGAGCATAAGTTTAATAAAATGAAACAGGCCCAGGGGAAAAGAAGAACTTCAGAAAAAGCAGTGGTAGTCAATTAGATTAGCAGTAGTAAAAATGGGAACAGATTGAGCAATACATTTCATATTGCACAAATATATATATCTAAACATCTCTGGCCTGTAAGTGTGGAGACATCGATCCTCAGCAGCATCATTTCAGCACAGGAAGACAAACACACTAAGAAATGATGGAACTTCACAGAGAAAACCACCAAATTTTCCACCATGTTCTTAAGCCTAATGGTCCAGAAGGCTGTCATTGTACAAGCCTAATGGTCATTCATAATGTCGATTAATTTTGCTGAGGCAAAATACAGTCAGCAAAAATGCTGGCTTTGAGACATGATTATGAAGCAAGAAAAAATTACGCCTTTTTAATGGTTTGGTTTTGGTTTTCTTGGAGGGTGGGACTTTGCTGGCTTTGTTTAGTTTTTTGGCTCCCCCTCCCCAACGATTCTGGAAAACAAAATGACAATTAAGTGTAAAAGAAAACAAAAGTTCTGATTTTCAGTATATCCTTCAAGTTATAATTCCTTCTCATGTAGAAGATGCTAGAAGGAATAACAGCTAATTCCTGTTTCAAGCCTCTGATCTATCCCACCTCCCCATGGCTACCAGGAAGCAGCATGTATTCATGGGAACATACTCTTTTGAAATAGAAAGGCTGTTGCCTGCATTCCTTGCAAATTTTTATTACAGCCCATGCTGGGAGAAACAGTTTTACTGCACTTGCCTGTTGAGATAGACACGTTTTTCTGTTAGCTGACCATTGCCGTGGTTGGGATCTTCATAGGGTTCATTCTGCACCACTTCCACACCCTCCCCTCGGTCACTCTGCTCATGGCTGTGCTTGCTGATCATGTACAGCTGTCCAATTCTGTACTGCAAGGCAAAACCATGAACAAAGCATTTTAGTTTTATGTCACACGTATTCAAAAGCCAATCTTAGTCAATGATATACTGCTATGTTCAAGTAAAAGGTAGTTTAAAGGTGAAAACCAGTATTTTTGGGGTTCTCCCATTATCTTATGAAGTCCATGGCATCACTTGTGGAAATAATAACAAAACCTGTGTGCATACAAATGTAAAGAATTAGGCCAGTCCTAATTTTAGACTTTGTAAGTATATCAGTTAAGAGTAAGTAAACAATTAATTTAGTGCTTCCACATGCTGAAATGTAAAGGGACTTTAACCAGCAGGTGAACTCTAAAAGTTCTGTGGCACATAGGATTCTCCTGCCCTGCCAACACAGTGAAGCCCTGCAAAAATATTCGGGGTAACTATGGCTGGTCCACAGAGACAGGAGCGCCAGACCTTAAGAAAAAACCATGTAGACTCCAAGTCCTTTGAAAAAAGAAGTTTGAGTGACTTGGCAGTATCATTAAAATGCATTTAAGCCCTATTTTTCTATAGACTCCCAAGTAACTTAGAAAGCCAAATACTGCGAGGATTGGCCCAGCTTTGCTATCATGGAAAAATTAATTCTTGCACTTGATTTTTTTCTCACTGTGTCTCATATCTACACCAGGGCTTTTGCCTCCAAAGAAATTTAACAAAAAGTAATCCTTAAACTTTCATTAACTAAGATTTTAGAGTAAAATTGTTCTTTCCCAGTAATTTTCTGGTCTGAAATTTTAGTGTCAAGTCCTTTGCATACTCTTGAACATACCAGGGTTCTTAGAACAGTCTTTGGACCCATCCAGTTTTCTTGATTGGATCCCTCTCTCCCCCAGAGCAATTTGTTTAGGCATGTACATGCTAATCACTTCAATCACATCAATCCCCCATCAAATACAAAGAACAACCTGTTAATTTAGAGAATGGCTGAGCTACCACACAAGCTGCCAAGTCCTAGCTCAGCATAAGCAAACAAAAGCATCGTGGCAGTCTGACCTCAGAAAACTCGATGAGATTCTTGTGGTTATTGCGTATTATAAACAGCAATCCTATCACGTACTTTCAAAAGCCCAAATCAAAAGAGCAATTAGCTCAGAAAAAAACCCAAAACCATCACAAACCTTATTAGCAACTTGCAACAAGACAGTCTTACTAAACAAAATTATAAGGAATAGTATGATGGAGGAACATATTAGTTCCTCAATTCTACATAATCCCGATTTATTCCCCTAAAGCAACAGGCCACAAGAAGGTAAGAAATTGGGAACTTGCATCTTGAAGGATCATTTCAGAGAGTAAGTCCCACCATTTTTTTACTTGGTAATCCACTTATCTACCTTTGTCTCTACTGAATCCTTTTTCTCTAGCTGATCATATTTGAACATTTTGTTCTAATCTCAAAGGCTCTGAAAAGCTGCAGATCTCACATATAGCTTTTAACTAGATCCATGACAAATTGTCTTCTCTTTTTCTCTGACAAAAATGAATATATTAGTGCACAGGGAAGGCAAAGTTTGTAGAACATTTGATTTATCAATTAGTACAGTTTGAAAAAGAGTAACTTTCAGGCACACAAAGCTGTTCTTCAGGTCTGAAATCAAAGTAACACACTTCAAAGCTGAATCCAAGTTGAGAAAAAATGCTCTGCCTTTAATTAGATATGTATCAATTAGACCACCTGGGAGCATGGACTTACTGCCTGTGGAGTGATTAGGATGGCAGAAAAGAGGAAAGGTGATAAGGTCCTTATCTTCTAATGGAAAGGAAGAGGTCAGTAATTTATATCCTGTGGAATATGAAAAGGTCAGATGAGTAGAGAGAGAAATTACAGTTTGACATAAAGTTAATATTTTGATCATGATATCTATTGGGATTTTTGTTATCCCAGAATTTATGAATTTTAGTTGCCATGGACACCTCTGGAAAGTGTTTTATAATTGCACATATCAATTTCCTACGTCCATGTAGTCCTTTGCAATTTTGCTCTCAGTTTTAATGGTCAAATACAGACACCTCAGTTTCTGCTGGAAATGCTGGCTCACAAACATCCAGATGAGTGTACATTTCACACTGACAACCAACTGTGGGGTTGTACTGATGCCTTCATTTGCTCCAGCATCATGAACCAGAAATACTCCCACAACACCAGGTTTTGTTAACACAGGCTGTTGTTCTTTCATGGACCCACACCACCATAAAATGCTGGCAAGATATCAAATCCCAAAGACTGTAAATAAATCTGAGCAGTAGTTTAAGGGGGTTAAGCTTTGTGCCCACTGCCATCTGCAGATGAGGGTCAGTGCTTTCCAGATGCTGCACAGTCAGTGCTTAAAGGAACGTTCTCCTCTGATGAGGCTCAAAATTGCACACATTCAAATCAAAGCCACGATCTCACAGAAGGTATCCAAGGCAGCTCAGCATGGTGCCTCCCATTTGGAAGATGCTGAAGGGAACAGAAGGCACCACTGCTAGACAGCTCTCCTGCAGGAATCCTCCTGCTCCTCGCCTTCCGCAGGCGATGGCTTTCCATAGCTACGGATCGGACACCAGTCGAGTAGAAATATCCACTTTCAAAGCCAGCTTGGATGGGGCCCTGAGCAGCCTGATCCAGGGAGTGACATCCCTGCCCGTGGCAGGGGGCTGGTATGAGATGAGCTTTGAGGTTCCCTCCAAGCCAGACCATTCTGTGACCTTTCCCAACTACTGAAGCGGCTGAGCAGTTCTGCTGGAAAGCAGCTGTACTCTGCAAAGGAAACATATTTGTACACGTACTCTGAAGTAGCTAACTCAGCTCTTTTGTGTACTATTCATTTGTTTCTATCTGCTGTACAAAATGTTAAAATCATTCTAGAGCAGGATGGAAAATGTTAAGTTCCAAAATAATAGTACTTACTAAATCAGAGAGTGCACAACTATTATTTCAGACAAAATAGCATTTTTCAAGTGTAAGTTTGTATTTACATGAATAAAATCCAAGTCAAAGATGTGTCTTTTAGAACTTGCTGGAATTTAAATGCCTAAATAAAAAGTCACAGCTTTTTCTTAGTTTCTATGCATATTGTGGAGAAATAGCACTTAAGAATCATTTAACAACAGTAATTGGTACACATTATTCCTGCAAGGGTAAACTGATGTGCCACGACTATTTATGTTGCTCTGTCACAATCAGAATTTCTGTGTTCTTAGCTGTGAGATGATTTTCCAAGACCATCTACTGTTTCAAGGAATTCAGTAAAATTTCACACAATGGCACCTGATATGAATTTGGATCTGGAGAAAAACCCTTTGTAAATGCTCCAGTTAAATAGGGGAAAATTTATTCAGTATTAGAGGAAGAACTTCAATAAACAAATGCACAGAATGTGTAACTAGAGATTTCTAAGGGAATTTCTGTGTAGCTTTTTAGTAGCCCTGATGTTTCCCAAGTCCTAATGAGTGAGATTCTGTCTCGGTGGTGACTCGCCTGCTCCTTCAACAGGTAGATGGTGTTTGGAATTGGGATTTAGTCATACAAAAAACAAGGTTCGTGTTAGCAACAGCATAAGGATGGTCAATCTTATTTTGTTTAAAATGATACGTGATACCAGAAGCATTTTTATCCCTCAGATAGGAAGGGAAAAAAAAAAAGGGAAAATTTAAAAAAATTTTAAAAGGGGTCCACCCCACCCATCTTTCATATGTAGACCTCCCACCATCTCCAGCAAGAGCTGCACAAGAAATCTTTGTACAAACATGTCTGATTTTTTTCAGCCTGACTGCCTATTGCTCAGGTTTTGATTTAATACAAGTCTTAGAGTACAAACTTTCAAACTTCAGGTGGAATATAAAAAATAAAACTCTCTCAAAGGAGAAATTATGCCAAAATGATCTTGTATCTGAAATTTTCATACTACTCCTTGAAGTTCTTATCTGAATGCTCACAGAAAATGTAACAGATTTATCACTGGCTTCGTCTTACATAATTCTCATAATCAGAAGGATGGTTGAACCCTTTAATCTACTTTTTTTTCTCTGTAACTAGACTAAACCATCAGGGATGGTGCTGCCATTTCAATTTGTGCCATTTTTTGTTCTAAGCCAGTAGGCGATCCCTTCCTGCAGAGAGGAGCTGGAGTCCAGAAGACACTGAGTGTCCTTTCTGCCTGCTCAAGGCGGTGATTGTTTGGCAAGCTGCATTTCGACAATGGAAAGTATTTCTCCCACAGGTTCGTGCTGAAACATGCCATTGGCTTCTAGTCCTGTTCTCAGAAAAACTACAAAGGTAAAACAGAAAAAAAAGAAGAAAACCAGCAACAATTAAACTGAAGCAGATCCATCCTTACACACAAAGGCACCTCTAAAGGGTGCAACCCTGCCTCCACTGATGGCAATAGTTGTTTTGTCATTGACGTCAATTTAGTTAAGATTTATTTCTAGCAAGAAAATACAATGAATCAGCTTCATCCTCAGTTATATCTGTCCAGCTACACCGAATCCAAGGGCATTGATTATGGCAAAAGACTAGCAATTTTATTAAGGAATTCTGATTTATAGAATGTCTTATTCACAGAAAACAGTCTTAAAATTGATGGATAAATTTCTGATCTATTTTGAAGTCTTAGTCTTTGCAAGATGCTCTGTGTGCTCTTTGTGAATGTGTTCCAGGACTTAATTTTATTTTTTTTACTAAAAAGATTAATAGGAATATTATTCATCACTTGTCCATGTTTCAAAATATTTAAAACAATTTCTGATACTCAAATTTAAAACAATTTCTGATTACTTATTACACCGTAAGAGAAACATGGTGATCCCCAGGTAAGTCACTTGTCCAAACATGCCCAGCCTGTCACTCCCAGCAATCTCTTCCCAGCAGTTTTACAGAGATATTTTACCTCTGGAATAAATTGTTTGGAAATGTACTTGCTTGAGTAAATATCTTTGTTTAGGAGGATACACTGAGGTTTCCTATTGTGTTTGTTTTGATGTTGAGGGCATTGTTTTCAGGTCTTGATCAAGACCTAAGCCCTACACTGCTACAGATATGAAAAGCTTAATGTTAGATACTGAAGACAGGCGAAGAAAGTATTAACCTTATTTTATATTTGATTAATTGAAACAGAAATTAATACATCAACCTTAAAAAAGACGTCTGTGGTAGAACAGGGAATTTAGCCTCAGTCTAGTGATTCCAGCTCAGTGCTGTTACCACAAGACACACCTGTAATTTCTTTTTCACTCTAAATGATAATTACTTAAAGAGAAGTGGTTTCTCTTATCTCCCCCACAAACCATAAATCCTTCATGTTAGTATTATTAGACATCACTTCATCTGGAATGGTAAATCCTGATGCATCCTCATGCTTGTGTGGATGTGGGAGCAGAGCCCTCACGTGTGGGCAATTACAGCCCTGGCTGATGGAGCACCAAGGTTGTGCCCTCTGATCCCCAAACCCCTGTAGGTGATGATTCATAGCTATTAACAATAATTTAAAGAAATCTTTTCCATGACACAAGCTCCAGGTTCTGACAAAGTGATTTGTTTTCCTTGTTATTAACATTCTTAGATTGGTTTTAACAAGAATAGAGGAATGTGCAGTGTGCTGGTATTTGATTTTTTGTGTATGGGTGGGTTTGTATTGGCTCCTCCTTGGCTGCTTTTGGAATTAGGAATTTGGTTTGGTTTCTGTTGGGGCACTACTTTGCAAGCAATGGAAATGGGTATCTCTTGATAACCATCAGCTCAAGGTTTTACTGCAGGACATTGCTATGGAGGGAGATCAGTCAGACTTGTAACCACTGCAGAGAAGGAAAACATGCCATTGAAATAATCCTTCTTTTTTCCTAGAGAGGCAGGGAAGAAAGCAGGAAGAAAATAAACTCACTGTAAATTTGAACTTGGAAGTCTCTCTTATGTAGCAGAACTTAGCAGTATGAAAGTAGTGGTTTCTATTTCTAAAATAGTGATTTTCTTGGTAAAATAATGACATTTTAGGCTAGAGTCCTGTGAAAAGAGGACTGCTGGGTTTGACTGCTTGGGAAATTCTGCAAGGAAAGCATGAATAGTCAACAGAGAAGGCAGAAGGGGGGTGTTCTTCCAGCTCAGTACAGTGCTGTGCAGAGATCCCCAGCCTACTCACCTGACCCTAAATCTCCTTAAGCCTGACCAAACAGCAGTGTGGAGTCTGCACTAACATATTGTTTCACTTCTTGTTTCTAAGCTAAGATGTTTAGAGCAAACCAGGCACCTTTGCACTGCACTCTCTTTGTCATGCAGAAACATCCTAAGTGCCAAGAAGTTTTTATGAACTGGTATTTCAAATGGCTGTTCCCGAGGCACAAATGCCAGAAAGTAGCTCCAGGAGCAAAGGCAGACTTCTAAATTACTGTCCTCAAAAGGAAATCTGTTTTTATCTATACAAAAGACCAGTCAAAGGATAACACCAAACATCTAGGTCCTAAAACCTAAATGTTAGTATGATTCACTGTTGTGATCTGAGGCCCCAGAAAATCACGCAAATTATTTGGTGGTATACATGTCACTTCCTGCAGTAATATATAAAGAATCTGACCAGTCAGAGTTTAGAGTTGAGCTTGAAATTTTTCTTTCAACTAATTCCTGCATGCATCTGTGAATCACAAAGCACTATGCATCTGCTGACTTGCATCAGCAGTATTCTTTACTGTTGCCCAAATTCATGGGAACATGCTTTTGTGGCCTCACAAACAAACAGTTGCAGTGGGAACAGTTGACTTTTGCATGCTGTGAACTGCCATTCTTACTGCTTTCATGTTTGCTTTGCCTTTTCAAGGAAGAAATTACATCCTTAAGATACTTTATCTGTCTAAATTCCCGTGAATGACAGTTCAGCAATGACACACTGGATGCTGAAAGTCAGTATCCTCCTCTGGTATTTCCAGCTAAAGAAACACGGCCTACTCTAAGTTTGCAACACCCTGGCACACGATGGCTTACAACTAAACAAGTGATACTGAAACCAATAGGGGCAGATCCAGGTCTCTGGTTAATAGGTGTACAATGAAAATTAAAATAAATGAAAATTAAGTTGCAAATGTTCAGCTTTCTTGCAAATGGCTTGCCAAATATAGCTCATGTCCTGTTCAAATTGTAGTCATTTTATGCTTCTACACCAGCTGTGCTATTGAAAAAAGGCAGCTGTTTATCTGGAGTGTACAAGCTCATACAATTTTTAAGAATCAGTTTTTATTAACAATATTTTACAGTGAATCAGCTGGTTACATTTATCAACCATCTACACTATGTGCTTTGTACATAAATACTGATAATATTCTATTATGTAGATTTATCCATGTATTTCCTGCAAGGAATGCAGATACATTTCCAGAGGCTGTCTCAAAAGTCCTCTGTGCACATAAAGAATGGCTAAAAGGGACCTACTGGGTCTCTTGAGCAGTCTGTCAGTACTGCACACTGACCACTCTCCACATCTTCTCAGCCCTATTTCTGAGTACCTGCTCTGATTGTCTGCAAATATGCCCTGCCTTGATTCCAGCTTCCTGCTTTCCACGCACAGTTCACTCTGCCTTACAGTGCACAAGCAGTTTGGTAACTATCCAACATTACTGAAGTTTTTCTAAGGCAAAAGCATCTTTTATTTGTTTGCCACAATTCATTCATGAGATTGTTGTTAATTTAAAGCCTGAAGCTCAAGGAGCTGTTCAGTAAATATCTTAAAATTTTAACTTGGACTGCAGTAAAATGAAGTAAAACTGCAACATAATTTTTGTAGAGGTTACTAACGGTTTTTCAGTGACATAAACTCTTTTCCTGATATTGCAAGAAAACACTACTTCCATTTCAGATATTCCAAGAAAAGTCAGAATGGAAAAGCGTAGGCATTCTTCTTGATCCCTGTCACCAACCTCTTTCCAGCAGCAGGCACGAGCCCTGCACATGGGGTGACACAGGACTCTATTTCACTCAGAGTGAAAGGTAACATTCTCCTTGGACCAGTGATGATGATGCAGAAACTTGCTCTATTAAACCTGACAGCAGAAGCTGTTACCTGTTTTTCAATTAAAACAAACAGGACTGGGGTGGGGGGGAAGGGGGGGAAGAGAAGAAATTACTCATGTGCCACACATATTAAACACATTTTCGTTGGCCAGAGCTGGGACGTGCTGTGGCCAGCCAGCCACACAATGTGTCAAAGGGCTGGGGTGCAAAGCTGGCTTTGAACAGGAAGGCTGACTTCTGTGAAGTGCAGGATGTAAAAAATTTAGTTATTTTAATACAGTTCAGTTTAAGCTGGGAGTATTCAGAGTTTCATATATCCTTTGACCCTTTCAAAATTCAATGAAGTGCAGAAACAGACCTGAGAGTTAGGTTTATCTGTAACTATAAATGGATCAAACACGTGTGCATCTATTCATGCTTTTAGAAATCATTTTCTCTTTTTGCATGGCTAATGGTATTTGCTTAATGTTTAAGTAGAACTTCTTTCCCCTCAGGCTCCTTTTCTCTAATTACTCTTCTTCAGTAATTACTCACTGTTATGACTTAATCTCTCTCACACCAACACCATCAGCTTTCAAGTGCAGAGAATTCAATGCTTTCAGAAAAAAAATTGAGTAAACTTCGAGTTTAGAAGCACCAAAGAGACTACAAAGGTTTACATAAACTTTGTCAGAATCACAGCAGGGAATAATTCTGCAATTACATTTTTTGACAAGCAAGTTCCTTACAATGCATTTTTGGCAATATAATTCTGCTTACAATTATGAAAAAATGAGAACTTCTTAGTATGCACAATCTACAAAGAATAAAACAGCATCAGAATTTAGTACTTAGTAGTAACCAGCTGAGCAAGACAAATCCAGTCTGCCTTCTGAAAATATATTCAGAAGAAAGTGAAATTTTGTTTGCTATTTACAATGAAATAAAAATATATTCACAGTTCAGAATATGACTTCATCCTACTTTCTGATCTTCTAAAATAAAACTGACTTCAATTTAATTTTTAAAATGCACTTGTTTTATTCCTGCATCCTGTAGAAAATGTTATACAATATATAATAATAGTATATATAGTATATATATATAAAATAATATAATAGTATATATAGTATATAT
>VZRQ01008408.1:1603-27988 GCA_013397975.1 Machaerirhynchus nigripectus | reverse complement strand
ATATAGTATATATATATAATAGTATATATAATGTTATAAAGAATCCAGGGTCTGTAAATAGTTGAGGTCACTCCTGCATCTCTGCATCTAACCCAGGGGTTCAGAAGGATGAAAATATTAAGGTTATCAGAAGTCATCTGGTGGAAGGAAGCACATGAGAGCAATTGCATAAGAAGGAAATGAAGACATACTTTCCTCCCCAGATTTCTGAGATACACTGAATTCTCAAAACTAGTACTGAAAGAAGATATAATTTTTCCATTTTAGTTAACTAGAAGAAACATTTGCAATTTTAAGTACCTATTTTATACATCTGTGACAAAATCCCCCCATGCTGAAATGAATCACTACTGTAGGAACTTACTACTTTTGTGTTGCAGTGCATTGTGGATTATGTGTCATTGCCGTCTTACCCCGTCCCCCCCGTGTTTGCGTTCTCCCACGGAGGTTCTGTGTCCCTCGATCCCTCGTTGGCTCACAGCATTTGGCCCTTCCCTCGCGGCCCCCCGAGTGGCTCTGTACCCTTTGCCCGCCAAGTTCAAATGCTATGTCCCTGCATTATTGGCTGTCTGTTGTCCCCCTGCCCATCCCGTAAGGGTATAACAAGGGCCAGTAACGGCTTCGCGGGGCTCTTTCCGCGTGACTTTTCAAGATGCACTAAAGTCCGTGTTTATCGCCAAGAGAGTCCCGGCGTCTCGTCTGTTCCTCCTTGAGCGCGCCAGCCCCGCGCCCCTGCGAGCCAGCTCCTTCCCCCTCCCGCTTGTCACACCGCCGGCCTCTGGATACCCCTGGTACCACTCGCAGCCTGCCACCTGCAGCGAGAGTGCCCGAGCCAGCATCGGGGGATGAGAGACTTAAATACATCAGGAATTCATGGGGTGGCTTGCTTCTTTGTTGAAAATTGCTTTGCAGATCTTTTTCATCTTTTGTACCTATGCACAAACTTTTTTTACATGCACGAATCTGTAATAAATGTTGGGAGCACATTTAGGGTAGAAATCTGTTTGCCTGCTACTGACTTATGGAACATCAAAACTACAGCCAAATAAACTCTTGGGCAGGAAACTGGGTTTTGCTGCAGAACAAAAAGCAGCTGTGACACCTGGGGGTGCACACACTGGAGGGCATAGGGTGCTCATGTCTTTGTCTAGAGTTAGAGCACACAACCTCCCATTGCAAACTTCTCCCCCTTGAAGGTGCAAGTTCTTTGATGATGTACATATGAGCAGAATTGCTGCCTTCCGGCACTACACAGAACAGAAGCTCTTACGTAAGCATAAGCAAAATTTCCAGGAAGGACCACATTCCTGACTGACTGACAGGCTACAAAGCTTCCAGAGCAGACATTCCTTTAATACCACATGTACACTAAAGGGAGGGTGAAGGCAAACAATTCCTGACAAGGGATTCTACAGGCTTAATTCAATTTTATCATTAGCCAGGAATGTGAAGCTATATGGTCTCCAGATGTTTTAGACAAATGGGGTCACAGCATTAGGCATTCCACCAGCACTTATCTGGTTTTAGTGTTCTGTAAGGGAAGTCTAGAACATTACACAAACACAACCAGCATCTCCTCTGGGACAGAATCTGGAAACAGTGGAGAGGGAGGTGCAGGAAACGACAACCTGCAGATTTTAACCAATGCAGAAGAATTACATAGGTTCATCATACTTAGGAAGATTAGAGAGGGTGATAATGTTTGGGTAAAATGGGATATAGCTTCTCAAGCTTATACAATAAATATGTATCTCTATATTCCACAGAGCTACCTACAGTCTGATCATGCAGGGGCTGTAAGTCACAGCTGGCAATTTATCAGTGCAGATATCAAGCATCTTAGAGAATCCAGTGGCACTAATGGAGCCTTGACCATGCACCAGGGAACTAAAAAACTCTTCTAGAACAGATATCCTTGCCTTACCCCTTTGGATACCAAAACCAGCAGTAATGACCCCCAGGAACAGCAGAAGAATGAGCAGCTCCTGGTTCTGTGCTGGACTGTGCATGCTTTTGAAGTAGCTTGAATACCACCAAGTAACAGATAAATCAATACCTCTAAGTGGGAATATCTTTCTTTCCACCATGAGAATTTTGTTTCGTGTTGTGGCCTTTTGGAAACTTCCAAGTACAAAGAAGTTTCCAAAAGGCCACTTCAGCTGGAACAGTTGTTGAACTGGAACTCCTGTTGAGCCCAATGGAAAGCCTCTCCTGTTGACTCCGGAGAGCTTTGTACGTAAGTGAACAAACAGCTTTGCTGCACTCCCTACTCCAGTTAACCACTTCCTCATTAGTCAGAGCCAGCTGCGTCACTTGGAACGTATCCTTTGGGTATAAGAGTTCATGGTGTACAGTAGCACCAGGGAATAGAGCTGAAAACCATAACAACAAAATGTATAAATAGATAAGAATTCTGTATAGAGAACCTGGTTTTCTTCCTGCAGTGCCTCAGACCAGCACAGTGCTCTGAGACAGTCATGCAAGCACGGTGTACGTGCGTACTCCAGGCTGGAATCTGCTATCTAAGACACATGTTTGAAATGGAAAACATGTTGCTCAAAGACTTGAAATGCACACACCCTGTAAAAAGCTGGGTTTGGAAAAAGCCAGAGAATTAATCTAAAGCATTCTGCTGTAGAGCTCAATAATTGACAAAACCCCAAACAAAAACCACACACACACAAGCTGAAGAAAAAAACCCTCCTCACCAGAGTCTAAAAATACAAAGAGATCATCGCTTCCTTTCCTGCCAGCCAGGGCCTTCTACTCCCCAAACGCTCCTGTCATTGGTTCAGACTCAGAGAGGAAGTGGTTGCTGCAGCAATGGCAACCCAATGAAAGCTCTTTATCTCCTACATTTTTGATTTTTTTTATAGCATGCAGAAAGAGCAGACAGCAAGACCACAAACTTGTGTCATGGCAACACAGCTTGACCTTCTTTATTACTTTTTGTAAAAATAAAGAATTCAGACAAACTTAGAGAATTCTTTGACATATGTGCCTGTAAATTACTCCTTGGGAAACACAGAAAGGTCTAATTAAGGAAAAAGATGGAAGAAAATATTAAAACATAAAACTCACTAAAAATGTCCATCCCCAAACAGGTCTCACAGGTTGGTCAGTAATCTAATTTTAGTCTAACATACTTTTGAATGCATGTGGTCAAGTCAAACATTTATAGCAGTACATATCTGCATTACCTTTAAGTTAAAACATTGCTTTTATAGTGGTTTAGATAGTTTCTACTATTTCTACAGGCTTGTGACTGTGAAACATTTTTATGACAAAATTTTTTATTCTAAAAAACTTTATGAACTCTCAGCTTTGTTAAGCAGCTAATGCTGTGCTTTAATGGGAATACTCAGGGATTTCTCCAGCTCAAAGGCTGGGCAAATGCCTGTTGAAGAATTTCCTCACTGATAAATCAAGTGCTCTTGTGGACAGTTTCTCAGATTTGTTTTAAATCTCTCTCCCTTACTCAGAAACTTCTAGGGTGGGGAGGGAGGGGATGTCACACTACCTGATAGGTGTTCCCAAAACAGGGAAACCTCTAACATGTGGTATTTTATGCAGGGCCTGACTAGGAAGATTTTAGCCGAGTAGTTCAGGGAACAGCTTTAGTGGGAGCTCATGGCAAACTGTTCCTTCAGGATCCACACTGTCTCTTTCCAGCCACTTGTTAACCTTTAGAATATTCCATTTCTTCGTCTCTCACATTCATTCACAGAATGAATACATATAAGGAATGCTAATGGTTAATTATCCAGCCTGGAAACCTAAATTCTCCATTTCTCTTCTTTTTTTTTGGTGCCTGTTTTGCGTTGTGCTCTGTATGGACTGCAGGATTCTCCTGAGAAGCAGATAACCATCTGGGCACTCCGAATTCCTCACTGCCATGGCTGAACTGTCTCCAGCACCTCAGACACACAAATTAAAGCTACACAGTGCAGCAGCAGAGCAGGGATATTCCTCAGCTACACCTTCCTTGATCTTCAGCATCTGATACACCTAGTTCTCAATCTTGGATTAGCAAAGCCACCACAGACAACCAGCCTAAACAGTGCTTCTTTAATATTTTCTTCTATCCAGGCTGCAGACCATTAGTTAAACCCAAATACATTAATGCATCTAATTCTACTCTTTTATTGAAAGGATGGCAATGAGCAATTTTCTGTCTCAACTGGTCACAACTGTCACTGAGAGGCAGCCACCAGTTTGGCTCTGTGGCAAGCTCACAGTGTTACTCCTGTTGGAGCCAAATGGTCATCTTGCTGTAAGCACAAATGCTGACAAGTAGGGCAATACGTGGGAAGAGATCTGGCATTTCCAGGGGGATCCATCCACGCACACAAGGTTGATGTACTGAATATATTCTACTATATACTATTTTCCTTATACACTGTATATTGTAGTTTACCATACTAAACCTTTTGTGTGCCCATTCTCTTGTCATCATTCTGAGTTAGCTCCACAGCCACCTGATATAATCTGGATCACCAATAACTCACACCAAATAAACAAATAATACACATAAATGAAGTTACTTTAGAAAAGAAGAAGCACCCCAGGTATACAATAAAAGAGAACAGATAATGCAGTGGTCTTAAAAATAATACTTAATGCCAAAAAGGGGAGGAAATGAAAAAATCAAAAGAAACTTTTTATTCCAACTTGTTTCTTTAAGTTCAAATTACAAAATCAGTAATTACTATTGAAAAAAATATTTAAGATGTTTAAAATGAGGCCTAAACACAGAAGATAAGTTAACATTGTAAACAAAGTTCTTTTAGGACAAGGAAAGATGCAAGGTTGTATTCAGGGCTTCTGGACAACAAGTGTTTTCATGTCATTTTCCCATGGCACTCAGTGACATTAAAACTACAGAGTCTGGCAAGCATGACTGATTATTGCTTTATTTTCCCATTCTTCTGATAATTTCTAACACACAAACACATAATGACCATCAACAGAGAATACAAAAGCTTAGATCTGACAACCAAACAGGCATTCCAAAAGGGCAAACTGTGTGTTTAATTCAATTGGATTTAGTGACGGGTCAGGGCTCTTCTTTCACAACTCAGAGGATTCCCATTGCCCAGTTCTTCCTGAGTTACTGAGAACAAATAAAAGGAGTGCATTCTAGCACCTGAATTACAGTGTGTGGAAGAGAGAAAATGAAGTGTGAGTTTCAGCGTTGGGTTCATACGGTACTTCCTGTATTACGTGTCGATGCTGCCTTAATGAAGGCCAGAAAATTCCTCACGTAGCAAATATGCATCACAGTTCCCCCCAAAGGTACAAATATAGGAGATCCAAATCTCATGGCAGTCTTCCACCTTCCTCTATTTCTTTTTTTATGGGCAAAATAGGGTAGAGAGAAGGATGACTATGAAGCATTATGGATCTGAGGGCTCTTGGTAGCCTCCTAACAAAATTTAGGAAAGTGCTTGAGCAGCACCGAGCACAGGACTGGTTTAGAACACACTGACTGCAGGTCACCCTGAAAGTCACTTTGTTTTTGGTGCCAGAACTCACAAACTGGAGACCCAAACTTGCTATAGTTGCCTTAATTTGGGAAGGCTCTTTTTCTTAAGAAAAGACCTTCCATTTTTCCTCTCAGCCCTGATGTCTGCTACAGAGACACAACATGCTCTTCTACAGCCAGAAGGTTTGAATTTGAGGCTGGCTATTTATATAGTTATTCCAGTCTTCAACTGTGCCACAAAGGCCTGACAGCCCCAACTATTTGACAACTGACTTCCCTGACACAAAGACAGCCAGAATGGCTAAAGGTCATTCATATGAATAAATGCCTATGAACGATCAAGTTTCTCTCTTTTTTTTTATTTTTTGATCTGTGGACATGAAAGGATAATTCAGTAATTTCATTACAACAGGAAGATCAAACTAGCATTGCTTTTCCACTTACTATTAAAGGCAGTCCTGCAGGGCTAAAAACAACACTATTCCTTGCCATTCCATTTTTAGTTCCTTGCCTTGCCTTGCCTTTCCTATCTATTGGTGAGATTCATATCACAAAACTCTCAACCTTCACAAAATGGATGCTTTTATCTTTGCAGCTGAGGTGCCTGTAAAGTCAGTATGATGTGAAAGGGTTTCTGCATTTTAGTACCTTTGCCACATGAGTAACTGGCAGACGTCACTGTGGTGTCACTGTTCCATCTTTGTGAGGACACACATTCAGGGCAACAATGAAGAACAATATGCACTTTCTCAAGTTTAGAAATGCAATCCCAAAGGGAAAGTTGCAGAGACAAGCTTGCCTCTCCACTCATCCGTAGACCAAATGTCTCCTTAAGGCCATTTGACTGACATTTCTTCTTCCAATGACATCAGAAGGAAAAACTGACATTAAGTGAATTCTCAGTTACCATCGGGTATCATCCTCAAAATAATTTTCTACACGTCGCAACAACTTAATTGAAATGCCTAAAATTGCAGTTTTCCCTGCAAGAATTCTAAACGATGAACAAAAATCCTTTTTATTCTTTCAGAAATACAGTAAAACATAGAAGAAATTCATCTCAGACAGCCTCTCAGAGAACACCATAAGCCTAAAGATATGTATGAATAGTTATTAAGTGAGAAGCTCAAAGAAGTGGAACTGCCTTAAATTTTCTTGAAATGAAAGATTAGATGTGGTTTCAAAGGTTATATGAAAAACATGATGAAAGATGATTTTTAAGAGCTATCGAATAATTAACCTGTGAAACAAGATGTAAATAATGAATAACGCAGACATGGACTGCAGTGTGAGCTCAGTGTGGGCTGACTCGTTTGGCTGAACTGCTCTGTGCTCCCAAGGTGAGATTGTTTCCAGCACTCAGGCCAATGTTTGCAGGTAATCCAGGTGGAGATAACCAACCCAAATACTGCCCTAAGGACAGAATAAGGACTGTCCTTATTCTCTTAGCTCCCTCAGCTTCTGCTAACTATAACTTTCGTTTTATCACTATTTTTTTGGAACAAAATATAAAGGAGCCTATAACTGAAGCCAAATAACCACTTTCACCTCCTGCTGATCTGTATTTGACTTGAAGATGACCACTGTCTTGCTGAATCTGACCTAAAATATCAAAAGCAGCTAGCAGTTTGACTTAATCCAGTCCTGCTCAGACAATAATTCCAAGGAAGACACTTCAGTGCATGTGTTGTGTATTTACTAGCTGTCTGTTTATATTGCTAACAATGATGTTGATACTGGAGCAGGTCATTGCCAGTTGAGTAAAACATAAGTTTATGTTACCATCAACTATTTATTTTAACACTGACATAGGCAGTGTATTGTGCAAATATGTAGTGGTATTTTTCTGTTAACAGAATTGTATTTAAAATTCATGCTATCAGTAACAGTAATATGAAAATGAACCACTTACATAGAAGAGATTTATATTTAAAGAAGGGGCAGAGAAAGTAACAGATGACCAGCCATTAACTGGCTAACAACTGCCATTACAAGAGATTGTTCTCTTGCTGGTAAAAACTCCACTGAATTTTAGTTGCATGATATTTTACTGTGTCTACTTTAGGCTCAGAAAGCCACAATGAAAATGGCTCAGGAAAGTTTCAGTTGCTGGTAAAAATAATAGTAATTATTAAATAAAAATGATTCATTGTATTGGAAATAAATGTCAGAATTTTTTTCCTTTGGAAGGCTCTTATGCCTACAGGGAGCTAGGAAAGGGACTTGAAATTCAACAGACATGTAGTCTTTGCATAAATACTTATGCCTGAAAATCCCTTGGCTAAATATAAACCTTTAAATTTAAGTCTTTGCAAATACAGCTCCATATTCTCAAAGAAGTTTTTTACAGTTTTCCAGAAGAATTGTCAAAGTACTTTGTTCTTACTGCACACTCTCACAGATCCTACTATATTTAGGATATATGTTTTTCATGTTCTTTATCACAGATTTTTTTTCTACTGCTTATTCTCTTCTATCATATGGCACTGTGCACACTCTAAATGCTCATTTTATCCATTACTCTCCATTATCTCAAGTGCAGCAGCCTGTGCAGTGCATCCCAAGGTTCCAGCACTGGTGATAAGAGCCAGCAGCTCACATGAGGCCGGATGATCACACATCACATGATGGCCCTGCCCATGGCAGGGGGTGGGACCAGATGACCTTTAAAGGTCCTTTCTAACCCAAACCATTCTATGATTCTATGATAGTCAAGCTCTTTTTTTCTCAGAAGTTTGCAAAATCCCCCAAAATAATTACAATCAAAAACTATGCTTAAGGAAATCTTACTCAGCTTGTAAAGCCAGGCAGTCGGGAGCTACGGAAAGGATGGGTGTCTGGTTGGATATAAATGCACTTGGGTACCTAAACACTGGCACAATTAAATAATCACGTACCACTTTTTCTCCCTATGTGAGGCAGTTGCATACTAGTGGGGATGATTTTACTTAGGGCTTCTGTTCCATTTACTGAAGTGCTGAAAAACATTCCAGGAAGGGAAAACAGTGCCAGCTCAAGGTCATATGAAGTGAAGACTCCACTTCAGTGCGTATCCTCTGGGCATCACCAGCACGAGGGCCCGGTCGCGATGCAGAAGGAGGAGGAATGACAACATTTAAGCAACGTAGGTAACACAAAGCAAGTCACTTAATCCCAAGTTCTTCACAAGCAATTGCTATTCCCGTGTTCCTCATCTGGGTACCCAACTCAACACGAGATCTGATTCAGAGAAATGCTAAATATTTACCAGATTGCCAGTGCTAAAGTCAATGAGAACTGTATTTCCAATTCCACCCTGGAAAATCAAGCTCCAAGTATTAATACTCAAAAAAAAAGTGGGTATTTTCAACTATTATGTCTCAATCCAGACTTTTGGCACCTGCAAAATTATAGAACTTGTTCATTTACAAAAATGTAATGAAAATAAATAGATTAATATTTAGTAAACATTCAGGCACTTTAGTGATAAGCATCACTCAAGATCATGGTAGACACTGGTTCCAGCGTCAGGGATGGGTAGTAAGTTACTGGAAAAAAAGACAAAAAAATTGTATCATGAAAACATGGTGTTCACACCAGTCTCACCCAGCCTTTCCAGGAACCAGTTTACAGAAAATATATTCAAAAAGCAGGCAAACCAAAACTGTATGAGCAACAACAATTTTGGCACCTCCTCGTTCTAAGTGCCCTTCAACTTCTAAATAAAAATTTTTAAATCTATGTTGATACCAGAATTTTAATTCCCTGCTGTTTTGGAATCTATGCAAAAGGGTACAGGCTACTGAAATCTATGCAGACAGGTGAAAATGAAGTGGCTCTGAGCTCAGAGTGGCAGCTTGCAGATGTACTTTTTCCTGCTTGTGCTTCTTTTTTTGTGGTTAAGTAAAAGCATTCACTTTTCAGTTCTTATCTTTTCAATGTGTTACATTCATGCTACAGGAAACAAACATCAGTATTTTGACCCAGTGGGGTTTTTTTCTGAAAACAAGACATTAATACAGGGTAGAGCAAACAACAGCAAAACTTCATTTTTTAAATTGGAGAAGCAGCAAAATTAATTTTGAAAGCTTCTTCGTTCACAGCTGAAAGGCTTTGTACAAAACTTCATCGTGGAGTGATATTTTCAGCTGTAATATAGGGGTTAGTAATGGAAATGCTGACAGGCCCATAATTATGGAAGCGGAGCGGGCACCGCTATAAAGTATATCAGATAGGCAACTGCTTAAATTCAGTACAAGGTATCAAAAGATGTTCCTGTCTGTCCTCATTAAAACAGCACTTGAAATTCCTTTTAACCTCCGTGACTCAAACTATTAATTTGATGTTCAGAAGGACACATACACCAGGACTAATACTTGCATGAATACACCCCATTTTGTGCTTCAGACCAAACTGGTGGATCATCCTAAATGGTTAAGCTCTTAGAAACGAAAAAAATCAATGGCAAAGATCAGAATATTTTACTTTACAGGACACAAACTGAAGCCATGTAAAGTAACATAAAAATGACACATTAGTTCCTGTGTTCTATGAGATTTTAAAGCTTCTCTTTATATCCAGATAAGCAATGACATATTTGTGTGCAATTACACTTTGGATACTGAGGGGGAAATAGGGCCATCACCTCTGTTCACTGGATCTTTTTTGACAGTCACCTCATTTACTGGCATGAAATTCTTGATGCCTGCACAAATTCCATGCATGCAAAGAAAAGAAGATGAAGCCTGGAAGTCCAGGAGGGCAGCTGGGTGAATCACATGCTTATAGCCTGTATAGATTTTAATTTATGTTGTTACTTCCACCAAAAACATTCACTAAATTGGTAGCATGATTATAATGTGCACAGTATATTCTATTTCTGTAATATATCAATTCTGAAATTTCATTTGACAGTTGTCTGCTGTAATAATGTTCTTTTCTTCAACAGACAGAGGAAGAGCAGCAGGAGGTTACCTTTGAATTATTTCCAACCATATACTCTATACCATGCTCCAACAAACTCAATCCTATTTCCTTCTCTGCATTAAGGTGCATGAAAACTACAGAAGGAGTGGATTTACCTGTCTTGCATCTAGCCAGAAAATCAAATTTTTGGGGCCAAGCTCTTCTGAAGAAGCCCTTTTCCAAGCATAAATAAATAATAATAATAAAAAAAAAGTATGTGTTGCATTCTGTACAAATCTAGGTCTACAGCTCTTATCAGGTAAGGGAAATAACAAATGTCACATTCCACAGAAGCTTGCCTCACTGGAAATGGGATTGATGGTGTTTTTGATGACTAGGTAGAGAAAGAAAACATCTTACTGAACAGAAAGTACTTTCCCATGGAAAGCTGGAATAGTACTATTTTGAGTAATGCCCTACTTAAGCACAGGGACACCCTCAGTGTCACTCACACAAACGTGATTTGCATGTTTTGATGGTTTGTACTTCTGCCTCAGACTACAGCAATGCCTTCTACAAGATGATTCAGGAGATTATTATATTTGCATATTTCCCCCATTCCTGGCAGCAAAACCTTCCACGGGCCATCAATTCCAGGAGTGCAGCCACTACAGGAGAGCACAAGCAGATGTCATTTTTAATTGAATGTGGAGCACAACTTGAGGCTGCCAGGATTTCTGCACTTGTAGTCATGGGATGTTTTAATTTTCTGATGAGGAAAACACGTTTTCTCCCAAGGTGGACAGGATTTCAGATACCAACAGAGGACAATGTAATTTTGTAGTTCCAGAACAAGGGGCCGCACGAAGAAGATTTTTGACTATTAACTCACTTGCTGAAGAAGATGAGGCAGCAAAGCAACAAATGCCAGAACAGAAAAATGTACTGGTTTACCAAGCCAGGCTCATCCCTCCTAGATATCTACTGGCCAGAAAAAACCTTGATTCATCTTGTGCCATTTTGTCCATATTATATATCATTTAGCAAATCATCAGGTTTACAATTTTATTAGAAGTCCCTAGGAAGCAGTTTAAATTTTCTAACATAATTTGGTCCTCTGGTAGCACAGTTAAAGGACACATAAATGTGAATGTCATATGCAAAAATGACTTGTAGTACTTTGTGGGAGAGTAAGACAAAGCACTTTAGGTAAAACCAGCAGAGTTCTACAGAGTGCAGTTCAGGACAGAGTTGTCTTGCGTGTCACACACAGCTCCTCATTCAATGAATTCTCTCTTAGTTTCTTATTTTTGCATTCTTAATATGAAAGAAGAGAAACTCCCACTGTATGGAAGTGGACCTGAGAAGGGCATTTATCTTGCTTACCAGCATATATAGGAATGCTGTCAATTAATTACAAGAGTATCAAATGCTTGACCACAGATCGTGTACAGGGTGTGCTTTTCACTTACTGATTTACAGTCAGTGGGAGGAGGTCAGAGCGAAAATGTAACTACAAATCAAAGTTAAACATGGACATGGAAATTCATCTCTGTTTCCAAGACGGACAGTTCTATGTGTGTTGGGCATGAACCAGGGCTGTGGTGATGAAAAAACAGCACAGCAGTGTTTGCTCCTGGCAGTGACAAAGTGAGGAATCACTCCTGGAGCACAGGACCCTGTTAGTTTAGATGCTGTGCATCCTGCAAGAGCTAGGATCTAAAATAAAGCAAATGTTAACTCCTTTCAGAGATAAAACAATCAGAAGAGTTCACAGCTCCAAATGGAAAGCAGGGAACATGACATCCTGCCAACCAGCACTTGGCAAAACAACTTCTAATATAATATGCAAATACTGGTGCACTGACAAATATTACTTGCAAAAAATATTAATAAACTGCCTGAAATCCTAGCTGTTAGCATTATTGCTACCTCTGTGATTCTAAGAAACAGTCCCCCAATAGTCAATGATGGAAAAGAATAACAATTAAAAAAACAGTCATCAAAAATAATCTGCTGAAGTTTTGTGCTTACATGCAGTAAAGCAGATAGCCATGGTAAAAAACATCTCAGTTTGTATTCTAAAGATTGCATCTTTGCATTTACAATTAATTCAGTATGTTGTGTTGGCATTTAATTATAATTCTATACTTCCACCAAGTACGACAGGAGTTGTATTAATTTGCTTTTCATATGCTTCTCATTTGCTATCATCTATTCAATGTATCACACAGAAAATTGAGAAAACGCATATGAGGGTGGTTCCTATTACTTAAGGAAAAAAAAAAGTGTGTGAATAGCACAGCTTGGATGCATAAATACAGAGTGAAAGTTAAGACAGCTTTAGTGAGGAGAAGTCATGTGTTAATCTTTGTCTGAGGAGGTCAACAGGTACACAGCCAGAGCAGAGCCAGCTGATACGGGGCAATTTAACATCAAAAGCCCATTTTGCCAAGGCCACAGAATCACAGAATATTCTGAGTTGGAAGGGACGCGCCAGGATCATCAAGTCCAACTCTTAGCCTTGCACAGGACATCCCCAAGAGTCATACCATGTGCCTGAGAGCACATTGCCCCATGTTCTGAAAGAAACAAATTTGCCATAAGAAAAGTCCTTGCATGGACAAATAATCATTTACGAGTTGCAATAAAAAAGTAAAATAAAGAGACAAATAATTTTTAACACTGGAGAGAGGGCACCAGTTAAGTCTCTGAGGAATTTGTGCTGGGTCTGAAAGTGTTCCACACATCATTAAAGATGGTTGTAGCATCTTAAGATGACTTGAACCCAACAAGGATGGAAAGTAACATTTCTGTAATTAGCCTCCTACAAAAAGGATTTAAAAGAGGGAGTGGGAGGCATATTACAGAGAGTACAAAGAGAAAAAAGGAGAGAACACAGAGGATACAGTTACAGTGATCACTTGCAGCCTGCAAGGCTCAGAGAGCAACTCTTGATTAGATGAAAAGCTCAGTAACTCTATCTCCTTGACCTTAGTGGGAATGAACACCTGGGACACCAGCTTAAAATTCTTTAGCCCAAATTCACCACAGGGTCACCTCAGCACTACAGATGGAACGGTTCAGGGATGAAAACTTATGGTCTTCTACACACAGAGGAACCAAAGAGGCCCCCGGTTTCCTGCTGGTTAGACTCTGTCACACAGCTCCGGTACTGCTTCTACTTGTGAAACACGGAGAGGTACAGCTGGGCCATAGGGCTGAACAGTGTGGAATTACAGAGAAACATCTCAGAAGGTCAGCTGAGAGGAAACCAGACCTCCCCTACTGGCAGCGCAGAACATGAGCCTTCAATCCTGGGCGAGTTATTTCTTGTTCTTGTGAAAATGCAAGGCACATCCCAGTGCCATCCTATCTTACGGTAATGATTAATTTGTGGAGTTGATCAGAGTCTGCCTGAAAAGGATCCTGTACTCAGGATGTCAGAATGGCTTTATGTCACCCATAGGTCTTTGCATTTTCATGACAGCCATTCCCCGAGCAGCTTCATTAGACAGATAGCTGAAACACTGGCTTCTGTCAAGAAATCTTTCACAGAAGAGTTTGTATATTTTTGAGTTTATAAAAAATGCTAAAGATTTAACAGGAACAAACCCAGTAACTCTTTATTTCCCAGTATAAATGCAAAATATCAAGAAGTAATCAATCTTTGAAGCCTAAGAAACTGTTTTAAACTAGCATCAATATGCAGGTATGCGAAATAGTAAAGAAAGTCTACTGAAGCTCTACACCTTTTAAACTTTGATAATACTATTTTTCTTTCTCTATTTTCTCGATGCAGTGCACTAATTTGCTACAGGAAGGACACAAGGGACCAAATCTTCAGCTGACTTACTGAGTGAACTTTATATGTCAACTTGCAAAGGTTGCTGTGCCTCGAAAACAGTTTTTGTTTAAATCCGACACATGCAAACAACTTGCACACATAAATCAGTGGGGTGTTGAAATGTTGATGGAGCTAAAAATCCTTTTTCTTTGAAACTCCTAACAGGAAGGTATCAAAAGTCCAAAAGTAAAAGAAGGGTTTGCAAGATAAGACAGGCAAAAATGTACCTCAACAGCTCTGTCATTATTTTTATGTCAGTGATTACATGATAAAATATTTAACCAGCAAGTTTATTTCTTTTCCTACATGGTTTCCTTATAATTCCAGTTTCCAAAAAATGGAAAATGCTTTTAAATGTCACCTGATGGAGCAAGGGAATTCTATTGCTATAAACCCTTACTTAAACTCTTTTCTCTGAAAAATGCCTTCTGCATCCTTCCTTGTTCCCTTACTTTTCACTTGTTTTCTTTTAACTGACAAAATGGGTAAAAATGTTGTTTTAAACGAAGAGTCTGGGATCCTCTTCACTGCAGTGTAACCTGGATTTAAGAAGCAAGATACCAGAGAAATGAACACTTGGTGCAAGAGGGGGGAGTATCAGGAACCACCCATCAACACTAAGATAAAAATTCATGCTACAATTTCACACAGAGAATCGTGACTCTTAAGAATGAATATTCATAGATAACTGCTTAAGAAAAGTGTGGAGTAACCTGATATAAACTCAACAAAATGAAGCCTGGTAAAGCACAGTGACAAAGCTTTCATAAACTTCAAGACTAAATTCTGGTTTGTGGTTGATGAAGACCTTGCTGAAACAGCAGCTTGACTCCAGACTCTTGCTCTTGTGCCCACACAGGTCACACTGGTTAGAAGAGTGAGTTAGTGATTTCCCAGGTCAATATCTATTTAGGTGAGATTTAGGCAGCTCCAGGGCACCACAGGTTTGCACAAGGACTCTGGAACTTTCAGACTTAGCACCACCACGAAAACAAAGCAGAGGTCCTACATCTCTAAAAAGACCAGGTGACAGGACAGCTGAGCAGGGAGAACTCAGAAAGGCCATTAAAAACCCAAGCTTGAGACTGAATTTCCATTAGATCCGTGAATCTATGACATTGTTCTTAATACACATGATCTACTAATCTACATTAATCACCTTCAGCAATGCTTTTTAAATTTCCTTTGATCAAAAACTTCTTGCAAACTCAATTTTTTTCCCTTAACTCAGTGTTCTTGTTAAAGGTTTGGATTGGCTACAATGCTGAGTTCTCTTCTTCCCTTACCATTAAATATGCATGAATACTTCAAAGCCTAATGCTTTACTGCATACTTACTGTTACATGGAAGTTTGTGAGTGGCCCTGGGGAATGTCCTCAGCTTTCCTGTAACAATAAACTCAATCAAGTGCTACCTATAACATAAGCCTAGAGAACTAAAGTAGCTTACTTAATTTGCAAGTCTAACTTCCAAAATTGTGGAAAAGGCCTGCAAACAAAGATGTTAAGTATAACAACCGGTGGAAAGGAATGCAATTGCTGGGAGCTAGTAAAAGGCCTTAAGGACCTCCTTGAAAAGCTTAAAGACATTCTCTGATTCTTGGTATAGGGTACAAAGCAAGTGACACTGGTTTAAATAACATGAACATTTCCAGCCAATGTAAATCAGCGTAAAACCAAAATATGACAAATCATACCATCCATGAAACACTATTTTTTTGGCTTTGCTTTACAAAATCGTAAAATGTGAAAGGAAAATTGAGAAACAACCCTGAACCGAGTTAAAGAGAAAACTCTGTGTATGCACACATCTCCTGCTCCTGAAAATTCAATTTATATCCTATAGCTGTAGGAAAAATTGGAGGACCCAATTAGCCAAACTTAATAAAGACCAAAGTCTGACAGCTGCTTCTAAAAATGGTACAAAAATCCTCAACAGGAGACTGCTGTGCAGAACTTGGGCAACAAGCTCCACTCTGCACTTCACTGCTCACACAATTGCACCAATTAGGCATCCTTGGTATGGTTCTATTAACATGTATTTTATAAATGCCTTTGATAATAACCACACAATCCTGACTGAAGTATTTGCACCTGGTTACTTAATACTCCTGAGCATATGGCTTTTTGAAGTAGAGAGTGCAAAATTATTTTGAATTATTTAATTTTCACATCTTAGAAAATTTTGGAGAGAATAATCTACAACACTTCTATTCCCCCCACCTAAATGTTAAGGATAATTTAGGATAATATCTGTGTCCTTCTGCCTTTTTACTCTGAAGTATGGAAAAAATATATATGTATTCACATGGGAAAACATATATTTATACATTATGTGATTCATGTATGATGTATTACAAATACAACATTTAACTGACTCTACTGGAGTTGACAAAATTTAATCAAAAGCTATTCTTATGATCATGAGAGGGGAATGCTTTGAATAGTTGTGCTAGTAGGATGTATCTTGCCCACATGGAAAATCTGGAAAACTTCAATGGAAAACTGAAGGAAATAAAGAGTTGAGATGATGTGAAGGGCTGATATGTGGAGATCCCAAGCAAGCAGCAATCACTGCTCCTCAAATGCTGGTCAGGAATCAGAGCTTTACCCAGACTTCAGTCCCCAGAGGAAGGATGAGATACAGACTTCCCCCACGCATCAGAGCAGCTCCTTCTCTCCTGCATGAGAACATTTGCTTCTGAAGTGGAGGATGCTCATTGATGGCCACTGACATTCCTTGGCCTATCACAAGACAAATCACTCATGTTGTTTACTCCAGTCCTGGCCACTGAAGACAAACTGGCATGTCTGAAAATGTCTTGGCAAAGAGGCAGGGGTAGAGGTATCTACATTTAACTTGTAATATGCTTGCAGCATGATTAAATAAAAACATAACCACCTGTTACCCTTAATTCAGTGGGAGTATCTATTTTCAATTACAGCATTTACTATCCACCCTCAAGTATGGCAAGGAACACCATGGCAACATAAACACAGTTGTGGCTGCTTGAGAAAGTTAAATTATAAATAGCAATGTATAGCCCATGAGGTCCTGGAAATAAACTAACTAATCCATAGGCATTTGTTACTATGACATAACATTTCCACTCAAATGCTGTTTGTCTCATCTCAAACTCCCTCAGAACAGATTTAGAAGTTTAGCATCACTTGACTCCAAGCAAGTTCAAGTTCAGACTTGAAAAAAAGCAGAGATAGTGGAGAAAATAAGCTATAGCAGAACAGTGGAAAACAAATTAACAACATCAACAACAAAATCCCCATTTAAGCTTTATTCTGTTTCCACTTAAGTTAATGGGGAAAAAAAAATCCCAACATGTCCCAAATGTATAACAGAGTCCCCTTAATATAGACAAACATGTTTTTATACTGAATCATCCCTGAGGAGAAAAAAAGAAAAAAAGAAAAAAAGAAAAAAAAGAAAAAAAGAAAAAAAGAAAAAGAAACTGAAAGAACTGGGCTGAATAGCAAACGATTTAGAAATGCAAATAAACTTAGCAACCCTCTAAGACATTGGAGAGATTTTAGAACTTGGTGCTCTCTTTAGCTTCATTCTGGGAGAAACATCCATGGTAACTGCGGGAATACAGGGATTCAAGCCCGAGCTGAGTACTCAAGAGGGAGCTGAATTATCAATTGTTCAAGTCTGCTGTGCAGTTACTTATTCCTGCAAAGCCCAGGCCAAGCAAGAGCAGCAGCCCTTTGCCAGCTGGCCGCACGCCTGCTGGGGTTGTAGAGGCTTCCTTACTTCAGACTGACCAAGGGCTCAAAAACGGGAGAAAGGAAAGGAAATCAAAGGCTCTATAAAACTAGGACTGAAAATTGGGAGCAAAGAGGTAACTGAGAAGTCTGTGGTGTGAGGACAGCAAGAATTTCATTTGATGTAGGCTCACAGACATTACAGAGGTTGGATACAAACCTGGGGCCTTAATCCAAATGCATGAAAATGTCATTTATATTAGGCAAGACTAATAAAGATATAGAGACATCAGCTTTGTCTCTTTCTTGTTGGGAACAACAGATCTGAGAAATTTACATTTTCTTTTCATTTACAGCCATTTTGTTAAGGTCCACTTTTGATCAGGCTGACAAAAATCTGTAATGGATCTTCTGAGATCAGTGGAATTATTACAGATTTGCACCATGCAACTAAAACAGAATTTAAATTCTCAACATTTCTGTTCTAAAAAGATGCTGTGTTTTATCACACATATTTGGTGAAATCTTAGCCTCTCTGACATCATTGACAGCACTCATTGGTATTACTATGGCCTCATTTCCACTGAGTGACTTTCCATTCATGCAGAGTGAAGCAAAACAAAAACTGCCCCACTGAAGGAAGATTTAAATCAATTTTATATCAAGTCTATGGGATACAAGAAGCAGGCAGGTTATGTAAGATTGTGATCATATGTATACTTCATGTGCTTAATAGAGCTTATTGCAAGTCATTGTATAAATTATTTATTAAATGAAAATATTACTTAGAGGTCTGCTAATTTGCACTTTCAAAGAAAACTTGACAAAATCGGAGAAATAAGCTGGATAAGTTTGTCAAGCATTTTTCAGAAGATAAGATTACACATATGAGGACCAGGGTTTCAATGGGCCTAACAAATGAGACTATTTAAAATTGTCTGTGTATGACCAGGAGAGATTCAAGCTTGGCATGGGTAAGAACTTCAATAGAATTATCCTTGTCTTTACCTTTCTGATAAATACAATTTTTTGGTTCATGGTAGACTTCTGTATTATGGGAGCCTTTCAAGTAAGATGGTGACGCTAGCACAAAGCTTATTTATTATATAAAATAAGAGCAAAAACCTGATAATATATTCAAAAATTAGTTGTGTTTGTCATCAGTGGCTGATTGTTAATCAAACAGTTGAGCAACAGTGTGTGTCACACTGGAGTGTCATTATCACACAATTATTTTGTCATGCATTGTAGTAATATTTTTACAGAAAAAAACCCTGAATGCAGTCATTAATTGGTCAACACATTAAACCTAAGATGACATTTAGTGTGATGAAATGGAAAATAAGGCATTCTCAGCATGCTCACAGAAAATAATTCCCACAGAGCCTAAGTATTCCTAAATCACTTGGGCAAGACTAATTTTAGAACAGACACGTAAAAACTCCTAAATAAAGACCATGATTTTGCTGGAGAGCACATGAACAAGTACTTTCCTAAATCCACAGACATTCATGCGTGTGACTCACATGACTCCTGGTGCTTTAAATGAAGTGTGTGTGCGAGTTATGGATGTGCTGGAGCTTGGGGGGTGCACTGCAAAAGCAGCTTTGGAACTGCAAAAGTACAAAACTAATAGAACCCAAAACTGCTTCAGCATTTTCTAACCACAAACAAGAAAAAGATAGAAGATTTTTTCTTTCCCAAGAAGAGCCATTAAAACTTCATTCCTACAATTTAGCACCCTGCATTGTACTTTAGAAAATTAAAAATAGCATTTTGATACATATCCAGGGATTCAAAATTGGCTGATCACTTATAACCAAAATTGGAAAGAAATGATGAACTTAGAAGGAGATAAACAAGACTAAGCCTAGACTAAAAGCATTATATATAAACACAGGTGAAGTTCAAGTCTGGTTTTTCCCACCTACAGACTGTAAATCCATCTGTTAACCCAACTTTCTAAATTACCTTTTCTTCACTTATTTTTAAACAGAGTCAATAATCCTGGAGAGCACTTTTCTCCTTGCTTTTTAGAGGCCTGCAGACATTGGAAATTACACTTAAATACATGCACAATATGCCTACAGAGAGTTCTTCAGGCTGCACTGGAGGGCTCATACAGCAAATTTGCATGAAATGTCACTATTTGCTTTATTTTGGCATAAAGTCTCAGAAAATCTACTGCTGGTCATGATAAATGCTCTATGAACCAAGGAAGATAAAATAGAATATAAGGAAAATTATAACTATGGAGAAAAAAAAAATTCCAAGTAAGTTTTCCATGAATAAGGAAACAAAGGATTATTCCCTACCCACAATGACTGAGAATATTTCAAGGGTTTGCATGTGTGTATTATCCATCCCCATCCTCAGAGTATATAATGGTTGTTTGTGTGTTAAGTTGGACAGCCAAGACGGAAAGCCTATGTGGATTTTAGCATCCACAACCAAGTCACTTCTATAAGAAAAGCCTGGGGAACACATCTGTCAGCTCACCAGTCACACAGAAGAATTTAGTGAATGAATCATTGTTATGAACTATGGGTTTTCCATTATCTGACTAGGCAGCCTTTTGTACCCAAGAACATGATCTCTAATAGATTTTAACAATGCAAATGCCAATCAGACTCAAATGAATACTCATGAAGGAAAATATAATTTGTAACCTTTCCTAGTTATTACAGAAATCTTTGTCTTCCTCTAATCTAAAGGGCTTTATAGACTTTAAGAGCTATAAATCACCTAAATTTTTTATAACATATGCAGTCAAGCACATGAAAATTGGTATAATTATATTATTTCTAACCTTAAAAGTATGAAGAATGAAGAAATTAAACAGACTGCACTACGGGAAAATGTATTTGACATGTCAGAGCTATCAAACCCCAAGATGCCAATATAGACATCTACATTCGTTATTAGGTACATAAACAGAAGTTGTCAGAATTTCAAAAGTGCTGATCATTCAACATTAACATCAACCCTTACAAGAACTTCATGTTCTCAGCAAGACAAAGTTCATCCCCAAAATAAAAAGACCCAGAAAGCTCTAAGTTTTAAAAGCCAGTATTGACATTCTGTGTGTTTCTCTCCCTGTTCTTTTGTTTCCAAACCTACATTATGCTTCAAAGACAAACACAGCTCATGGAGTTCTTGACAGCATCAAGGCTCTGTAGAGTGCTTTAGCTAGAAAATGTCCTAAACCACCAACAGGCTGCATTTTCTTTTATGGGAAATGCAAAACTGGGCCTGTATTTTGCTGACAAAGCCCTCAAATCAAATGTGTGGCATTATTTGCTATATATATATCTGTACACCTTGGAGAACACAAGTGTTGATGGGGAAAGACAGAACAAGAGAGATAAAGAGAGATATATGTCAAGAGTCCAGCATTCCTTGGGTAATATCTAATCCTTTCCACTGAAAGATTTTTTTAATGATTTACACTGAAGTCTGCAGAACAAAGATTGTCTTGTTTCTTTCACAGAGTTATACTGAAACGTGCAAACAGCAGAAAGGGAGAAAATTGCGTATTTTTTGATTTCTGTTTGCAGTGGAGATCAGTGAAGATTTGACACCTGCTCTGCATTGCTGTACTTTTACAGCTGACCACAACTAACATAAGAAGGCCAAACTAAAGCAAGGTGGTTTCTTTTTCCCATGCTAAAAACCAGCTCTCACTCCTCTTTTCCTTCTTGCAACTAGAGTGTGCAGCAAAAGAAAATTCAATAGGTATTTTTCCTTCGTACTAATAGTTAACTTCTGGTGCTTTCTCTCATGGGTTTTATCTGTTACAATGATTCTTCCCAGGCCATAAAATTCAAGGTGAATTTAAGGTCACACTGTGTGTAGCAAAGGCCTTGTGAGGAAAGTAGACATGACCACCCACCAAAGACCACATCCAACCCCTTTGCTGACAAGAGACTTACACAAGGAATTCTTTTGAAGGGTAAAAAGGTGCTCATAATGGTGTAAAGAGATTTTCTAGCTCAATAATTAACCCTGAATCCTCCTAAGACAAACATGTCAGTGCCTCCACTATATTAACTGCAAAAGGCAGGTGAGGGTGGTGATATTCTCAGAAGGCATCTCCTGACAGAATGATTAATACAGCAAAAGGTCCTTTATGTTTCACAGCAATTCACTGTCTTGTAAAGGAATTGGTGAAAGATGCATTAGAGCTGTTGATATCTTAAATTAAAATTGCACAATAAGCCTCTGTTTTTGCTGGACAACCTCAGCTCAAAAATGCCACATAAACGTTTTCTGCAGTGGTCACGGACATGACATGGTCCAACTATGATTTCATTTACAAGTAATTAAAATAAATTAATTTTGATAAGATGACTTCACCTTAAGTTTGTTTATAGTCCTCCTGCTTATGACCAACATAATGCTTTTACAAGTGTCCCATACATTTATATATTCCTCAAAATATGTTCTGTGGCTATAGCTGGGAAATGAAGGAAATGCACATAGCTGACCATTATTTAATCTGTCTGTATTAATTGCAGGATGAATAGATGTAGTTTGCCCTGCAGCAGATCACTGTACTTAAGAAAAAAATTATTTTACACTTTATACCCTACTAAAGGCTTTGCTGTACTACATACATATAGTCATGTCCAAATATTGTAATACTTCCTGACACTCACGGCATAACAACACATTCTCAAATGCTTTCAATGAGCTTTAAATCCGTCTGAATAAAACACGTTATAACATGTACCCTTTGTACACAAAATGGGAGACTACAAAATCTTTTAAAGAAGAAGTGTACACAAGATTCAGAGAATCCAAATACTGTTTACACAGATGTTGTTGAAATAATTTTACGTAAGTAATCTACACTGGGAGAATTCATAATGTTTGAAACAGCAACTAAACAATGGATATTTTTATAAAGGAGTAAGGATAACACCTCTACAACCAGAATTTGTTAATGCTGAAGGGACTTTTTGTTGAAAAACCATGATCTACATTTACGGACATTTTGCAGGTCTCTGCTTGTTTGTATTCATGACAATACAGCTGTTCCTCCACACCTCATGCAGGCAGTGCTCCCCTCAGATCCAACTTGGCTTTTTTAAAACACAGAGTGGGAGTGATTCCACCAGCCTCAGCAGAGATAATCTCGGTTGAAATAAAGAACAAAGGAAAGAAAAAACTGTTAGGACTTTAGGTACTGGCCATGCACGTACAGTTCAGAACTAACAGAAACCTGAACGGTCATCCCTGTTTCCAAGGAAAAAACCCTATGACTCCTGTAGTTTATTTGATGTTCAGCTTTCAAATTTACACAGCCCAGCTTCACATCACTCAGAGCATTTTACAGCAGTAACAACTCCATTTTCAACAGGATCCAGCAAAAATATCTTTCCATCTATTTCCCTACAGAATAATCACTTTCCACACAAATCAGGAATTTCACTACACTTTGCCTTTTCTAGAAGAGTTCAGTACCACATTAACCTATCACATTTGGTTTACATTTTCAGATAAAGGTATCTCGAAAGCACAAAACCGTGTAATCCTTCCTGTGAAAATTTATGGAATTCTGATTTGCAATGAACTCTAAGCCTGAGAATATTTTTGCATCTCCACTCTTTTCAATCGCTTGGTGTTCTTTTCACTTGCTTAGGAATGTATTTTTTTAACTGATGATATTTAAAACCCACAATGCAGCCTCTTACAGTATTCTCTCATATGATGTAACAAGCTATTTGTAAGAATGAACTAACACATGAAAATGCAAGGGGAAGAATAACCAAGCAGCAGGCTCATTTATTAATTACAGCTGGAATGAAGACTGGTAACATATCCTATGGATTTACTGGAACGAATTTTACTTGCTTTATGTGCTAATGCAAAGAAATGGCTTTTTCTAATTTAGAAGGTCTCGATGTTAACAGCAGGATTGACTTTGCCAAAAGTACCATAAATGAGGTAAAGAATGTCTTCCCATTGGCAATCATACTGGTTTTGTCAACCAACAATTACATCCTGACCTTATTTGCAAAGTTCTTACAGCAGTTATTATTTTGCTTAGCAGTTAACACTGTGCTTCCTTTCTCAAATTATTTTAAAGCTGATCAGGCAGCTTGTGACTATGCACACGTAACAGACCTAAACAGCTGTCAAAAATTCCATTTACTGAGGAAGCCTCAACCTTGAATAAGAATTGCATTGTGGTGCCACTGCATCTCAGCAAGAACTCTTGGAACAACCCACCTTTCCTGGTGCTTATGGACAAGGAACAAATATGCATCCCCAACTCCTGTATCCTGGCTCAAAATACAACCACAACAGTTCAGTCTGTAGCAAACAGCATTTCTTAGGAAATGTTTTCTTTGCAAGAAAGCATTTGGCCTCCAAGCAGACAGGTAGATAAACAAACATCCTATAAATATTTGGGTATCTTATCTAATAAGGGCATCAAGGAAAGAACATCTCAGGAACAGGATCTGCGGTAGCTAACAAAAGCATTTCCTATCCATAACAATGCCAGAAACTCTTTAAACCTGGAGACAGTGCTGCTGTTACATGGACATCTATCAGTTTTTTACTCTTCTCTAGAGATAAATTTTGGTCATAATAGTCAGCCAGAGCAGCATGAACTCCTACACTACTGCGTGCACAGGCGTTTACATGCGAGGTCATGACTTCCAGTTACTCGCCTGGACATTACACAACATTTTACTGCACATTTTTTCACATTACACACAAAATCTGACTACAGAAGATTGGATACAGGTGCTTGGCTGACAGAGCTAACACTTCATTTTGCTGCCTGTGCCAGAATATTTTCACAGGAATGATATGGAAACAACTCTGGTGTTGGTGACACCACCACAAATTAAAGACCTAGTTCTTTCTCATTCATGTTGTGAGACTTATATGGATGGATAACTGGCAAGGCAGTGCTAAAAAAAGAAAACTGCTCAAGGAAGTGCTTTTGGATATATGTATAAAGTGCACAGGTTGAAAGGCAGAACGTCTGAACAACAGAAAAAACAGAGTTTATTGAGTCTACGTAAGAAAAACAGGACAAAAATGGAATCCATGCTGTTGCATGAGAAAGAACTGCATTTTTCCCACACCTGTTGAGACAGGACCTCAAAAATCCTTGGGTGCTTAACTGCCAGTGGTATCCATGAGAGTCAGGTACCCAAGTACCACTGCACATCAGAGCCCAACATCCCACACCTGCAGGAAATTGCAGATCCTTTGGAAACTGCCTTTCCCTCAAAGCCCGCTGAACTTCAGAGTGACTGCACCCTGCAGAAGGCAGTTTGGGCCTCTTAGAACCAAAATGCTCCTGGCTTTTGAAGGGTGAGCACTGCCCCATGATGCTCTCCTGACAACTGCACAATGCAGCACCTTGTTCTACACAGATGGCAAAAAATATCACACAGTGTTGGTAGTTAATGTACAACTGAGGGCAAAAATAAAATAACACCACCTTCCTAAGACTGTAAGACATGTCACAAAGATGAACCACAATGAGAAATACAGTGTGGGACTTCTTTAGTATGCAAATACTGGAAAAAAAATTAAGGTATTTGCTAATTTCGCAATTTTGTCCCACTTCATTTTATAATTAATAATTAAATTGATGCTAAACATGAGACATGTTCATTAAGGCATATCAGCTTCAGATCTTGGATTAAATAATGGATGATTCAACATGAGAGAAATTACAAAATCGAGTATCTTTACTAATCCTGTTAACATTCTAGAGAACAAATAACATCCAGCATTGCCTTCTGCCTTATCATGAATCAACCATTCCTGTTTTAGAAGATTTTTGAACTTTTCTGCATCTGGAAATCTTGTTTAACAATAATGTTTCAAAATAAATTAGATCTGCTCCCTTCTGATGATGTAATGAACTGTTACTAACAAAGTGTGGTAGTCTAAGGACATCAGGAACTGGCTTGGATAAAATGTTGTCTACATTAGGGTAATGCAATAAACAAAGAAAATGATGTATTAAAAGAATAATGCCATTCAATATCATAGCATACAATATAACTTGGATGGAAACATACTAGAATTAAACCTATGCCTATTTAACTTCATGTATGTGGTGGTTTTAGCTCCTGCTCCCATCAGAAGGAATTTCCTGAGCAGCCTGAAGTAAATATTTGGCAGTTCCAAACCCGAATTTTAGAGAACTGTTAATTTGCCAAATCTGAAAATATGGACAAAAAGACCATTGAGACGACAACTGTGTCATACCCGCGAGGGCATCTCCACACGTTGCAAAAAATAAAACTGTGCGGCAAAACACTCTCCTGGATGGACCTTAAGAACAAATGTGTACATTAATTAGCGGATTAATGAGCGAACTGGGGGACGCTCCGGCCGGGACCCTCGGCCGGGACCCTCCGGCGGGGCCGTGACGGGGCCGTGGCGGGGCCGTGGCGGGGCGCCCCCTGGCGGCC
>VZRQ01008406.1:146387-169847 GCA_013397975.1 Machaerirhynchus nigripectus | reverse complement strand
GCAGAAGCAGCATACGAGATGTGTTGCTCCAGTGAAGACCCACTGCCAGAACATGTAGAGGGACATTCTATGGCATGCAATGGCCATTACAAATTTGCTTTTTCATCAAGAGCTTTCTTGAGTTTCAAGTTTGACCATGATGCCATAATGAGAAGTTTTGACCTCTGACAGCAAACTTACTAGGAATAAGAATCAGACTTGCCTGTTGCAGTTGAGGGGGTTTCTTATCCAGCCTTACTCTTTCTCAGGAGTTTTTAATTTTGTTTTGTTTGTTTGTTTTTAAATGCAATGCAGGGACTGACTGCTGGTTTGGAAGGGTTTGTTCTCTTTGCAGTATGGGAGTGGCATAGTCAAGTGTTGCACTTTAAATGCAGTCTAGCCTTTGTCAACAAAAGTACCTTTCCAATGTTCAGTTCACTGTTCCTAGCTGTGCATTAGAGGGCATTGTTTTTACTTGTGTTTTATTTTTTGTGGTTTTAAAATTTTTTTTATTTTAACTTGACGTGTGTTTTGTAGAATGTCATTGACTTTTTTTTAACTGTTGGAGTATACCAGCTTGCTAACCTTTTAACTGTTCTGATGTAAATTATTGGACTTGTTAACGTCATTATTTTGTAGGACATTGCAATATTACGCAGTGGCAATGAAACTAATTCTCAGAGGACCCCTGTGTCCTAGTGATTTTGAAACCAAGTTGCACATTTCAAATCTAGCCTCAGCCTCCTGTCATCTTTTCTCTGTACTGATTGTTTGCCCCAGATACCTTCCCTCCTTAACACTGACAGTTTTTGTTGGCTGGCAATCACTAGTACTTGAGTCAAATCTATAGCATGTTGACTTTTTGTACCTACTCTTCCTTGGTCTTCGATAATGACACTCAAACTGGGTAGACACTTTGAAGGGCTGAGTTCTAACTTAACTCTTGTGCACTGCCCACAGCTGCATAAGAAGTTACAAAGCAGCTGCTTGCAAAAGAAGAAAAGCTTAAACTTGTGAGAGGTTACTTGTGTAGAATTTATACTGAATGTAAATAAGCCTCTGTAGATCTCGCTGAGGAGGAAGGCAGGTGCATGGATAATAGAGGCATTGTGTAACACTGAACAGCTTAATCAGGCTTCCAATAACTATTCCAAGGGTGTTCAGTATTGTATTCTGTGCTGTTGTCCTCAGATCTCTATGTAGTGTATCTGCTCTGTATATATCCAGTAGTATTGAATTGCACTTGCAGTTAGCATTTAAATGATCAAGCCTCAGTCATTTTCAGCTACAGTGCTTTCTTAGGAAAAACCTGAAAAATGGGGTGGGAATGAAGGGGAGGAACAAAAAACCTGTAAGGGTTGAGGTGGTGAGCTGTTATGTCACCTTCAAGTCAGTGGGTTTTCAGCATGTGCTTTGCAGTGGAGAGAAATGCACTGAAATAATTTGTCACAGCAGCTTGTGATAGCAAGCATGTCCCAGATTTATAAATGGACTTTTCTCTAGAATAGAGGTAATTGATAACTTCATAGGTTGAATGAACTACGCCCTTGTAGTGTATGTACATGCACTGAGTTTTTATGCAACTCATATATGTCATCCAAAACCAAAATCCTGGTCTTCCTTCAACCACCCTACTTCATCTACCCTACTTGATCTGTTACCTAGTGTTTTCCTCAGAAATAGCTTTAGAACTTTCTCCTGGTTTATTCACCTGCCTGGCACCAGGTGATTTGGAACTCTAATGCTGTAATTATTTTGGCCATGGGAGTGTTCAACTTCTGTAGCAGTCAACAGGAGAAATGGACTACAGCATTTCCTCCTTCTGGAGGACAAGGGTTCTGAGGGCCTTGTTTTCCAAGACCAAATTGTGAAATAGCTCAATCTAGCTTTGACTCACTTTTTTTTTTTTTCTTAAATGTATCCAAAGGCCATACAATGACAAAGAAGAGTAATTGAGAAGGTAGTATAATGCTGGAGGAGGTTACATTATTCAGCTTCAGGTGAAAACTAATCTTTAGTTACTTCTTTAGTACTTTTTTAGTTGATTTCCCAGCAAAAGTGCCTTTACTCATGGTGAGGCAGAAGTTTGTATCATATCCTGAGGCTGCTACTGCCTGTGGAGTTAACAGTACTCTCCAAAGGCGTAATTAAATAACAGGCTGTGGAAATCTTTTTGTAAGTAAGTTCACTTTTCAGATAAATTAGTTATAGATTATTTAGTGCTCTGTGAAATAATGGGGATGTTGATGAAACAGTGAACTTGGAGCATCTGTCATCTGTTTGGGAAGTCCTATCCCAGGCAAGAGGAAGTCTTTAGAACAATGGAAGCGTGTTCTATGAATAGGAGATGCTGGCTGCCCTCTGTTTACTGTGTCATTTTTTTCTTCTTAGTGAAAGGTTGGTTCAGTATAAGAGACATTGGTTGCTTCATTAAGCAACCCGAAGTGAAGCTTATACATATGTCATGATTTTAGTAAACCTAGCCTTAATGTGAGTTGCAAATAAATGTGATAAATATGCAATAACTTACTTCTTTGTATAAGGGTACCGTTTCCTGTAGTAGCATTGCTTTCTGCTTTCTTAGTAAGGTTTATTCTAAAACTATGTAAGTGTGGTGGCATGTGATCCACTTGGTGGGCTCCGTCATGCCCTGCACAGTGAACGTTTTGTTTACTATTTTTTATGTTCTTATTTCACCATCCTTTTATAATTGTATTTCTAAGTTTAGAAGTACTGTTTACATTATCTTCCATAAAACAGTGAAGAAATAGCAAGTGAGATACAGGCTTTAGTTCTGTGAGTTTTTTTTTACAGGAGCTAGACACAGGGAAATAGGAACTGTTTGCATGTCAGACTCGAGAGCTGGTGTCGAGATACTTGAAAAACAAACACTGTCAGTTTGAGAAGGCTGCCATGTTAGGCGTTATTCACATTATGAACAGTCAGTCAGTGTTCTTGGAATCAACTTATGGAGTAAACAAACATTTAGCAAAAAACCCTACAGCTGTGTGGTGCTAGGAATCTGGTACTAGTGTGCAGTTTCTAGTACTACATCAACTCCCTTTTTTAGCATGAGGTTTTTAGCATCTCTCCTTCTCAGACTGCTTCTATACTTTGACCTTGGACTGAAGAGTGGCCTGCCCAGTTAAGTGACTGAAGTGCTGCTGACTTCAACTCCTTGATGTACATCAGTCACCCAGCTTTTGAAAGTAACTGTGTCTTGCACAGTTTGAAGTTTGGCAACAGTGGTTCTGGGAAGGAGAGGGGGAAATAGCTTTATTTATTGCACAATCAAAGTATTATTTTTTAATACAATATAAATTCTTTAGACGAAACATGCGTAAATAGTTTCTAATGAAATTTTGGGCCTAATCACTGTTGCAGGCTTCTGTGCTGTGCTCCAACCTTCCTGAACTGATTTGGTGATTTGAGAACAGTACTTCGTGTTTTTCCTTCACCTACCTGTGGCTGTTACGAGTTACTTTTAAAAACAAGGCAGGCTTAACTTCTAACATACTTGCTCTCAGATTGTAATTTCAGATAAGAACACAGTTCTTCCAACCTTTACTTAATGCAGTGATTTGCTTTTGCACTCATGCCATTATGGTGTGAAGCGCAAAGAGTCTACATTAAGAATCCAAACTCCAGTATCCTGGTGCAAGACAGCACTGCTGCTCCAGGGGTAACTTGCTGCCCAGTGGTGGGCTCAGTGGGCTGCTTAATCCTCAGATACCCGGGGTTTTGTTAAAAATTCTGAGCAACAGATTTCTCTTCCAGAGGTAAAGCCAGGTGCCTTCAAGTTTTAAGTTAGGTGATTATATTCTAAATGTGTTAGGAAGCTCATAGTTATTGAGAATGAGTAGAATAGTCTCCTTCTTGATTTAATTTCTGTAAATAAACCGATTTTAAGTCTTGCACTGTAAATGTTAAATCTGGTGCTTTTACATGACTTCATAATTTCAAATTGGTTTTGTTATTACAATATTTCAGCTTTTGAAACAACCAAAATTATTTAAGATATGGTAAATTTATACAAACTAACTGAAGGTGCTTTTACAGTAAATTAGACTTAGACACTCTTCCGTAATAGGTTTTTGTTCTTATGCATTTATAGCAATAGTGTAGTTCAAGAATGGAAGTAGGCTAAATGCTAGTATTTGCACTGTTCTTAATCCCCTGCGTAAGCACTGATAGATACAGTAGGATTTGTGCTGTGTGTGCATTTCACTTTTTCATGTAGGTTGTGAACTTAAAAGGAAGTCAACATAAACAACAATTACATTGGCCATATTCAAGACTGTACCAGAGGAACTATTCTGGATTGGTAGCAGTACAATAAAACAAAATGCTTGGGGTTTAACTTGTCTTTCCATTGAAAATGTTAAGTCCCAGTGAACCTAACTTTTTTGTACAGATTCAGCTTTACAGAAACCCTTATCTTTAAATTGTTCTCAGATCTGGATGCTTCTGGGAAGTCAGGAGAAGCCCTCCTTCAATTCTTCCAGGAAAAAAAGTGCTTCCTTTTAAGTAATTGTAAACATTTCACAGAGTACAGAATGTTTAAATTTGAAAAGGTCTCTGGATTTTATTTTGTCATTTCTAAACATTTATATTGTTGATCAGAAGAACTAGCTTCTTGTTTCCAGTATGGGTTACAGTTCAGTGCCTTTAAAAAAATGATTACAGCTCTTGGAGCAATAATCATTTTAAAATAAGGCTTTTTAAGAAAACACATAGTGCAAACACAGTTCTCTATGACACATTTCCAGTGATGAGAAAAACTTTGCAAATTTTTTTAAGCATGTTTGATCAAAATTGCTAAACTGTGAAGATGAAATTTTTATCTTACTGGTTGGGTACATAATTTTGTTATGCAGAAAAAGTATGGAATACTGCATGATTAAGAACTCCTGGCAAGTACTTCTTCTGCCAATTCTTGCAACAGAACTTTACTGTGTCTGCGTGGCACTGCACTATGTGGAAGTTGAACTTCATCCCTGAGGAGCAGTTTAGCTGGGTTTGCAAGGCACTTTTACCATTAAAAAGCAAAACAGACCCCCCCAGAAGAAGGTGTGGGGTTGTTAATTCAGGCAGAATGCTCGACTGGTGTTCATGTTCCAGGACACAGACTTGGGTATTGCTTCCAAATGATGACACTTTTCAGGGCAGCACTGCATGCCTCGCAGAAAACAGGAGCCAGTGCTCTGTGGTATGGGTCATGCATGAAGGGTGATGTCTTCCTGTTAGTTTAAAGCTCAAGAACTCGATCTGTTTTCCTCTGTAAGTGGCACATCAGTGCTAATTAAGTAGAAAGTATGTACAGCTAAAGGGTTAAAATCATTACAGATTTAATTCAATTTCCATTATGTTCTTTTGAAGAAAGTTTGCGTTAGTCAGCTCTTCAATTGTATTAAATAAAATCTGTAACCACCTGTAACATCCGCTGTACTGACGATTGTGATTTTGTTTGTTCTGAATTGATTCAGAAACTGAAGCACACCATTTAAGAGACGATGACTAACTTGGCATTTTCTTCTATGTTGTTACTTTTTTCCTCTGTAAAATCAAATTACTTTATAAATAAACTTATTGAAGTACTGAAGTATGAATATCAGGATTGCTGGTCATTGTGAAATGTGGAGCCTGTGCTGCTGGTACAGGTGCTTATTTTACTGTGGAAAGTCTTCGTGTTGCCTTAAGCCAGTCAGCAGCAGTGATTATAAGCTAGTGCCTGGAAAGGAAGTATTTTTTAAAGTCAGGTGTAAAGCTGGATGAGGAGCCCATTCTACACAACTGAAAAAAGAATTAAAAATCTGTTAGACATACTGGAGAAAGGAAGTATGTGAACTTCAATCAGTGATTTTAGAATATTTATGTAATATTGAGTATTTTGTTTTGTTTTGGTCCATATAACTTGTTATTAAAAGAACTGGATGTGTGGAAACAGTTTCATATTGTCCCCTTCCATTTCTGTACAGTGTTCACTGAAGCTGTAGAGGGTTTGCAGGAAGAAGTACTCATGTTCTTGAGCCCAGCTAAAACCTGTGGCCAGATCCAAGTTCTTAACAACTTTTCATGTCTCTACTGTGTGAACTTTCCTGACTATGTCAAACCATCTCCCTCAGTAACTTATCTTGGATACCTTTGTGCCAAGGTATCTTTAGGCAGTCCCATTCAATAGTAAGGTGACAAGCCATGGTGAAACAACTCCCAAGGCAAAGAAACAGCATTAGAAATTTATTCAGAATATAAGAACATTTGTAAAATAAGTATTATAAATGCCTCTGTATAAATAAATGCAGTTTTTACAGTTCTATATCAAATGAACACAAAATAGCTATTTTACAGCTGCTAGGAAACTAAAAGATACCAAACACATTTAAAGAGAATTCAGTAAGGTGAAAAGTTTCTGAAGTTACAATTCATGGTGTAGTATTAAAGGAGGAGAAAATTCTAATAAAACCAGTAGAACATGACATGAATGCAAACTTAGTCACATGTGCTTTGCAATAGCTGACAGTACATTCAAGCTGGTGAAGATTTATATGTGACAGAATTAGAAAAAAAGCAAATGTTTTTTCTGAGCACTCTGTGAACTACAAAGTTTCATGCACTCTGGTGACTTAAGAAAATCAAAAATAGTCCAATCATTAATTCATGGATGGACTTAGGTTGGCAAGAACCACCTTTTTCTTGCTTTGCAAATTTATTACTTCTGCAACAAGCATTAAGAGAGTGGAGCTGCTGTAGCTGATGGTGCACTGCACACTGAGGTATTTCTGGTGTGCTGGTACTTACTTCAGTGTTGCATAAAACTTGTTCGGGGCTTTTTGGCGTTTTTTTCTGAAGGTTGGTGCCACTTTAATGGGGTACACTGGAGCTGCAGCTGATTATCACCGCTGAACAGTTTTCACAATAACATTAAACCTGTGACCACTTCCCTGTTGATCTTTTCCAGTATGCCGATAAATGACGCAATAGCTGCTTGCTGAGGCAAAGAACTAAACTGGTGGTCTGGCAAACTATGGCTATTGCTGAGGCTAGAGGGTACCAGTGCTGCTTTTTCATCTACAACCCTTATGGGGAAAAAATGGGAGCGGTTTACATTTACTAATGATTTGTAATTTATTCTAAAGAACTTCTAGAGCACAGCTGGCACGGAAGATGCATGCTAAATGCAGTGAAACAGAATCAGCAACTTGTTAGGCCTGGAAAAGGCACTGAGGCTGCAGCTTTTTATGCCTCTGTATAAGAGTATCTGAATTTTTTATGGAAGGATCTCTTTACTGTGAGGGTGCTGAGGCACTGGCACCAGTTGCCCAGAAAAGTTGTAGCTGCCCCATCCCTAGGGCTAGGTTGGATGGGGCTTGGAGTAACCTGGTCTAGTGGAAGATATCCCTGCCCATAGAAGGGTGTTGTAACAAGATGCTTTTTGAGGTCCCTTCCAATCCAAACCATTCTGTGATTCTATTATTCTAAATAGGTGGAGAAAAAATGAGCCTAAGAGGCAGCCCAGTGCAGTAGTGGCTTCTGGTCCTCTTCAGGGAAAGGTATTTCACATGGACATTCTGAAGTGACCTCAAGTCACATGGGTGTTGCAGATGCCAGAAGACAAAAGAGTAACTGCATTTTTGCCACAGCACATGGTGGATACTTCTTGTGTTTCTTCAGAACAAGTGTGCTCAGCTACCACTGAAGCTGATGGCAAACCCCCACCTTCCTGGGGGTGAGAAAATTGGGCCAAAAAAGGGAAATATGATAGAGAGCTGGTAAGCAGAACCATAAAGGCAGAGGAAATCAATGTGCCTCCTCCTTCAAGAGACTCATTTGCAGAAATTTCTATTCACATTATAAATTAAGAAGTGCAATTATTTTGAGAAAGAGGACCAGTCAAAACCAGAACATCACTATCTAAACATTTTGAAATCAGCATTGTTTTCATTTGCTGTTGCAATCAATCACATGTGATGCTGGTTTTGTGGATGATGTATCAGACTCCAGAGAAGAAGGGTGACTCAGGATAGAAGACAACAGCAGCTACAGTAGTAAAGAGATGGAAAAGCAACTGCTACAGTTCCAGACATAACCAAGACTTAACAATAATGCCATATTCTGAACACAAATTCCCACAACTATGTTGTCTGCCTGACCTAACCCAACAGTAGGCAAAAGTCTTCTAAAAGTATTTCCTTAGTACTAGTAATGGGAGGAATAAATGAGAGAAGTTATCATAACCCTAATACGCTAGTAAAAAACTTGAGGTGCAACTCAACATGTAAAGCAAAAAGGATAAACATCTCCTGAAATCAGATCGACTGGAAATTGGCCTGGAAGATGCAAAGCAAAGGCATAACAAAGCAGCAGGCTTACACAGTGAAGGGACCCTAGCTTGGCTTTTTAAAACACACATAAAACTGTTTTACATACTCTGTCAAAAATAAGCGAATTCTGAATATAACAGGTGCTATGGCAGACTCCTGTATTTTGACCCCTACAGAAATCAACCTGATCCCCATAATTTGCTTTATGTTCATTAATCTAACAAGCCAAAATCTGCACTTCAGTCAGTTTGATAATACAGTAATATGTGATTTCAACAAGAGAATGTTTGCAGTAACAAAAACTAACCTAAGAAGCTGTAAGACTTCACCATTCACATTCTGTTTGTGGCTGGATATCCATACATCTACACACTTATAGTTTTGTGCCTATGTATTCAATATTAAACAGGTACATTCCTTGTAAGTACCTTTTCTGGTCAAAAAAAAGTATAAAAAGAAGACATTCTACCTCCTGATCACAGTAAGCTGTAATAAGCACAATACACATGACAAAAATGGCCCAGCTTCCTAAAGAAAACCTTAGGTATAGTGTACATAGCAAGAAAAACCCAACTTTTTTTACAAAGTAGTTGCAAACACCATGCAATATAAATACTAGGAGGTCTCCTGTAATCCCTTATGCACTCTTGGCACAAGCTGTGTTGCATGGTGAAACCCACAGCCTTTGGCCCTCTTACACACTGTAAGAAATACACCTTTATCATAATTTTCAGAGATGCAACTACTCTTTCTTGTTTTTTTCCCAAATCAACAGGAGTTTTCCTACCTGATCTGCACTGTGAGCAGCAGAACTGCAAGCAGGGTGCAAAAAACCAGCCAGCCAGCCTGTCATCTCCCCACTCTGCAGCTGCCTGTTTGGTGGTGTAACCACAACAGTGAGTCTTGAGGCTACAGTATGGACTTGTGGGCAGAGGGAGCTCCAGGATTGGGAAAACTCTCATATGATCTCCAAACTACCCAAATGAAAACCTCTTGACATGAATTATTCTGCTGTGTGACACTGTCACCCACAGGACATCGATAAACTGGACGAGAAACTGTATGGATGCAGACATAACAACACAGACAATGTACACAATTATAGCATGATTCAGGCACTGCCATTTTACATTATGAAACAGTCCTTAAGGTTAACACTTTTATTATCCCCATGACACCTCTCTGGGATCCCAGAGCAGGTGCTTTTAAGTTTTGTCAACATTGACAATCAGAGCTTTTAGCATCTGAAGCTACCTATAAGTCAACCTCCAAAAGAAAGAAAGTTGTAATGGCACTAAGCATCCTTTAAAGAGATGCATTTAAAGTGAAGTTTCATTGGTGTGTGGTCTGGAGTTCTCTTCTTCCAGTAAAGCTATTCTTTGTTTGAGCATTCTTACTTGGGTTTCATGTCTCTCCACCATGGCCATCATTTGTGATTCCAGTTTCTTCAGCTTATTTTGATGCTTTTTCTTCGCTTTTTCATAAGCGGCTACCAAGTTGCTGTTAAGAACACAAGGCATACAAGGTAATTAAAACAGGCTTGTTCAGAGCAAGTGCTACAAAAAATCTACCCCAAAGCCCCACCTTCAGGGAACTCCAAAGGCTGAGTACTGATCACCTTCCCAAAATTTACCAGTGCTTTAAAAAGGATTGGATCCAAACCTTTTGATCTAAACCCAGATCAATGCTAATGTCTGTGTCTTTTCTGGGGGAAGTACACACCTTTACCAGTAAACTGGTAAAGAAAACTAAACATGGTTCTAAGAGGCAAATGGAGGTTGCTGTTGATGACCTCTCATAGCACTGTGAGTCAAGATACTACAACATTAAACATGATTTATAAAAACATTGCATGGCCAGAACCTGCTTTAGAAAATCCAGAACTGATTTTGCATTTTTCACTTTAAAAAAATAAGATTTACATTCGGAGGACGGCATCTTGTGCTAATTTGCTAGCTGCTCAGTAGCTCCTGTGCCTCCACCTTGACTAGGTCGGAAAGCTTGAGAAGGGTGCTGCTTCTCACCACAAAGGCTTTCCTACACTTTAAGGAAAACGACATTGTGAGTGACAGGCTGCTTGCAGGAAGGGCAGCTACAGTCCACCATAGTCCTAGACTATCCAAACACAATGCAAGTAAAATGCCCTGAGTGAGTAACAGAATTTAGGTGTGATTATCCAAGACAGTTTATTAATGACGAGGCTGGAGCCAAAGAAAAGGGAGCAGTTTCAAACAAAGTAACAGATTCATAAATCTTTCTTTTTTTGTTTGCTTTTTAAATTGTGCAATCACCAGTAGTAACTCCATTAAGATTACCTATTTCCCTGCTTTCTGTTCTTAGCTATGTAATTGCCAGTGGCCTACATGGGAGGTTTATGCCTCCCTCATCTCTAACCATAACCTAGAATGTCAACATGTGGGTGGAAGGTGAGGATCCGGAAACTTCTCATTAAGCTAAGGGGACTATTACAGTGCTTTGCAAGAACACAGCAAAAAAAAAAAAATCAGTGGTGCATCCATCTGCTGGTAGATCCTTTACCTGTTTGCCCTTTTAAGGTCATTAACAAATTCTGCAGACTGCTGATGTCTGATTTCACTGCTCTTCGTGAGTCTCTCCAAAGCACTTACTAACTCCTGCACTCTTGCTTTCAGTTTCTTCTCCCTGGATCAGGAGAAAAGAAGGTAGAAAACTATTTTCAAAATATTTCCAGCTTGGAAGTGCATCAATAGTTGTCCTGTGCTGGGTTGACATGCTGAAAATATCTTTTATACTACTATTTGGATAACACAGGAGGTAGTTCTTACATTAAACTTTTCCAAATATTACTATTTGTAATATTCACCATTTTAGTATTCAAGATCAGAGACAGAGCAGACAAAAGAGTAAACAAACTCCTCTGGTAGATCATGGTCTTGTATGCATTGAATCACACTAAGACATAAGCACAAAGATACACAAAATGCTAATATAGTTATCAGTACTTACTTACCAGCTCTGAACCAAAAGCTAACTACATGAAGTATGACAAAATGGAAATAAGGTACCTTATAATATTTTCACATTACAAGTATGTCTATGAGGAAAAGAAAAAGTGAACAAGACAGAAATTCTGGGCAGGAGCAAGCATTACAGATTGGGGATTAAGCTGGGTTTAAAAAGCATTTCCTAGGTAAGCATGTGGCATGAGGCAGGTGCTTCTTCCTGTGGAGCTCCCCGTTGCAGAGCTGATAGCTGATGCCTGCTCTGCCCACTCCTACACACATGGGACTGTTCCAGGAGCTTTTCTTTGTGACCCAAACTCTCAGCATAGATAGNGAAAAAAAAAAAAAGGTGTTTTAAGAATGACATGGAGCTGGGCTCAACTGGGACATAGATTTTGCAGCATCAAACCGTACACTTGGGAACTTCGTGTGTTTGCATGGAGTCTGTGCTTTGCTGCCTAGAACCACACTGCAGTGATCCAGCTCTCCCTCCTGCTTTGTTGCTATGCTGCTATGTGAGTCCACTTGTTTTCGTCTCAATAATGAGAAGACTGCCCGCTCCCATATAAGCCCAATGGGAATGAATACCCTGAAGTTTGTGAAAGCTTCCCCAGCTCTGCAGAGACCACACGGATCCTCCTGAAATCCCAGCTCAGCAGCCTGCAGTTCTCAGGAAGGCCTGAGTATGGCAGCCTTTTATCACTGGAGAGAAGGACAGCGCCCGGCGCCAGCAGAAACAGAAGGGCTTTCACAAAGTTAGCCGGGGAAATATTCCAACTTAGCAGTCTATCCCAACACACTCAGGCGCTGGTTTACCAGCCAGATTAAAAAGGACATAAGAGCGCCCTTGTTGATGAAGGATCATCAGTATTCTTTGTATGCCCTTTCATTGAAGGAACACGCTCTCTGCTTTCAATTAAAGCCGTCCTTCTCCCTCACAGTTAAAAGTTCACTGCCATCCACCCCAAATGTACATCTTAATTTTTATATCCTATCTCAGCAGTCAGAAAGGCTCAGCACAGTCTACAGCCAAAATCTGTGTTCTGCAAAGAAAACAGGAAGAAAAAGACCTAGAACATAAACAAGAAGAGACATGGCAGAGGCCAGACCTAATGCGTTTGTGGCATGGCACTAGTGATGTGACAGAACGGAGTAGGGTAAATGTGGTGCTTCTCTCCTTCAAAGGTTGCCACAGCCAGAGGCTCTGGGGAAGGCTCAGTAGCACCATTCCCAGCATGACGACCTAGTGTGAACAGCAAGTCCAGTGGAAGAAACATGCATGGTGTTTGGATGGGCAGAGAAATCTCAAAACCACATGAGGCTGATTTAACATCATGTGAAAGAAAAGGTATAGCTGTGAAAACACTGCACACAGTCCCATGGGAAAGAGCCCTGTAGAGCCTCAGTTCACTGCACCTGAAGTCCTTCGCACACCTGCTGTAACAAAAGCTGAGTGGAAAAGAAACACAGATTTTGGGGAACTCTTCATGCATGGTAAAGTTTGGTTCCTATGGCGACTGTTACCTGATAAAACAATGATATCACCTTTTGTCTGTTTTTCACTCATGCCTTTCAACCAGCCCTGTTCAGCCTGAGCTGTATTTCTTTACATTTGGTCTATAACATCCTTGTCTTGCTGCTTGTCAAGGACACAAAACCAGCAGAGTGGTAAGCACCCTGTTCAAGCTACTTAAACACCTTTTGAGATGCCAGTTCTGAACCTTCTAGCCAAACAGGAAACAGAGGGTAATACTTCAAATCTATAGATGACTCAAATTTCCATTGGTACTGGTAAAATGCATGTATTTCTTTTGGCTTTTCATGATGTCTTGAAGTCAGTGAAACAGCCCTAGCTACTCAACCCTTAATCTCATGGAAAGCAATTGGTGGTTTGATTGCATGTGCTGAAATGCCCCAAAAATCTGAAAAAACAACCCATAAGGATCTACTTTTACACCTGTTCCTAATTTTAAAACTGCCTATCTAAATATCCTTATTTCAAGAGACATTTCATAGAACAAGTCACACCTGAGTAGCGAGACACAGCAGCAACAGTAAAGGCAGAGCAAACACCTTGGTTTACTCTGAGAAATGAAGAAGCACTTGGTTAATGACTATTACACACTAAACACATGTAAGGTTTTCCCCAGGGTGCTGCATCTTCTGTTTGAGTAGCAGGTGAGAGAGCTCAGAGCTGTACCTCACAGGTCAGTAAGAACCCCAAGCCTCGCAATGCTGACTCCTGCTTCCCTCAGTTTCCATCACTGATCACCTCAGTTTGGTCAGAAAGAGTTGTCCTTACTTGTTTCTCTTCAAAACTGATTGCTTAGTTAGGCAGTGAACAGGAGTGATACTGAATCCTGAGGTGTTGTCCTAAGGGGATTTCCAGCACCACAGTACTTTCCTGACTAAATGATGTGAAAAATCAACCACTACAGGCTTAACATGGCAGAATATTTTCAATACTCTGTATGAAGCATGTGTCCACAATGAGAACATGTCAAAGTTGCAAACCAGGGATGCAACTGCACTTGATGTGACAGACATATGAAACATCCTGCTGATGTAGGCACAGCCTGCTGCTGCCAGACAGTCTTATAGAATCCAAGGTCCGAACTCCCACAGAAGCATACACACCAAACTCACACTGCTATTGTGCCTCAGGGCTGTAAATGGACCTCTGTGTATCCCAAGAAAACACTTATCTCTATATTTTGGTGGGAAGAGGAAAGGAGAAGCAAGTATTTTTTGGAGAACACAATTTCTGTGAGCCTCACAAGTCTATTGGGACTGCAGAAATCAGCAGAGCTTTTTATCCCAGCAGGTCCTCCTCCAAGTGCCTAAATGCAAGCTGGAGTTGCAGAAAACACAGCCACAACACTTCATGTGCACAGAGAAAATGAGGAAGTATTCCCAGAAGAAGGAACGAGCCTACGATCTGAGGACATGGCTCACTTCCGGCACAAGGGCTCTCTGCTGCTGAGAAGTCAGCTGGGGAAATCCCTGACTGCTCCCTTTCCAGGGAAAAGCTCAGAATGAGTGTATTCAAAGGCCTACAGCCTACAACATCAGCTAAAAGCACTATTTTTCAGTGAAATGCCTAACATGCTGGTAATAAAGGCTTTTGTTCGGTATTTTCACAATCAAAACACTCAGTGGGCAGTTGCATAGTGGTTTTCAAGGGCATTTTCTTTCAGGATGGCTGAGTAGGAAGGAGGTAACTGGTGTTCTCTGGTTTCAATGCTACCAGTTCGGAGAGTGGGGAACTCTGCCAGGGCCATAAAGGAAACTGTGTTTCTGTCAATTTGGCCTCCACACACTGACACCATGTTTGGCACACAGTTATGCAAGCAAGGTCATGAGCACCTTTATACTTTCCCTCCAGTTTGGGCTTTTCCAGACATGTTCAGGTTTCATGTGCTTCTGGAAGTCTTCCCAGATTTTCCTGCTCTTGCTGATTTCATTGAAAATTCCCCGGTGCTGCAAACAGGAAGCTGCTCTTCTCTGGCACGCAGAAAGTTGATTTTTCTGCCCCTGGCTTGGAGTGTACCCAGCTAACTCCCATTCTGGTGCAAGCACCAGCTACCACCCCTCTGCCCTGGGGTCAAGAGCACCACAGCTCTTGCCAAATCTGAAGCAAAAGAGGAACAATGAGCTCTCTCCAAATGAAGAGGTGAGAAACTTTCCCACAGCCAGGCAGAGGAGTCTTGCCATCCCTAGGGCACATCCTCTTACCAATCAGAAGAGATCTGCTACAGGTAGATCCCTTCAAATCCTGGCTCCCCCTGAGGAGTGGGATGACCACGTTCAGCTCAGCACCTGCCTCTGAGCTCTGCAGGCTCAAAGCCCTGACACAGCAGCACCAGGAGCAGCCAGCCCAGGGGGACAGAGGCCCAAGGATCCCTGGCAGAGCTATCCATGCTGGCAGGGCAGCCCTTGGGGAAGGGGAGGGAGGGAAGGCACCTCCTGCATGGTCCACAGCTATCTTCAAGGCCCCTGCTTTGAAGGGAAGGCACACACCTTCCATCCCAAACTCCATTCCTACTCACTCCCCTGATATCCTCCTGCTGTAGTGAGCCTGGCACCATCCCTCACTCCCCTCTGACTTTTACAGTTGAACAGGGTGACACGGTTGTTTTTCCTAGGCATTTGACTCCTCTCCTCTCAGGAGATAACAGCTGGACATTTAAAAGGAATGCAGATAAATTCTCTTTTCATCAGCAGTTTAAACTAACACCTTACGTCAGGCTGGCATGCAGAATCCCCAAGCTAATTCGAATGCATGCTTGCCTCACTGGCTTGGCCTGCTAAGGAAAACAACCAGAATATAATAAATGCTTTAAAGAGGCAACAAAGCAACACTACACAAATGCCAAGAGAGACACCCTCTTTGAATGCCATGCCTTCCTGGCTCACCTGCTGAAGCACCACCTGTGCTGCCAGCTACCTGACTGCAGAGGTGACAGAGGGTGCTTTAAAAACCACTTTGCCGGTGTAAAATACTGTACTGCTTTTTTTGCTGATGCTCAGAACAGATATCAAAAACCAGACAGTACCACAGGCACGTGTTACACCACCTGCAGTGGGGAGACAGTCCTGGAAGTGGAGTGGTCCTGGAAGCAACATACTAGCAGCAAAAAGGGAGAACAGCCCTGGAGGAAGCAGCAGCATGCCTGCCAGACTCACTGCTCAAACCTCCCACCCAGCTTTGCCAGCCCAGCCTGGAAGCTCTCCAGATCTGGAGCTATTTGGAGCTCCCTGTGACGATTATATGCAAGTGCGCAGCAGCTCAGCAGTTCAGATAACCACACGGTGGTAAGAAGAACTACTTACTCCATGTCAAAAATGGAGAAAACGACAAATTATGGTTGTCTGTGAGGCATATGGTAAAAACAGCTACTCGAGGTGCTTCTAAGGAATCTGCCCCTGATATCGTCATGAGTCACTTCTCTTCTTGCAAGAAGGTTTCTCTCACGGGACTCTCCAGAGGGATTTCCAGAGACAGGTCATACCTCCTGAAGCCCCCAGGGAGCCAAGGGGAAACCACATCAGGATACTACACACTCACAAGAAAGAGATGTCTCTGAAACCTGCAATGACTGCAATCCGTAATAGTGTCTGGCTTTCAGCTGCCTCAGAGTTGCTCATCTCCTCATTTAATTGATGTGGTAATTGGAGAACAGAAATAAGCAAACACTGACAGAAAGCAGCTGAGGATGCATCAGTAGGTCCAGAACACAAACCCCTGCCTCCCTGCCTCCCTCCCCCCACTTTTACCCCCTGCGTGTTCGCCCTGTATGTTGGTAAAAGAAGAAGAGGCTTTTACAAATCAGTAAACGTCTAAAAAGTCATTTCAAATCTGAATGATTATAGTGTGACGTGTTTTAGGCATTTCTATTTCCATTTCTGAGACAGCCTTACTGATGCTCAGGGATAGACCTGAATTTCAATGATGCTTTTACTGACTAGTGCTATCTTGAAACTAAGGTCAGCCCTTGAAAATGTGCCAAGCTAAGATGCCACCACATGAAGTTTACAGAAATTTAAAATAAAGGAAGGTGGCTTGATTGCTCTCTCACTGACACTGTGTCAGGAAATAGTCACTGCCATGCCTTGACCCAGCTTTATATTGAAATGTTCGCTCTCTGAACAGAATTTTTGGCACAAAACATGGTTGCGGTCTTCAGACAGGGATAAGGACCTAAGACTGCAATAAACATTGCTCTGTCTCAATAGACACAAGGAAGTTTTTGCAATAGGATGCATTTTCTATGTCCTACGAGAAATACCTGCAGCTTCCACTCCAGAATGGCGGGACCACAGCTCTGTGCAAAATGTACTTTTCGTTAACACTGAAAGAGCTGTTTGCCAGTCCTACTGATTACTACTCATTTCCTCTCTCCAACTACTCACTTCCTCTCTCCACGGTGACTTCACAATTGGTAGCATCACTCACTATGTTATCTCTCAGTTTAGAAGTCATCAGGCATGGTAAATATAAAGCTCCTTTGTGGTATGCCAGATGGAAAGTCACTCTTTTGTGAGGGATATACTAAAATATGTCTAGACTGACACAATTCATGTAACCCTGCACAGCCATCAAGGATCATAATTTTGTGCCAAGCGATGATGCAGCTGACGTCTGAACAGTCAGTCTAGTTACAAAGTGTTTTGCCTGCCATAATCCTTGCTAGTACTAGATCTTTCCTGGCCAAGTATTTTAATGATTTACAAATGATTCTCTAAATATATGAATAAAATACAACCCTACATAGACAGAAAATGTATCAGCAGCTGGAAATACAAGGAGAAACCACTGGAGGACTTCAACGATCAAAGCATTTGTAGCAAGGCCTAGGGAGAGGGAGAAGTTTCAGTCTTTCCAGCTTGGTCATTTTTCACAGAATGAAAGACCTTAGCAGAAGAAAAGATCAGTTCTATTACCATTATCATCACCCTTCTAAAGCAGGTTGGAATTATTACTACCTCCTTCCTGCCACCTCTAGTGCATTTACCTGCATTAATGCATAACCTGGTATGTGCCTACTAAGTCATGTACAGTGCTCCCTGCCCTGCCCCAGCAGAGCAGAACAAACCAGCAAGGTAGAGACTGTTTTATCATCTTCCCTCAGAGACTGTGTCATGTGTTTGATTTTGGGGTATTCAACCAGATCCTGTCTTATAAAACTGGCCTCTGGCACAATCATCAAGGTGTCAGCAGCAGGCCGTGAGGCTGCTGAGAACACATTTCTGCCCTCACAAGAATAAGGTATTTCCTGCCAAGAAGCTTGTTTATGGATGTGTCAAACTCAAGAAAGAAGAGGCTTCATGTCCATTAAAGCACTTCATTATTCCATCACGAACAGAGAGAGGAGAAAATAGAACTGTTAAAGGCTCTGACAGAAAGTGTTTACGTTTGGCTGGAACAGGATGTGTCTCTAAATCAGTGAGCTTAGCCTGCAATACCAGAAATTAGTTAACCTAGATTTAACTTTAACAGCATAGGACTTAGAGATAATTTACATTTCTCCCAGTTAGCACAGTGACCATGTAAAAGAAAAGCAAATTCTGTAAAAAGATGGATTATGACACAATAGATGAAGAACTGCTTCTGCCTTGTATTTCTGCTGATGGGCACTACCAACAAAAGCTTCACAAAACACTGCTGGATTCCAGATTTACAAAAAAATCCACATCTGCAGAAAGAAGCCAGCCTGGCTCTGTGGATGAGACTGTTCTGCTGCATGGCCATTTGCAGACTGAGCAAATAAATGCTTCCAAACTACACCAAAACCCAAACCGTAACTACGTCCTGCTGTTTTATTTAGGTTTCACTCTGTTTCAGTTAACTGAGAAGAACCTGACAATTTAACAGCAACAGAAGGACAGAATGTAGGGGGGGAGCAGCTTTAGTCTCTGTAATGACAGGATGAGCGGGGGACAGGAAGCAGGGCTGCTGATTGGTATCACATGCTCTGACAAACAGGCTCAAAAGCAAATGGATTTTTGCCCCTATCCTTGCAGCTGTTGTCCCCTGCACCAGTGTCTACTGCCTGGAGAAACAACAGGTAGGACAATTGCTGGATGTGTGCATGAATTGTAACCCTGAAACACTGCTGAAACAGTGTTTCAGCCCTGAAACACTCCTGAACACTGGCATTTAAATACTGCCTCTGCACCACATGAGCATGATATGCACTTGTTTCACATCCCCCCTCCCCCCCCACCCCTCAATAAACACAGCTATTGGGACAAATACTTTCAATTTTGTATTCTGGTCCTATTTCTTTGGGGGGTGAGAAGGATACACTTGCACAGGAAGAAGGACTTTGATCATTTTTAGAACTCTTTTGTGGATTTGTGATGGTATAAATGTCATTCTGATATTTGAGAGCCCATTTATCCAGAACAGCAGTTAGGGACTGCTGGTATTTTTCAGCATAGCTGTGGCTAAACAGGTTGCAGTAAGCTTTCTCCATGTGCTGGACAGACCTTCAACTGACTTGCAGAGACAAGACTTTAGGGCAAGGAGGGCCAAGCATTCAGCCTGATTTGGCTGGCACACTGATTAAGGAGAAAAATACCCTGTCCACACAGCTTTCGGGAACTGTGCTTGAGCCCCACTGCCAGCAGCAATCACATTTAGTACAGTCGTATTTCCATTACACAGAGAGCCTTCACAATTTATGTACAGTTTAATCCAATTATTTTTCTTCTCCATTTCTGCCTGACAAACTGTACTTGGGAGGCCCTTGGCTGGAAATCCATGCTAATCAACTTAAGGCCTAGTAGATAAAGCAAAGTTGTTTTCTCTGTGTTGTCAGCAAACCACATTTCATGACTATACTCAAACCTCTGCTAACTAAGGTCACTGGCATCTTCTCGAAATCCAGGAGCAAATAACAAGAGCAGGAAGAAGCAGCAGCTGGAGTGAAGGGAGAAAATGCTGGTGGAGCAGCTCCCACCAGGGCTGCAGGGTGGGGGATCTGGGGGAGGCCAATGGCTCTCTTCAATGTTTATGTAAATTACTTTGTTGATGGGTTTTATCCACCCACACACAAGTGACAGTTTTGATTATTTTACCCACGGAATTTTGTTTCCTGCATCACGCAAACTAAGTACTCAGCAACTGCCAGGCTACTAAGCAAATGGTAAGAGATGTATTGATTCAGCAGTGGTAATGATCTATTGCACCTAAGAAAAAAAGCACCTCAGGAATGAAAAACCACAGTTGCCTGAAAGGACATTCCACCATCAAAGTGGGTGCAAACACCATTACAGTAAAACACATTCTTCCCACCCAAAATTCTTAGCAGCATTTTGGACAGGTTCTAAATATAAGAACCAGATTAGATATTAGACAGCCATTTCTTGGAAAAGGTGGAGCAAGTACTGAAACCACTACTGAAACTGAATTTGTCATGAAGTTTACCACATAGCTGGTGCAGGAAAAACTGCTGCACAAAGAAATATCTAGCTAATGTATAACTGTACTGAAAGCTTAGGCTTAAAACCTGGCTGTTGATAAAAGCTGTTTGTCAAGACATCAATTTTCTCTCCCATTGGAAAGCTAATGCCTCACACAATGTCATTTGCAATTGAACTGTGGCTCCACTTACATACTCAGGAGGCAAATGGAGCATCTGAGTCATCAAAATGCCTGCAATTCCCACTCCCATAACTCCTACCCAAGTTCTAACCTGCAGCCAACCTTCTAAACCAAAGATCACACTTCAAATCCTGTCTTCACTGAAGGTTTTCTTTATGCACACAAGAAAGTCTTGTCACTGTTTTATATCTCATACTCTTGCCTGAATGTGGTAATTACTGCCACTTCGAGGGTTTCTTTTATTTCTAAAATTCAACTGAATTTTAGAGAATCACAAGGAGAATGGAGTTGAGCACCATGTGAAGACTTTCATCAGGTAAAGAACAACAGCAGGAGAGGGGAAAATCAGAAGGACTTTGATAATTTTCCTTCTCACAGGACAAATCCGTGATCATTCTTCAAACCACTTGAGGGTTAGAGTGAAGGCTCAGAAATAAACCTTTCCCTGGACCTACAGGACAAGTCCTGCCCCTGGTGAGGGAAGCAGTGCTTACCTCCTGAGTGCATTTGTCAGCTCAGCAGTCAGTTCACTCTCATTGTACGGTCTCAGCTCAGCGAGTGTTAGAGGTGCTGCGGTGCCATCACTGCATTCCTGGGAAAGAAGCAAAAGCCACCTAATTAGAAGTTACTGACCATCTTAATGGGAATATTCTGAAAGCCTCTTAGTTCACAGCTACTTTTAAAACGAAGGTGAAATAAAGAACACAATGCTACAGAGCAACATGGCAGTGTATCAACATACCAAGGAATGGACTAAATAGATTAATACTTCACCAATGCCTCTGAATGTTTTTTAAACCACCACAGCTCACCGACTTGCAGAACTCTGCTACAGTGCGCAAAACTGCTGGTGCCTTCCTTGTATTTCTTTTGACATCACACTTGAAACAAAGAAGCACTGGCATCAAAAAATTCAGATTATGTATTGCCAGGAACAAGTAAGAAAGACGTACCTCTTGGTTTTTGTTTTTAAATACATTATTGACATTTTCTGGGGACACAGCACTAAAATCAGACAAACTGAAGTTTTCCAAGGTATTTATTTCTTAATGCAAATGATTACTGCAAATGCAGAAATCTGTTTATCTTGCATTATTGTGCATTAAGGGGAGAAAAGTCTTTGTTCACAAATTATTACAATCTGACTTGGAGAAAAAGATTGTCATTACAATGCTCTAAATGCTTCCTAGAAATGAGTGCTAATTTCTTCCTATTTTGTGTTTAGGGGAGAATGTCATTTTGCTTAGACTCCCTTCCAGTGTTTCCAGTGAGTGGCAGCAGGCAAAACACACCCTCAACCACAGCAACTTGTATATTTGGCAAGACTGGCCTTGTGGTACTCCTCAAAACACCCTTATTTTAGCCCAGGCTTAACACCAATTCTGCAAAGTCCTCTTAAGTCACAGCATGGAAGGAACTACCTAACAGCTGGGGAAGAGAGAAAAGATCTGCAGATATACAAAATAGGAGAATTATTAACATGCCAAAGACTGCAATAGGGATGGGAACAGTTTAATAAATCATGTTTACGACTTTGGAAATGTAGCTTGACTCCTAACCTTGCCCAGTTTGTCTTTGCTTCCGCTGCTGGTTGAGCTGAGAGACCTCATTCTCTGCTCTTTTTGTTCTTCCACTTCAGACTTCAAGTGCTCAATATGGACGAGGTAGGCCTGCTCCTGGGCCTCTCGAGTGCTCAGCTTCAATTCTAATGCCTTCTTCTCCTTCTCCAGCAGGTAAAGCTGTGCCTTGAGCTCTGCCATCTCTTCCTGTTGAAGAAACATTGTATTATCAGCATGCTGCTTCATGAGACTAGGTACACCTAAAGGAAGATGAGGTTAAAGGAGATTTTCATCCATTCCTGTAACCTAAGGGTTCTTTTCATGGAGAACACTATCAGCACCCAGATGATTTTTTATAATCACATTGCATATTTGTCAAAGACCTGTGCCACTCCTTTATGATCTTCAGAAATAAGCTCAGAAGCAAAATTAGAATCAGACTATCAGGGACTTGAGAGAGTTGCCACTGCTGCTGAAATTTTTTTGGTTCTACTTTGTCCTTCAGAGACCATGGTCTTAAAACCAGAAGTGTATGACTTCGTCAAATGCCTCCCTAAAAGCAAGATTTCAGTTTCTTATTGATACGTAAGAATTCATCTTATTACAGTGGAAGGCGTTTGAGAGACCAGGACAGCAGACACAGGTCACATATTCCTGCCTTTTAATACCAGCCTCTGTGGTAGAATGAGGTAAGTCAAAAAGAGCAACTGAGTATGGCACCATCAGATATCCATTTATAATTTCCCTCCTCTAGATGGCCAGAATCCCAGGTATACACAACCTGAGTTTGACAGAAAAATGCACTCACATTCTTCCCTAACTATGATCCAGAGAGGATGGACACTGGTACTTGATAGAAAGAAGCTCAGTTCAGAGAGCTCCTTCTTGTGTGCAATTCCTGTGCTGCTCTGATGCTTCTTACAGGGCTGTCACCTATTGTAACACAGCATCTGCTGTTTGGGGACCGACCTCTGTTGTAACATCTGTCTGATGGTGGCTGGGAAGAAATTTAAGAGCAGAGCATGAGTGCAATGACGCTTCTTTCAGCACGTGCTCCCAGACTCCCATGAAAAGCATATGATGGGTTATTCCTGAACCAGAAGGCTGTGATTAACAACACTTGAGAAAAGTTTCTTGAACAAGATGCCTAGTTATTTTCTATACCCAGAAAAACCCAGTATCCACAAAACCTTTGAAGAGACATGTTGGGGTTTAGGAGTTACCCTATTTTCTTTTTCTCTTAAAAGAATTTTTCCCATATTTGTTGCCAGGGGACAAATTACTGGGTGCTTAAGAGAAACAAAGGACCTGGCTACAGGGGCGGGGTCCAACTGGCCACCCTTTTGTCTCCTGGGGGCTGGCTGGTGTGCTGGGAGGGCAGACAGGGAGCTGCCTGCCATCGTGGTGGATGGTCTTCCTTTTCTTCGGCTGGTTGCTTTTCTACGGGAGAACCCCCGGGATTCCCAAGCCTGCCTTTCCCTGTCCCGCTGGGAGCTGGGCCGCTGCCGCTC
>VZRQ01008406.1:76694-145998 GCA_013397975.1 Machaerirhynchus nigripectus | reverse complement strand
TTCCTATCCCTCATACCTTTGCCTGAAAGCCCCTTAATTTCAAAATTATAATAATTCGGAGGGAAGGGGGTTGCGTTTTCCATTTCAGGGGAGGTTCCTGCCTTCCTTGACAGACACCTGTCTTTCAAACCAGGACAAGACAGCACTAAGACATTTTACGTTTTGTGCTTAAAACCATCACTAAACAAACAACAGACTGCCAAAACAAAAAGGAACCCCAACCTAGATTAATGTTCCCACTGTTCAGCTTGCCTTGCCCTAGGTCACCTGATGAGTGAATACTGAGTTCATGCAGACATCTTCTGTACTACAGTTTGGTTCCAGACTTGTTCACTGTGTAAACACCTCTGACAGACAGAAGTTTCTTATGTGGCCAGCCTAGGAACACGTCACTATTTTTTTTTTAAAACAAACAAGCAAAAAATTCTAATCACAAAAATAACAGAGGTATCTTGCCTTATAATTCAAAAATAACACTTTTCATATTATAGCCATTATTAACGAAGGTTATACAAAAACAAATCTTGACACATATTTAGACTAGCTTTTTATGTAGAAGGGAATCTATTTTCCCACCAAAAATCTGCTGTCTGGATTAAGTGTAAGCAGTGCTCACAGGTGTATCACAAGTTACAACCATCACAGGTTATCACTGGCTTATTCAAAATCACCACCCATGCAAGAATAAAATTCATATATTAAAAAATCTGAGGGGCCTGGAAAGGTTTGTATGAGCTTTAAAGTCATTGATTTATTCATCTGCATGTTTGTGAAATGAAGGTTAGAAGCACAACCAGTTTCATTCAATGTAGTTTACACAAATTTGGATTTTATGCAAACTTGCCGTTAACTGCCTTTGTCAGCAGTAAAAAATATAAGTAATACTGATAAATAACGATGGGCAGATTTCGTTATAGGAGTTGAACTGGATGGTCTGAGATACTCAAGTGTATGCATTTAACTTCTTAAACCTCTACTTCTGAAGCCATTAATCTACTTAGCCTTCTTAGTGAAGGCTGAGAAGTAATTTGAACAGAGTATTTTGGCACTTTTATGAATAAAAGATACTTTTGGCTGTCTGTGTGGGATGGTCATGACAAGATCTTTCCTAGCTAGAAGCTAAAGCTGGCAAATTCAGCCCAGAAATCCACTACAGCAATGAATTTGTGGAACTGTTTTTTCTCATCAAGTAAAGATTTTAACTTATTTTACTTTCATAATTTTAGCTTATTTTAACATATCCAAGCTCAAAATAAATTTGAGGATCAATGTTTAACTCCTTTGAAGACAGTAAGCTTAGATCACATATATATGAATTCAGCAGTTTGTATCCTGTCCCACAAGACACATCATGTACCTCCCATATATTAATTCTCTCATGTCAAAACAATGTGACTTGGAAGCAAAGAAGCAAAAACAAAGCAGGGGAAAAGTTAAAAAGCTGTCAGCCAGTGTCTTACAGAGGCTCCCAGGGAAGGAGCAGGAGGGAATGGAAAGGCAGAAAATAGTTAAAAATTAAAACTGCAGTTGAGGACTGTGGTATGGACCCATACAATGTGTGAGGCAAAGTGGCAGCAGCCATGTCTCATGCGGGAAAATTCAAGTAGCTCATGTTTACTTAAAGAGTCTTTACATATGCAGCAATTTTTTCCATGAAAATATGTTTTCTAGAAACTACATCTAAATTTAACTGAAATGACAGTGCCACCTTTGTATATTTACTGTTTCCCTCCTCTTCCAGCTACAGGTTGCTATGAGGCATTTTGCAGTTGAACACCCCTGAATCTTTAAGAGTGTGAGCAGGAGTGGCATTTACTAAATGAAACCCTGAAGGAGGAGGTAGCAAGTGGTCCCTCTTCTAGGAGAGTGCAGAAAACTTAAGACAATCCATGCAGATTCACAAGCTTCAAGTATCAAATCCAGAAGTTATTTTGGGACTAATTAATTGAATATTGAGGAGTATTTTGTACTTGCAGTCATATTGTAATTCTGAATTTGGGCAAAAACTTGAATGAAAATTAAAGACTCCTGATTCAAAATGATCAGAAACACCAGGAAATTCTCAAAATCAAAACTTGTATTCGATTTGGTCATGTAGGACTCTAATGTGGCAAAAAGTTCCAAAAGTCACAAAAAGTCATGACCCCAGGAGAACCACAGTAACCAAGGTGGGACATACCAGCCTTCAGAACTAAAACAAACACCAGAGCAGACAAATGTAATGCTCTAGTTAACTGTATTTCAATACATAAATCTATAAGAGCATGAAGTGCTGTAACAAAGGTGGACAATGGAATTCTTAACATTTTCCACCAAGAGACTGTAGTCTCAAATCACATAATGAGCAACATTATCAACATCTGTACACAAAAGAGGAAAAATTATCAGTGTAGAAAACTGAGATTTCTTATCTAGATTAAGTCTTTTGAAATGTAGAAAGGCTGTAAACCAAGAATTATTTACACCCATCAAAAGTAATCTCCTTGCTAACTGGGGCATGACAACAACTGACCTCAAAGCAAGACCACTGAATGATGACAAACCATGGATGAGAATGTATTTGGAAACATGGTTAATTATTGCTTGAAGCAAAGAATTGAATTTTACACAAGTACTGGCAGACAACTATGTCTTACACTCTGGATCAGTAAAAAAAAAAAATAAACAGGCAGCAGAGAAATCACCTTCAAACCATCCTTCTAATTAATAATGAAGAACTAGTGTTGTATAGGTATTTTCAAACTGATGAGCTGATCAGTTTTTACTGGGAATCAGAAATGGAAGAGATTCCAACATAGAACCAAGTTTTGGGAGAAAGTGGGAGATTGTAAGAACCAGTAATGCAGGAAATCATTGAGTACCTTGGTCCAGTTGTATCATCCTTGCTAAGAATGTGAAAGGGAGGAAACAAATTAAAAGTGCTAAGCAGTGAAGCCTTCTGCAGTCCAACTGCTTCAAGTTAAATACAATACCATAAGGAAACTTCAATTCTCTGTTTGTCTTAGGAAGCACATGCATATGCTATTCTCTGTAAGTACATGTTTCAAATAATTGATACAAAAATATACCCAGAAAGCCAAAATGAGTCCTGACCTGACCTTAGGTTCAACTCTGTTCTAGCTTGACAAACAGATAAGGAGGTGTAATGCAACAACCATGTTGAATGAGCAACAACCATGGAAGCTGATAGGTAACACGTCTGACAAATCCGAGTTTTCACAATGTCTCCTTCAGAAACATAAGGTTTTCCTGCAGTTGTGAATTCCAGCAAAGTACAAGAAATACAATGAATAACAGTACTGTCAGTTTATCTGTACTGCAAAGAGCTGAAGGTAACTTCAGACACCTATGCAAAATGTGTGTCTATTCTGTATGCACTACACACAACCCAATCCAGAAGAAAATGTTCTTCTTCTAGAGGCAATTCCTGCAGTGAAAACCCAATATGCCAGGTCCAGCCAAACGGATGCCGTGTGTCAAGAAAAAGTTAGATGATTGTTGTGTGAACAAAAGGACTACCAGCACTCAAAAGTGTACCAGAAATTATGAGATGCAACTGCTGGTGTTCCTGCCAGTCAGGGAAGGCAAGGGCACTACTCACAAGGGATACAGCTCTGCAGTTTGCCCCTACCTTTAAACTAAAATAAAATCATGAAAATAAATTAAAATAAGTTAAAATTTAAAAATAGAGGTAAGAATGGCGTACAAGAGACTTCAGGGAAGATCTGGATGCAAAAAAAGGAGAAGGAAGTGTGGTATCTGAAATACACATCTACCTACCAGTGTCTTCCAGTACATCTTCCATGCTTTACTTGTGGGGAATACATTGCTGTTGGCCACAATGTATTCAAACAACTAACATAATATTAAATCTAGCTAGCAAGCAATTTTTTCCTAACTGCAAATAATGAATGCATTATTGCAGAACTGTATCTGTCGTCATGGAAAAGCAGCACTACTAAGAACATAATTATCATCACCAGGCTACCACTGAGCCAGAAGCAGCAAGTCTGAACAAAAATCTGTAACTTTAGAAGCTTATGAAACTATTAGGATTTGCTGTCTCACTCAATACCATCACCTGACATGTCTGCAATTTGTTGGCTAAATTAGCATTTGCTACAATGCAGAAATTAAACTTACTTAAACTGAGCAAAAACCAGACAAATTCTGAATGCAGACATACATTTGTACTGCCTCTGATATGTTCCTATGTTTTAGTTCGCCTCTCAAAACCAATACAGAAGACAGACTTAAAAGGATGTAAGCTCTATGCCAGGTCAGTAAAGATTAGCTTTTCTAGATCACATCTTTAGAGCTGGACATATAATCAGGGTTTTCTCCAAAACGCTCTGTTAATGCAAGTCATCACATACCCTACTCTTTGTTGAAACTCTGGACTGAGCTACAGATTGCAACACGATGCCTAGAGCAGCTCAGGATTTGTGACCAATTGCCAGAGAGCATTAGGGAGGACATCTGACAGACCATTCCTCCTCCCACACCAATATTAAAAGGAGCTGAATTTGTTCTGCTTCAGTTCACAAATATTCATGATGCATATTTGCAAGCTCGGAAGTAATGAAGTGTCTCTGGGGAAGTGCCGAATCATGGTTTTTGGTCATCCTCAAGCAATTCAGCTGCCACATCTCTTAGAAAGAGAGCATCTGGTTTGTCAAGAAGAGCATTCCAAGTTTAGAGACAGAGATGAAGTCCTTGCCTAATTCAAAACACACATAGCTCATCACTGTTAATGCACTGCCTTCTGTCACTTCTGACTACTGGATTTTAAGTCCAGATTATGTGTTTCAACAAAGTTACCCTTTATTACCCAGTGACCACTACCAAAGCCTCCCACGTGTGTGACTGAGCATGTTTTGTGGCACAGGGGCATTGCCAGCAGAGCAGCTCCCCTCTTGGTTATGAATAAAATACCTTCATTGCCATGAGTTCCTGCATCAACACTGCATTTTCCAGGTCCAGCCTCTGGCTGTCTCCACGTGGCTTAACATCATAACTAAGGGGATCAATGTGGATGCTTTCCAGCTCCAGCATCGTCAGTTTCACTGCTGCCCTGTCGTTTTTCAGCTGCTGGATGTAATCCTTCAGCCGCTGCTCATCCTCCTTTGTAAATTCTGTGTCACAACTGCTTGCAGTTGAGCTGGTAGTACTGGAAAGAGAAAGAATGGTATTAAAAAAACATACATTTGGAACAAAATCTTTAATTTTTACATCAAACACCCTCCCAATACTTCATCAACACATCTGAGTCTTACTTAAAAGTTCATAGAAAGGACACAGACATAGCATAGACTGGACATTGCAATGTGAGGTGTGACAAATTCAGAAAAGAAATCTTTTAAGCTGAATGAGAAAACTGAATCACGTGACAACTTCCCTGCGAACCAGATATTTAGTGATGTGTAACTGAATTACTTTTTCTAATATGGTGTCTTCTGAAAAAAAGTATTTTTTGTTCAATTAAAAAGGAAAAAAACAAAGCTGCTTAAGACTTCTCAGCAATAACCTAGCACAGCAAGCTGCTCAGACACTGAGTCTACATCTTCTTTGAGAAGAAGCATCTGCTAAGAAAAAAGAATCAACCCAGACTTGATTTATCTCTGCTGATGACTATACCAGTTATCACCCCAGATATTTTAACGGATACTTTTAGGAATCAACCTGAACAAAATTCCACTGGCATATGCCAGGAAATAGCATCTTTCAGTTCATGTGAAGGTGTACTCCTCAGCATACTGACATTCCTTCAGGGCTAGAGTGATTTAGAACTAACCCATAGACTAGCAGGAATTCTAATAAAAAGTCATCATAAAAGACTTGGTGGATCTTCTGAACAAATGAGGGCCCATTACTCTGCCCCACAAGTGTTTACACAGACATTGCAGAAAGGGGTAATAATGTCTTTAGAGCAATGGTGGCTGAGTGCTGCCTAAACACCTCCTTGCATGCCAAGCGCTGCAGGGGGCCCAGACTGACACAGCTGTAGCATTCCAGGGCTGAATATAGTTGCAATAACACTAAAAGGAAAATAAAATGCTATGTTGTTTCTATAGCCTCACTCTAAGCTGCCTGCTGTCTCCTGAGGTCCCGTAATCAGCTGCCGGGTGAGGGATAAGTCATCCATTAACTGCGCCTGTCTGGAATGCTAGATGATCTCAGTTATCAGCAGGGGAATAAATCACTTTCTGTATCAAATTGCACTGCTGTTCAACATTTTTGTACTAAGAAAAAAAGTCCCACCCGCTAGATGCTGTGAGAGCCAGGATGATGACTTAAAATATTATGCATGTGCAAAGAGGAAGCCTATCAAGCTAGGCTCAATTTTTCTCTTTCTTTTGGTTCTACTTCAGCTAAAGCTGAAGTGATTTTGAAGTGCTCAAATAATTGCCCATCTTCCCACAAATTCCAAGCACAGCCTTGGAGAACACAGAGAACTGGCAGGTCTACAAAGATTTCTCAAAATCCTTCCTCCTCATGAAATATCACATTACAGCTCTTTACTACAGTTCTATGTTAATTTCACATTATTGCCTCCTTTTCTGAGGGATAAGAGGTGCCTGCTATAGTCCACACAACTGTAAATTGGTCTTTGCTTTTGTTTTCATCCATTTCCTTCTGCAGTGAAGCTTAAGAGCAATCAGTACCTGGAAACCCTCTCAAGCTGAAACAAATTTTTGTTCATACTGCTTCTTGATTAGAAAATCTTGAAACACTTAATCTTGCTTTACTGAGCCTAAAGGTATCTTGCTGAAGTTGATATTTATATAAAAATAATGAGGACAGACAATGTGAAAAATACTTAATTCTGTACTGAAGTCATGTTGCAAGCTTCTTCCTCAGCACCCGAAGACTGCAATTGCAGAACTTTTCTGGATTAAATGTAAAACAGCTGTTAATGGAGGAAGGATAGCTTTTAAAGGCTTTGAATCTTGGGGCACAAAGACCTCATCTCAGTTTTTGCTTGCAAAGGAAAGAAAACCCAGCCCTCCTGCTGCAAATGAAACCTGAGCAAAAAAGCGCTGAAAGTTTATTGTAATGTGGAGCTGGACCTCATACTGTGTGTATATTCACAGACTTAGGCCCTTAAAGATCCACAGCTATGCACATATATGTTAGGAGAGTGCAGCCCAAACTGCGGAAGGCAGTCTGGGCTGTTGCCAGTGATACTCAGACTGCTTTTACTTCAGTCCTGGCTGCCTGCCTGCCTGCCTGTCTGCAGCTGAGTTGGCTCCTCTGGTGAATTGCTAGCAAGCTGCTCTTCTTCTAGTTTGTTTTTTTTTTAAGAAGTTGAGGGGAGCTCAGCAAGGAACTTGTGTCTCAGCCAGCACACAAGAGGACAAGAACCTTCACTCTCCCCCTGCATTCAGTAGCATCTCCCCACCCAGACGACTGGAAGCAACTGGGGTGGAAGGGACAGTAACAACACTGCAGTGTTTCTGATCTCCCCAGCAACTATGCCAGGGTGTGTTCCCGCAAAAGCCCCACCAAACAGCTCTCCACAGCCACAGTATTGGTCCACTGCTGCTCTCTTTAAGGGATGACAGCAGGTGAGCACTTCATCCTGAATTTCTGATATTCCCTCCCTTCTGAACAGCAGTCAGGACAAAGGAAAACATTTATAGTATAATGCATCCATCCAAAAACCACAGGAAACTTGCAAAAGATGTGCAGCTTCTCATTTCTCAAGTGTTTAGGTAAGGACAGAGAAAGGATCACAGTTTCATCACAGCTGGAGGGAATACAACATCCATCTGCTCATTCTCACTGATGCTGTATCAGAACAAGCAAGGAGAAATATTCTTCACACTTGCTTCACCCCTTGAGTCTTTGATGATGATGTCATGCCTGGGTGATGCCAAATTAATTTTCATATACAATTTGTGGAAAATATGTGGCTGGTACAGCATAATGTCTTATTTGCTGGCATGAGTGTGTGTGTATAAAATGCATTGGATGGATACAAAGGAGGCTTTCAGCAGTGATTCTCTGTGAGCAGTTTCTGTACACTACAAAAATCTGTCCATAAACCCCTATATGAGCATCATTTTATCTGTTAAAAATCAAGTCAATAAATAAATAAATCTGCAATTCAGCAGTGGTGTGGATAATACACTAGGTAGAACTGACATTAACACTGTCAGAACTGAATCCACAAACTTGCTTGAATACCTGCACACAGCCTAATGCTTTAAAGAATGCACTTGATCCACAGTATACACAGCCCAAACACCTTCTTTTTAGCTGAACATTGTGGCTTGAGATCTGAAACAACAGAATGCCAGAAGGTAGTAACTTCCTGAGAAACTGAAAAATACCCCAACCAGGCAATGGACAAACAACAGCTAAAATCAGAACCTTTGGTAAACTGACCTGCTTCCTTCTGAGACTGCTTCAGTCCAGCAACAAAGTGTTACACAGATAACACTGAGATATCTCTTTGGACATTTCAAAATAACTTATTTGCACGCCTCAGCCAAGATAATCTTGTCTGTCACCAACTTATCTGAAACCTGAGATGGTTCTGAGGAGAGATATATTCGTACAGTTTACTAAGTTCAGATATTTTGTGACACTGCATAACACTGAAAAGAATTGCCTTTACATATAATGGACCAAATCTGTCTGCCCATGAACCCAGATGTAAGGATGGGCTTACTAGCACAGCAGGGAATAAAATACACCCTATTTTCAGTCAGTGTTACAACTGGGCCTCTTCCCTTTTGTTTCCTTCCAAAGGTGCAATCAGTCAAACCTTGCTGGCAATGCATGTTCTATACTTAGCTTCTGTCCATTTAAAATAATTATGACTTCCAACTACATTGCAAACCGATTTCTATTTTTGAAAACTGAATTGGCAACATTATCATGGTGCTGATGCCATTCAAATGAATTTAGATGCTCTTTCATTGCATTTCATTTATTTTCATTCCAGTTGCTCCCTCTTACAGTCTTTAACCACTTGTCACTAGTGGTTCACCAAGCATTTACTCTCAGTAATGCGTTCAGTGATTTGACATTCAGAATCTCATTTGGAATTTCAAAGCCCAAGATGGGTCAACAATTCCACTGTAAATCCATATTCTGCAGGATTTCAAACAACAGGCAGAATTAGTCATTTTTCACAAGTCTCAGCAAAGGATAGTTTTCATCATCCCACTACTGCTTTTTTCATTTAGTTTCAAAGGGAAAAGGTAGNATGCACAGGGAAGCAAGGTGAAAAGTTCAGAAGGAGGAAGACTCTTTACTTCATCCGAGGAAGACCTTTACTTCATCCCGAAGACCCCTGCCCACGACCACCAGACGACACTGCGCATATCAAGCGCAATGCAGATGTAAATGACTTTTGGGCTCATTATAATACAAAGCGAGGCTAGGCAGGGCCAGGCAATGAATATGTATAGGCGTATTGGCAAACTTAATGAATATGGAGTTTGTAACTCGATATATACCAAGCAGAATGCAGCTGTCGGCACACATGGCTTTGGGAAATTATTCTGCATGTGTTCCAGCTGGAATAAACCATACCTACTTTACTACTTATTCCGAATAGTGGAGTCTTTCCTGCATATCAGTAGCAACTCATATCTGCAACTAAAAGCCTGCAACACTAAAATATCGAAGGCAAGAAAAATCAGTTTTGCAGATTCAAAGTTTCAATCAAATACTGTAAAAATATTTTTGCAGTGGTCTCCAAGTGGTGGGTGGTTCACACAGCACTCACTGCAGGTGAGAGGAAATGACCTTAAATTGTGCCAGGGCAGGTTCAGATTAGATATTAGACAAAAATTTTCTAATTTTTTTCACAGAGTGGTCAGGCATTGGAATAAGTTGCCCAAATAGTCAGTGGAGTCACCATCTATGGAAGTGTTCAAGATGTGTCTGGATGTGGCACTTGGGAATACGGTTTAGGGGTGGTTATGGTGGTGCTGGGGTGATGGTTGGACTGGATGACCTTGAAGGTCTCTTCCAAACTTAATGATTCTGTGGTTCTGTGATATAAATATAGAAAAGTGTGTGCCTTTTCGACCAAGACAGGTTTTCCATCAAGGGGCTGGCACAATGTCATGTGTCTGTAAGCTAAAGAGGGGATTCCTCTCTTTTGAGATAGGGTTAACAGGAAGAAAAAAATGTAAAAACACCTCTAACCACGTGTCACTTGAATGTCACTTGAACACAAGAGAAGGAAAGAAGAGAAGATTTCTATTTTCTGGAGAAGCTGAACTTTCAGAAATGTTTTCATTGATATGTATACTTAGGCAAAGATAAATTAGTTTGGGCATAAGGGGAGGGAACAGGGACAACAATGTTTAAGTGACTATCAGACCAGGGTGCCCGTGTCACAAATTCCTGACTTGCTGTGTGCCCTCCGGGTGAGTGACAAGAGCTTTAATCTCCTATGTTCCACATATAATAAAAAAATTGTGAAAGTTACCTCATTCAGCACAGTATGTTGCTCCACCCCAGAAGAAAAAATACTACACTGAAAATGGCTCAAGCTAAAACATCTCTTTCATTTAAGAACACTCATAATTGCATTATCACATTCATGACATAGTTCATCCTGATGAAATTTTAAAACCTATGCCACTTTAAACATGCTCTGCTGAAACTTTATCGACTGAGCCAACACCGTCCATGGACACATACACACAGGTCCAGCTGACCACCAAAGACCACAGACACAAACACAGACTCTTATTCTCCCAAAAACTCTGTTAAAGCAAGCAAGGGCTGTAGAGACTATATTCCTACCAAACACTTTCAGTGAAAGGCTAGGAAAGCAAACACTAAAACAGGAACAACCCCTCTCCCCCCACACAGTTCCTCCCAGTCAATACTGGAAAGTGCCTGAACAGTTTTCAAGAGAAAAAAAAATTACTATGCCTTGACTACATGTCACATATCTCACAAGGAAGAAAAACACTGAGGTAGTTATGAAAAACTGAAAATGATCCTTTCAAACAATAGAATGCAAAACAAGCTTGGCTTAGGCAGATGTGTTACTATGTGTAGACACAGACAACATGTTCACATACAGGTGTAGATATGGCCTAAGACACAGCAAGCCAAGTGCTTGAAACAGCTTTATGTAATTTCTTTCCAAGGCTGGTAAATGCTTTTGGTACAAAGTGTGATCAGTGTGCTACTAGCACAGGTGCTGCCACAATAATTTCTATATAAAGACACAGCTTTCTTGGACTGAGTGTGCACCAGAAAACTTATTTGAATAAAACATTAAAATTCACCTCACATTAGGACCCAGTTCCCTCATACTACCTTTTTGCTCACTTTTTAGCTATTCCATGCCAGTCATATGGCAGGAAATAAAATCCCTTGGAGGAGGCATCAGCAAGAAGAGGAAATGATACTAAAATAAACTTCTGAAGTGTCAAAAAAATGACAGCATTTCACTAAAGAACTGGCTAGAAAACTGAATTAAAATGAAGTTTTAGAGCAAATCTGAGAAACGAAAATAACTTTTAAAGAGAAAAATGTTCATCTATATTTATCCAGGACACTTGCCAAATTTGTATCCATACACAAGCACACATATTCACTGCAGAGTACAGTTACACCACAGGCAGGCAAAAACTCAAAATGAAGCTGCTGGCAGACATATTTGAGCTGGAGTACTTCTGCAATAATAGCTCATCAAAGTTTCATTATTTTACAGTTTTTCAGAAAAACTGCAATATCCAGTCTTTCCTGGAAGAACCCCCTCTATTCCACTCCACGAGTGAAAAGAACAGGATGGGAAGAAGAATTCGGAGGGGGCAAAGGGTAAGGAGAAGTGAGAGAAAATGGTTTCAAACAGAATGGCTAGATTTGCAACATTTAGAAAACAATTCTTGAGCACTCCAAAATGCCACTGAAAGCCTGTTTCAGATCTCTGGTTCTCTGCACCTCTGTGCTGTCTGCATACAACAGATACAAGTAACAAGTACATGATTTGAGTTCCAATAAAACAGCAAGAAAGTCACTGTAGTAAAACAAACGTAATGGTTTTGCCCTTTATGACGACGATCAAAGTTCTGAGTCACCCATTTGCAACAAATTTATACAAAACTCTTCTTGGCTGGAGCTGCTCAAAGTCCAAAGACATTTAGACCATTGAGGCATGGTGACTTACAAACCAAAGCACAGAAGCTAGAGGACTGAGGTGAGGAGAGGTAGCTCAGCAAATACAATAGAACATATTTTTTTGGTCTGGAATCAAAGATTAGGAGATTAGGGGAGCAGAGGAGTTGCAGTTACCTGGTGTGGCTGTTGGAGGAGAGGCTTTCCCAGGGCTGCACACTACAACCCGTGACTGCATAGGCTCCCCCACAGCTCCCATCCAGTTTCATCAGCAAGGCTTTTGCTGCATTCTCAGCCGTCTTCCTGCAGTCGTGAGCCCTCTTAAGCATCTGTGTGACATTTTCATCACCTGTCTGGTCCCCTAGTGTTCAAGCAAACAATGTTTCAGACAGAAATTAAGGCAAGAGTAGAGATCCTTCCACTCGCTCTCAGTTTATACCAAGACAATGACAATAGATTACCAATCGGTGAGGTAAAAGCAACTTTGCTTCTGTGTGAGCATGACAGGTAACTGGGATACTGGCCTGAATGCACTCCTCTCCCAGTCACAAGCTCCAGGCAACATATCTTAAGTGATGTATGATTTTAGCTTGTCTGTTTGTAATGGTGTGCAATCTGCATTAACATTAGGTTTGGATGCTCACATTATGAACACACTGGAAAAGCCTCAGCCTCAATTACAACTCTTACTCCAGTCACTGCAGTGTGGTTTCACAGTGTATTCATTTCCAGAGCTTCCTCTCACAGGCACCTTGATCTCAAGCCTGATGGTTTGCCAGGACACCTTCTTACAGGCTACCTGGCCAGACAGAATTGCCCTGCTGCTCAGAAGCAGCCTTTCATAGTCTACAGTCATGCATACTAAGCCAAAACAAAACTAGCACTGGTTTACTAAACTGCTCTAATTTTCAATTGTTATACAGCACCTGTGTAGCTGGTAAGCTTCAGAAAAAGCAGGACTGAAACCACCACTGTCACTACTCTTACAGTCTTCCAGCTGCAGTCAAGTAATTAAATTAAGACTGTTATTGGCTACACAAAGATCTACAAATGTAGTTGTAGATTAAGCTACAATATATCCATACTTCACCAGAACCCAACAGTTTGTTCTGTGTTGGATTTCCATTTAATCCTTGTTCAAGTCAATTATCTGTACTTCACACTTGCTGAGTGAAGTGCATGAACTAGAAGTAACATTAATGAGGAAGAAAGGAAGGGTGAATGTTCTGTTAAGGGAAGCTGGATATGCTCAGCTTTAAGTGATGCAACTCCCATGAATTCTCCATTCACAGATGTTGATATGAAGCTTGATTGATCTTCAAACCAAAAATTTGTTATTTTATCTAGGCGTGTTAATCAAATTTCATGGTGAAGTAAAGGTACATGAACCATACACAACTTCCTCCATGCTGTGCTGTGTAATAAGAAATTTGCACTGTTTCTCTCTCAGGGCTGTAACTGATAATACCATGATTAAGAGCTGTAGACAGACACCTACATAAAAATTTAACTACAGTCTCTTCCAGGAAACGCACGTCAGATAAAACCTTACTCAAAACCAAAGTATTTCTCCCTTCCAAGATTTCTTTCTACTACCTACAGGAGTAGAAGATCCAAGCCTAAATTCACTTTTGCTACTCACTGATCTCTGCCAGCTGGGAGAAGTTCCCTAGCACAGTGTGGAAAGGAATGAACAGAGTTTGGGAGAAAGGTGGAAGAAAATCTCAGATACCCCCTCTACTGAGAAGCCAGTGCTTCTAACACACCAGACACTTGCTATGCCTCAGCACAGTATGAAGAGCTATTCTCTGTCTGAACGTTTCCATTCTTTCTAGTTAAAAGTTACTGTGGCTGCCTTCTCTTATCAACAAAAGGAAGGGGACTATGAACACTGGAATTTCACTGTGTAATCACCTCTTTCCATCAGAAGAATGGAGCCAGCAGCAATGTCAAGCTCCAAATCTCTGAACTGTACTGCACCTATGATAGTGGCTTGTTCCATTACTTAGCAGGCAGCACATTAAAAAACAACACTTAGTCACAGAATTAACTAACCACAAAATAAGAAAAATCCAGAACATACAGGCTAAACAGAAGATGGAATGTTTTAAAATTTCAGAGCAAAGGTAGAATAGGGGGTGAAAAATTACAGCCTTTTAAAAATTTTTCATTTTAAACTATTCAATGCTACCTTTGTATTATTTTAATTCCAGTTTTTCACAGGTTAGACTCAGTTTCTGGGGAGTCAATCTTACTGAATCTGGACTTGCAATTACCACAGCTGTATGGCCCTAAGCCACCTGTGCTCACAAGTATTGTTCAATTATTCCACTCTGTACAGCTGCATGCCTAGAACAGTCTCACTCCTGCCAGAAGAGGTATCTCCTTGTGATAGCATATACAGGTGAATTTAAATTGCTCTCTTGTATTTTCCCCTTATTTTTGGGGTGTGTAAAATAATTTAGATAGTTTAAAAAAAAAAGACTGGAGAGCATTCTTAAGTAATGGATCATGACATGATTCACCATTACGACCAATTATAATGCTAACTGACATGCCAAAAGAAATAAAATCAAGTGATTCACTGACATCTTACCAACAGAACCAACACCTGCAGCTCTGAATTGCCCAAGAATGAGACTTTGCTCACTTTCTGCCAATGCCAACAGCAGTTCATATGCTTCTATGCATTGTTCACTGAAAGGGAAAACAAAATCACACAAAATATTAACTGCAATTTAAAGGGGAATAATACCTGCAATAGCAACAACAAAAAAAGATAGCTGATTAACTTCATGACTCTCTACTACTTGTCTAGCAGCAGGGATATTAAATAACATTATACACATAGCTTCTATCACAAGCATTCAGCAGTCTCCTCGTTCTTATAACAGTGCCAGGTTGGCCTCAAGTAATGTAACGAGACAAAAGAGAAGAGAGTGACCTGAAAGAAAGGAAGCTCCAGAAGTGTGTTTTAAACAGATGACCACACAAACAGTGGTCAACATGATCCCTCTGAGAAGCTTTTCCCAAATATACAAAATACAGTATTCTATACTCTACAACATAATTATACTACACAAAGACTTGTAAGAAGAAAAGAAGATGCAAAAAAATTACTCTTGCTCTGTCCTGGCTGTAAGATCTTCCTCCTTAAAACAGAACAGCTTCCAATTATGAGTCACACATTCACTGTTGCATTTTAATATTTTTAAAAATACAAACTAATATACTACTAGCAATTTACACTTCCTTGCAATTTGCTCAAGGCTTATAGTAAAAAAATACATTCTTTAAATGGCACACAATTTGTCCCAAGACCAAACATGCTTGTCCCAAATTAGTTGCAGTTGAAGGTGTTAAGTGATACAGTATTTTTGCAAACAGTTTGAAGCAAATTTACATACTTATTACCAAATACCAAGCCATTAATCCACACTTCAAACTGATGCAATACAAAGTCATTATGAGTTATGTGGAGTATAACACTCTCTGGTCCACTGCTCTTGGGAAAGGTACAGAGAAACTGTATCTTAAGTTTTGATTTATCAAGACAGTCTGAGCCTACACACAACCTCTAATTCAAATGTTAATTTAGTATTTAAGAATGAAGAGATAAATCTCTACATTCCTGTTAGATACTGGTCAACTAGAGTTGAAATACACTGTAGTAATAACTTCAGTTGGGTAGTTTCTCAAGTAGTTTAACCAAAGGGGTGCTTTTCCAAGGAGGAAACAAAAAATGAACAGTATTACTATGGCACACTAACAACTTCACTCTTGAACACTTCTACCAAGTCTCCTCCAGCTCTCTCTTCCTGGCTGAGCCCCCTGTGTAGGTACATACCTGTACTGCAGTGCCAGCCTGAGGGCTGTGGCATTGGACTCGTACTTGCCCACAAGCATGCTCATCCTCTCTGCATTGCTCTTGCACTCCTCCAGTGTTATTGTCAGCAAGTCATTCTGGGATTTCAGGTGTTCAATACGGCTGCAAAAAAAGAAGTCATTTGCAACCTTCAAGCTTAACTTGCAGTCACTGTCCTGAAAATTCTAGGACAATCATACTGTGAAACAACAAGATTTTTTTGGTCTACACAAGTGTTTTATAATGAAGATGGAAAAATCCATCCGTTCTGTATCCCTTATCAACAGCCAAGAGGATAGAAATTTCTCTTAGGTCATTCTCTCCTCCTCTCCTTCCCATAAAATGTAGTCATAACCCCAGGCAGCAGCAGCAAGCAGAAAGCTGTACCCTTGTTTTGCAGCCACAAGACTGCTGCATAGGAGTTTCATATTAACCTTATGCTCAATTTTTCTGCCTTCATTCCTCACTTTCTGCTGCCACATTTTCACCTTGTTTTAAATGGCATAATCATTAGTGCGATTGTGGGTGTGCAGAGGGATCATGCAGTTGCATAAATGCCTCCTTTCTTCTGAACAGCCAGAGTAACCATTCCACCTGAAGTCGTATTTGAGTTGTGACTAGAGAGCAAACTTCCAAACTACAAATGAGGTTTCAGTGGGGCAATGTAATCTCCAAATGTTCAGGCAACAGTCAAACAGCTCAACTGTAATAACCTCCTCAATGAGGTTAACTCTGAACATGGAAATGAAGATTCAGAATACCAGTATTACTGTTCTTTCTCTCTGCTGACAACTGAGATGTACTATGCCTAACTGTAAAAACTGGATATATGCCAAAACCAGAGAGACAAACAACTTGAAACCTTGCACAGGTAGCTAATGATAATAATCCGTGCCATCCAGGACTCTAAAATCACTGACTTCTTGACAAAGAACGAGAATGGCTAGTATACCATTTGTTCAGTTACCAGAATAAAGCCCTGACTTTTCTAGGTGCTAGAACTTGTCACTTTCTGTATCTTAACATCTTCTATAATGATACATGCTGTCAAAGCATAATTGTGCAGTGTGCAGAAGAAAAGAAAAAAAAAAGAAAGAAGAAAACAAGGATCATGTTTTGCAGCACTACAAAAACATGAGCTGAAAATAAAAAGAGATATCGTACTGATCAGACTAAATTTGAGATAGCTGTGGAGAAGACAGAACTTGGATAGAGACATGCTGAGACATGATTCTCATGTTTGTGATCCACAGTTTTGATTTTACGTGCCAAAAAAGACACAAAACATTGGTTTTGATAGACCTTGCTGAAGGGTAACACCAGCAGTATTTTAACTGCAACCAGAAAGCTGTAATCTCTCTTCTGCAGACAGAAACCTATTTACTGGTATATATGCAACACCATCACACATCAGTACATTTACTGAGACAGTTAAATGCTATAATTCTGTTTCCTCAGGACACAACAAAGCAAGCTAATTCCAGAATGATGCAGACTAACTTATGGGAGTGATGCGCCTCATGAAAAAAGACGCCATGACTTCGTGGTCAGGCACAGAGAAGGGACACTCCACAGTGCAGACAGGGGGAGGTGCCGTGCTGATCTAGTAATGAACAAACTCATACTCATGGAAAGAACCCTTAGCACACGATTCAATCTCCTTTTCAGCAACCACATTCCATGTTTATCTGCAGCTGCCACAGCTGAGCTGGAACTGAACTAAGAAATGTTCAAAAAGGGTAAGAAAGCAGTCAACTTTAACAAAGCTAACAGAAGACAACATGTGTGAGCACATTTAACTTTCCAGCTCACCTATTTAATCTCTCCGTCTCCACTTCAAACTCTCGGATTTTACTTTCAGAGATAGCAGATCCATGTGAATAGAGAGTCTGGAAGATTTCCTGGATGTTTGAGCAGTCTTGGAGGGAATGTGCCAAATGTTCAGCCACGGTGCTAGACACCTGCACAGGGCAGTTAATAGATCATTGTGAACAGATACCCACTGGATTTCTCCTGGACACTTTCTGCACTGAGAACTGCATTTGCTTGCATGCACTCACTTCAAGGCATTCATTATTCAGTTTTGGTTATTAATTTTACATTGAACAGAATACTTACAAGATTCCACTTTTAGAAGACATTTTGTTCTAAAATTCTACTAACGAAGAGTGAAGTCCACTATTTCATAATAATTTCAAAAAGCCTACTATGCAAGTTATTTGTGTTCTTGAGAGCTTAGCAAAGGGTTAGAGCCAAATTCTTCAGTAAAACAAATATTAACATACAGTAACAACAGCGTTATTGATTTACATTGGCATTTCAAAAGCAGAATCCAGTCTGCTGTTGGTTGAAAGTTGTGAAATGCAACTGGAGAGTCTTCTTGAAGAATATTTTGGAGGAACTGACTCCAAAGTTTTCCTCTTGAAGTCACTCAGGAGAGTGACTTCTAGCCACTAGTTATGAGAAAATGAGATCTTAATATTGGGTGTAATATTCTTTGTTGAAATATTTTCCTCAAACTAGCTTTTGAAGTCTTTTCATATAGCTCATATATTAATTTTATTAAGAAAACAATCCTTCTATTGGAACGTGGATCATGCATGCACACAGTTCTTAGTCCTTACCCCTATGCTGCTGATCTCTGATCCTAAGACAGGTCTATCAGATGATGAAGACTCTGATCTTGTCTTTGACAACTTCACTCTTTCAGCAATCTGTAAGTCAGAACACTGCACAGGTTACATAGCAGCACACACCCCAAAAAGATCACACAAAACCCATCTGTTCTCTAGTTACACTTGCAAAGCTGAAGCAAACTACTAGAGAATTGAGCTCTGTGTTGCACCTGAGAGAACTACAATCAATAATATTTAATTCTTGTCCACAGCTCAAGTTCATGGACCTGCTCAGGACTCCCTTGGACATCTCCCAGTTAATCCCACGTTCGCACAGCACAAAATGAAGCCCGCTTTCCCAAGGTCATGAGAAGGGTTACAAACAAACCCCACCTTGGCGATGGGAATGTCATTGCTGCTGCTGCTGGTGCTCAGCTCTCCCGTGCTGGGGTTAACGGGGCGGTTGGCAGGAGTGAGACGGCTCGGGCTGGATGGGCCCGTGGCCTGCACGCTCTGCAAACGAGTCTGCAGCTCCCGAACCTGCAATAAAACGTAACATTCTGATTTTTCCACTGTCATGGTTTAAATAGTCTGGAGATTTTCTCATTGTCTAGCCAAGTCTAACTACTTCTGGCTTCAGCACCGAAGTTACATCTTTGTGCTGTGGTGGCTGCGAAGTTTTCATGCGGGGAGCAGATGAGTGGAGGTTATTTTAAAATCCCACTGCTGTCAGTTTTTTGAACTATTTGCAATGTGGAAATATGCAAACATAACACTATAGAATAATTACTCAAAGTTTCAGCTGTACTACAGATATAGGAATTATACTCTCTGAGGTAAAGCTAATGCTCCAGCCTAAGATAATGATGGCTAAACAAATCAAATAACAATCCTCCTGTTAATGGAAAACTCCAGTGCTGAAAAAAACTCTTGACATAAGTAAATCACATGATGACTTGGTCATATTTAAAGGTTAAAGAAATTCAAACATTAATCATGCTTCAGAACTACAGTCAAGTAAAGCTACCCTTTAGTGAGTAATGTACAGACAAAAAAAAATACCAGCAAAATACTCAACCAACAGTCTGCAAAAGCTCTCTGTAAACATACAGTGCAAACACTGCATGGTCCTCGTAACACATCAGATACTTACAGAACTGATGTCAAAAGATTTTCAGTTTAAAGGTTAAAAAAAAAAAAAGAAAGATCTGCAGGAGCCAAACTATAGCTGTGCTAAAGATGATAGTGTTTACCTTGGAATGATTTTTGAACAGACAAGGAATAAATAGTCTGCTTAACACAACAGTTATGACACAAGGTAAAATGACAGAGCTCATTTTTCCCACAGATCTCAGAGTGTAAGATGGGAGAAGGAAACCACTGAAACAGGAAATTCCCCTGGACACAGTTTTCCTTAAAAACACAGGTTTTTATGCAATTTTGTTGAAACAGTCCCTCTACAAACAGAACTGGTGAAACTTTATCAGAAGTCCAGTCAAGTAAAGTTCAGCCTGTTTGGTATCTCCCCTTGTACGTATCATGAAATGCTACTGTGATTCCTACTTTCTAAAGCAAGGTGGGATTTCATACTAAATACATTTATACAAAGAACTGACTAAGCAAGCTGAAGCCCCTTAGTCAAAAAACCCAAAAATTAAAGTTGCATTAAAGATCAGACTTTCTTAGATGTAGGTGCATCTGGACAATGTTTTATCAACCTCTGCCTGAAGCAGCAGCAGCAGTCATGTGTTCTCTGCACAACAGATGCTTCAACCTACTGCACAGAGGAAAGAGTTCAAGTTGGAATGTTCTCCAGTCACCAAAGCAGTATCTTATGCCTCCTACAGTCCTCTACAGCCTGCTTCTATTTCCTGAAGAGTATCCCTGCCTCTCCCTCTGTTGTATACAAACTGAAGGACAGACTGCCTGTGCACTTAGTGTCAAAAGAATTTTCAGGTATTTGCAAATTACGAAAAAAGGAAAAAAACCTCTGTGTTTTACGTAACATGGTGTTTTTTAAAAGCACATAAAGTCAAACTGCACTCCTGAGTTCCCTGTTCAGTTGTGGAGGAATGCTACACCTTGAACAAAATGATTCCAAACAACCGAAGTACACAAAACCTCAAATCAAATTCCCCAATGTTTAAAGTAACTTGCTGAAAAAGGGATATGGTTGCTTGACCCAGAATTATACATCTTAACTGCAATTATATAATGAAGTTAACTGAGCAGAGTGTATGAAGTGCAGATTCATAGCAAGTATCTTCTACATAACTGCAGCTGAGGCCTCCTTTGTTCATACTGACATATTTAGCTTCAGCATGGGTACAGCTGCACTAATGCAAACCTTAAGGACAGAAGAGCTCTACTGGTGCAAACTAATAATTTCAGCCTGTTGATATGCATAAAGCTGAAATAAACCATGCATGTGTATTTTTGCTTGCAGATGTGGAATGTCAGTGTAGACAGGATTTGTACTGTGGCATTAACACTGAAAAAAAAAAGCAAACTTAAAACTTTTATTAGTCGAAATTGCCATTTACTACTATTTCTTTTTACCCAGGCTGTTACAAATTGAATTCTCTAAGTGCTTATCTTGAAGCACTGTTTAAAAGCAAACAATCAGGAAAATCATTTGGATGCATTCTTTACAAAACAGAACCCCAGCCTCCATGTCCAACTTAAAAATTTCTAGAATATTCACCTATGCTCAGAAGCCAGTCCTGGAAGATTCTAGTCCAAAACCAAGTAACATTCTGAATTTAAGTGCAACCAGGAAAGAGAGTGATAAAGTTGCTTAAATGCCAAGTGTTGGCAGACTCTGAAGTTTAAAACTACCTTATGCAAAGACTGTATCACACAAAACTTAAATGCAGATAGGTTTCCTTTATTCTATGTTTTCTTACTGGGCAGTGACTATTGGCCAGGATTACAAAGCTGACTATTCATATGGATCTGTAAAACAACACTGGCAACAGAAAGAAAAATTAACACGGCTAAGAGTGTAGTCAGGTAAAGCTTTGCTCAGGAAAGCATTTCTAGAAGAAAACTCAGAGCACAGCACAATTATTAATCTGTGCAACTCACTGCCTTAATATTGTATCATAGAAGCAACCACAGCTTAAAGAAGCCGTCTGCTTATCTGTGCTTCTTGATGTATTTACTAATTCAGGCTTTCATTTGTGAAATTACATGCTGAACTGTCTGCTATAAATAACTGCACTAATTTTAGCAACACTGAGTACTGGATGCTAATTGTACAGGATAACAGGGCAAGTTTGTCTGACCTGTAAAATCACCCATCTCACAATTCACACATTCACCAACCATCTCATGACTGGGCTGCCCACCTACCACACTGCCCAGAGATACCTTAGGTAACTATTTCTGGTCACCAAAACTTCCATTGTAAAAAGAGCAGTATGCAGCATCTCCTCAGAAAGTACCTTTCCACACTGGTAGCTATTCTACAGAAAAAATAAAGAACGACTGAAGAAGAGAAAAAAAAACCCCAACCCAAACCAGAATTTGGAAGAGCCATTTTCTTCTCTGGTTTGGTGAATGCATGGGTTATGAAAAGACTGGTTTTAAAAGCATGACTAAAATTGACCCCCTGTACCAACAGTCTTTAGCATCATTACCAATGTAACATAAATTAGTCTAAAGGGTAACTTGTAGAATGAAGGTAAACTGCAGTACCGCACATGAGACACAAAAAACCCTCATGGAAATGGGAGAGAGAGGAAGGGAGTATCTTACAGGAAATCAATGACAAAATTGGCAAAATGCAATGGGTAAAGACAAGTATGGAAACAAACCCCAAAAAGTTACATTAGAAGACAGGAAAACTGTGGATTTCTGAGCTTGGAAGGAGGAATAACTAGGAAGGATTTAAAGAAAAAATTCTTAAGTCCTTGCATCATATTAGTTTAAAAACAGAAACATGCAGAAGGGTATATAAATTGCCATACACTCCTGAAGCACTAAAATGAGGTGGAAACTGTCTGGCAAGCAGATCTTATTATATGATCAGAAAAAAAAAGGAGTTGAGAATGGAGGGAAAAAGGAAAATCTTCTAAATGACCGGAGGAAGTCCAAGAAACTAAAGGAGTAAAGAAGTGCTGGAACCCTGGAAAGAGCAGGAGCAGGTGCATTAAGTGAGACATAAGGCAACAGAGCTATTAGGTTTCAGAGCAATGGACAGCCTAGATACCAAAAAAAAGTCAGGTGCAAACAGATGTTCTCAAGCTATTAATATAAGCTATTAATATTGGTAACTGGAAATGTCACTTATTAATATTTGATGTTTTGCAATTGAACCAATTGTTCAGCTGCATTTCTATTTTTTTTCCTTTGAATGCTGAGAACTGGAGTAAGATACAGTGAAAACTGAAGGGTAATTTCTTATCACGTTAAGAACTAAATAAAGAACAAGCAAGGGTAGAAGAGAAAAAGGGCTGACACACTACAGCAATGTTCAATTTACAAACGACTTAATAAGCTATTAATAGGCGTCACAGACGTGTTTGTCCATGTGCATCATGGGCTATCGAAAAAGACTTCAGTGGAATATTCTCATTATTTGTAACCATGACTCTGAGAAGCATGTTTTTAGGTTTTTTATTTTACACATGCATAGTGACAACTACATGATTCATTAACATATCCTAAATAAAAAAACACAGCTACAAACTGCCTTTTTTATCATTGATTTCTACATTCAAAGGACACCTGCTGCTTTTGTTTCTAAACCAGTTTCAAATGAGGGACATGCCTGTGATTCTTTTAATTCAACTCTGCTTGTGGCCTGTTTCATCACACAGTACCTTTGAACCCTTCAAGTAACAGCACTTTTTCCCCCAGCATTTTAATGCTTCATTTCCTTTCCCCTATTATACAGAGGAGGAAGATGAAGTACAACAAACCACAGGGAGTGAACCTCTCCCATTTTCTAATTTACTCATGCATACTGCAGACGTGTGGAGAAGACGCCAATCAAAACACCAGTGTAACAATTCAAGCTGCTGTGAGTGGTGAGGGTCCTTCCCAGCCAGAAGAACCCTTTACCTTTCATTCAGTCCTACTGTTGACTATTTTGAGGCAGATAATTTTCAGCCTCTCCTATATCACGAGCACCAGAGCAAACAAAATCTGAATCCCTGTATTGTCTGTTGTGATGGACTGAGTATGGTAAAGAAATCTTTTCTGGTATCTGTAAGGTTAATTAAACACTAAGTATTTGCATGCAAGCTTGGAAACAGAAGTAAAACTCTACTTTGTTGACACCCAAGAGGAGATACTGCTGCATAAGCAAATACCATGCAACTGAAGGAAGTAGAGAATGGAAATAGCTTTGGGCTGCTACCTCAGGTTTCTGGTGCTCACCAAGAGACAAGGAGACAGAACAGCTCCAGGATCACTTTCAGTTGTGCAAGCAGGTAATAATCTCTAAAGGCCCATAATGTATCAGTGTTCTCCAGCAATCTGGAACACTACTTTCTGATCCCAACAGGGATGATGACAAAACAAAGAGTGTCCAGCAGATCCTGCCAGCTTTGTGTCATCTGAGAACAGTGTGGGCCCAAGAATACCCACAAGGCCAAGGATCTGAGTCCTGCTTTCAACTGCGCACAAGAACCATGTATTTTGGGAGAGCCCTCTGCTAAAATCAAAGTTTTCTAGAGTGGGAAATGTGGGCAGCTGATGGGATCACACAGAAAATGCTGATTCTACTACTCCATGGATTATGTTTTCATTAGGGCCTTAGTTGATGACAGCTAATGAAGTGGTTTTGTCCTGGTCAGTTTGGTGATTTCAGCTGAGTTTGGAGCAGGTACAGAACAACCCTCACACCTAGAAGCATGGGATTAACTGAACAAGCTGACATATAGCTCATGCAGAGAACAGACTTAAAAGACTTCCAGCGCTGGAACTGCCTTTTCAATTCAGACTTAGTTCTTCAGAACAGCCTCAGGGAAGCCTGAATGCTGCCCACATCCACTGCTTCTTATGCCAACCAGCTCCTTCGGACTGTGCTGAGGTATCACTCATCTGGCAACTTTCATGGGCAGTAACTAAAAAGCCCACAATTTTTACTTTGCAGTCACAATGGAATTTATATGCTGTTTCCCTGCTGCTCATCTGAATCCCCTGCTGAACACAAGGGCTTTTCTGTAAGAACACAAATATTACTTTTTCTTCTACTACTTAAGCCTGTTACTCTACATAGCAATTGTAAATAGTGCTGACCTGATTACAACCTTATTCTCATGTAATAATAATAATAATCCCACAAACTGGTACAGAAGTTCCCCACCATCTTATCTGTATTACTGGATTCAGGATTATGGTCAGCTATGTGTAAGCAGTTTCTAGGGCACTGACCAGCCCAGACCTAAACAGATTGTATTTTTAACGCAGCAATATAATACAGAGGTAAAATAAACCTCTGCGTTATGAAATTAGTGGTTACACTGCAGACAACCTATGTAAGTAAGCAATTACCTCGCTCACTAATGACCTGTGAGAAACAAACTCTGAATGTATGTTGTTTCTTAGCTACTGTTCCAGAGAGCAGCTCAATCTGTTAACTGAGCGCAGTAAATACCTAATTAAATTAAATCTCCAACAAGCCTGAGAAAAAATGTATTGAAAGCACTCTGCTTGATTACAGGCATTGGTCTGAAGGAACAGACCTACTGATCTGGTCAACTTCAAGCTTGTTCACCCAATTTAATTTGAGAAAGACAATAACTAAATTTTAGCTGAACCTCCTTTCCCACTCTCCAGGGAAATAATTTGAAGTGACTCTTGAGTTCAGGTAGCATAGAGAAAATATTTCATAGGTCAGAGAAAACATTTGTTTTGTTGCCACTATAGGCATGAAGCTACATTAAAAATGCAAATATGGTCTCCAGTGCAACAATTACATAATGTGCAGACAAGGTCATACGTCACAAACTAACTTCTCCGGTGGGGGCAATAAATCAGTTGTTCTGCATGATAAGGATGATATTAATTACCAGATTTCAGTAAAGTTCTCAGTAGTTGCAAAAAACTGAAACAAGCTCATGACCTTAATTCTGTTTCCACCACAGATGCTTCCATAATAGAGAACTCACACTGCTGGCAGCCAGACAAAGCATAGCAGAATTGTGAAAAGATGCTAAGGCTGGCTCTAGCAGTAATGCAGCTGTGTTAACCTGGCTTTTTCTGCTTTCCTTCGGATACAATCCTAATGTAATGATCCTGGTTTTAATGGGTATCTCTGCATAGTCATATTTTATTATACAAACATAACTTTAATATTTTAAAACTCCATTTAGAAAATAGTTAGTCAGTAGCCTTACTCCTTACTGTTTCTTCAGAACCACAATCTTCTTATCTCTTAGACACTTCACAGTCTAACTTCTGGCCTCAAATAGTCACAAGTGGTTCATATTAATCTGTTCTTGCTCCAGTTTGGTCCCTAAGTTTAGAGAGCCATTACTCCTATTTTTATTTCATTTCTCCAGCACTTGTAAAGCGAAAACAAACTAAGATTTTGTTTCGCCATGCTGAACAGGACAAGTCCCTTCTCCATGGATAATGCCCATTTCTCTGACCATCGTCTACATCATTTTTTGCTAATTTACACTGCACCTTTACATACATACAACATTCCAGGTGAGATCTTGCTACTCTTTATACAGTTTTTACAGTCTCTACTGGAAATAACTTCTCTGGTACCTCATCAATTTGCTACGATGGCTCAGCCATGCTGATCCCTGAGGGTACAACACCAACTCTCTCCTCTTTTCTGTTTCTGAACTGAGGAGCTCCTTGCTGTCAGCATAAATTCTTGTGACCATTCTCTCAAGCCCCTTAACTTGCATGCCATACTTCTCAAAACATGAATCTTTTTATATGCTCAAGGCCACCTATCTTTTTCTTGTTTGATATCTCAGTATTGATCTATATTACCCATAGTGTCAATATCTGCATTTGTGTAAGCAGATTTCTCAAGCACACACTTCTTTTCTCTGCCTGCTTGTGTTGGTGTCCACCCCGTCAATTTGGCAACAGTCTAGCCAGTCCATAAATGCTACTTCTGTAGCTCAAGGGGTAGTACTGCCTCCGCCAAAAAAAAAAAATTGTCGCTATAGAATCAGTCCAAAAATATCAGGACAGAAAACAACCTATGGTATATAATAAGACAAAAATTTACAAAGTAAAAGTTGAACTGGTCTTGCTTTACATGATAGGAGATTACTATTCTTGCCTCATCACACATGCCGTTTCAGTGTTAGAAGAGGATAGAGAGTTTTGAAAAGGTAATTTGTGGCTTCATATCTGAAGACTGGAAATCTCACACAATGCAGGTTCACGCTAAAATGGTACAGTCACTGCAGAACAATGTTGGTTTAGAACAGCAAAAAAAGCTGATCTGCTGCCAGTAGGTGAAGAGTAATAATACCAAGTACTACTACTTGGTAATAATTTACCATGATACGGTGGTCTGAAATAAGACTGAACACAAACTCTAAACAGCCTGTTTTAAAAACAAAAATACTTCATATCTAGCCAGAACTCCGTAAATTTAACAGGTACAAAGTTAACAGATTTTAAAAGTAACCGAGATTGAGGTCACATTCTCTTGGATCTTTTTTTTTTTTTTTTTTTACTTTGGACTCCACACAAAGCAAAAAGATTTTATCTGACCTTAAAGCATCATAAAATGTAGACAGGGAAACAGGACGTGGCTTGAACTACTCATTGTTCAGTATGAGAATTATTACCCACTGACAGGAGTCCTGCTCTTTTTCTTTCTCCTAATCACAAACAGAATTCCCATCAAAAACAAAGAAATATTTGTTGTTTACAGGAAAAAAGAGCCTCACAGGAAGGTTCACTAGATGAACATCTGCTTTCTCTATAGCCAAGTTACATATGCTTCCTTGAAGATGAATATCAGTTTTTGTGTTGACACATGATTTCTGAAATCAGGTTGTTGTGTACGCTGGCTGTTTGTCACACACTCTTTTTCAGTTATGTTCAGTTCTATCCTAGTTTTGTCATTTGTATAGCCCAACTTTGGAAAAACAAGAAGCCTACAGCCAGCACAAGAAATGAGATTAAAGAGAAACCTGTTCTGGTGACAAAATCACACAGGTTGGAGGAAGAAGGCATCGTCCTTACTCTTCTACGCAGTCTGTCCCTCTCTTCACGGACAGCATTCATGGTGGCCTTGGTCCTGTTGAGCTCCTCCTCCTTGCTGCACAGCATGGCTGTGAGGCTCTCATTCTCTTCCCGCAGGCCAGCCAGCTCCTTCTCCCACCGAGACCTCTCCTCAGACAGGTTTGGATAAAGGTCACGTCCCAGCACACCCTCAATCTCCTCCACGGTCTGCAAAAACACAGTCAACAACAAACAGAAAGGGAAAAAGACAGTTCTGCAGGACTAATGGGTAGGTGGGACAGAAACATGTTAACTGGCAACTCTACACACTTATATATACACTCCCAGCCTCTCAACACCATTAGTTTGTTTCTTTTGTTTGCTAAGTAATATCAAACAAAATTATTACTTATTTTATTTGACAGTTTGACCATTTCATTAAAACATTTCATACTGACAAACACCAAAAAAGTAAAATACATGCAAATAAAACATGTCACCTGTGAATGCCAGCAATCCTGGTAGTTTAATCTCAGAATACTTTAGAACAAATTAATGACTCCTTGTCATGGGCGAGCACTGTACTTACTGTTTCCCTGCTGAGTAACAGGCAGAAATGAGCAGCCTGTGAATGTGCATGGCATGGGGCCTTATTTATTGCTAGACCAATGCCACAAAAGGACAAGGAAATGAGTGGGAGAGGATTAAAAGAGGGCTCCTCTGCCCATGTCCCTGAGTATGTTCTTTCCTTGAGGTGACAGCAAAATAAAAGAAAGAACTCTGGCCTTGGCTAGGCTTACAGGAGACGTTACAGTCTTTCTAGTGCCTGAAAAAAGGCTGGATTTCTCTGGGACACAATGCCATTCAGCACTTCCCATTCCACCTCTGTGCTCAGAGCTGTGCCTTGTAGGCACCGTTCAGTACGAGGGATATTCAGGAACTTCCAGTGGGTGAAACTAAACTACAAGCACCCACCACCAGCAAGGGAGTACTGCCATGCCCAAACTGACTGTCAGACTGGCCAGCCAACATCCTGAAACACAGCAGAAACACTGCAGGAACAACCTGCCATTTGGAATCTACTACCCAGTGTATGCTGTGCCTGTGTTCCATTTCTTCAGCTACGGAAGATATCTGCAACAAGCAAAACCACTCCAAATGTTTGCCATAAGCTTTTGAATCTCCCTGAAAGCAGTGTGTATTAAAATGATGGGAAGAAGCACGGAAAACAAAAGAATATTTGACACCACTGGCAATGTAGGAAGTTTCACTTCATTGGCTAATAAGAAAAAAAAAGTTACAGCTAAAGCCTATACTTTTACATCTAATATGGAAGATAACTCATGCACCAAGGTTAATAAGAACATTTACATCCTGATGGGTCCCTTCCAACTCAGAATATTCTATGAATCTATGATTCTCTATATAACAGAAATTACTACTTTATTTCTTTAAATAGGGAGGGACCAAAAGAACCAACTACAGTACAGCTGAAAATGACAAACCTAGACATTGTGTTAGAGACACATTTTTTTTTTCCTGCAAGAAATCTTCCCAGTGTTTTCAGTAGTGTGTGACTTTGAGGTATCAATGAAATTTTATTATTTGTTCAGTTTATCCTTTTGAATTGTATTTCATGTCTCTCTTACATAAAACTGCAGTACATTTAGAGCCACAATTAGGAAACTCTATTGACAGAGTATCTACACTGTACTTCTGCTTACAGATTTGATAGGAAACTGAAATTACTTTTCTGAAAAAGCAGAGCCTTGCAACATCTCTGTGAGAGGAAAGAAGCCGCAGCTTTCCCTTGTATTAGCTTCACTTGGACCCATAGGTCTGAAATTATGACAAGGTAAATTATTTCAACACAGCATGAGGATGAGTTCAAGTTCTGAATAATCACGGGGTGGTTAATCTCACGATGTAAAGAGAAGCTCTGTAATGGCAGGAGCATTCTCTTTGCAGCATTTTGATGATGCCTGCTTTATTTTAAACAGTGCCTCTTTGGTGCTTGATTTCTCCTCTCCTTTCTTCCCCCCTACACCCCTCTCGAACTTCCCCTGCTGTTTTCTCACCCCTCTAATGCAGAGTTCTGCTGCTGCCTCCTTCCTCCTTATTCCCCATGCTCCAGTGTTGCTATTTTCCCAACCCCTCCCTTTCCTAAGTCACTGCTTCTCCTCAGAACACCACTACTACAGCAATTCTCCGGTGTCCAATATGCTACCAATCATCCCCCATGGAAAATGAAACATTAACACTGTACACAGATATAGCTATGTAAAATAACATTGATTAGCTTTCTTCAAAGCAGCATTACAGAGCAGTTTTATCTGGTGTGTTGCTGCACAGCAGATAATTCAGGTATAATTTCACGGAGTATGGGATTGAATGACAATGTCATGTTCTGAGCACAGGGCAGCAGGATGTCATATCACGCTAATTCCAGTCTTGCCTCTGAGACTGCCATCAGTGCTCTCTGCCTTATTTTCTTTACGGGAAGTGTTGTGTTACAGATGTGGTATCAGATTAAATCAGCAAGTATCAGGTTTAAAAGAAGCAAAAGCAGCACTTCTTCACATGGTGTAACTTAATGGCAGAATTTATTCCTAACAGAATTTATGGAGGCCAAAAATTTAGACAGGTTAAGAAACACAGTAGATAGAAATAAGGAAGAAAATTCCACCCATTACAATTAAACACAAAGACATCATCTTTGGTTCAAATCCCTGCAGACCCTCTTTGCTGGAAGCACCTTTGGAGGAAGGGGAAGAACATACTATGCACATAATTTTTGATGCTGTCTTTCCATTATCATCTGCCACTAGGCAGATGGACTTTTGGTCCAACCCAGTACAGCTGTTCACAGGTTCTAAATGCTTCATGCTTGGAAATATTTACAGCTTTTTTAATCAGCAAAATTTTAGTGGTTAGGTATCTCTTACTGATGTCCTCTCCAAAATAAATGAAGCATTAACCACACTACTCTGTGGAAATTTTCTTAAATCCTTTTCTTAAAGGATGCTTTTGTAACTGTTCAGTTTGTAAGACAATCTGATAAATTTAATTTTAAGGTCTTTTCAGTTTTTGTGGGACAGAAACAATTGAGTAAGCTAGAGACACATGATTTGTATAAAAGAAGCAAAAAAAAAAAAATTCACCAGCAACTGCATTAAAAGGAACCTAGTGAAATTTCACTTTTTGAAAAAAAATTTCACTTTTTTTTTGAAAACCTTTCACCACCAAAGGTAAAAGCATTAGTCTGCTGGTGAAGAAAAAAGCCAATAGTCAGGGCAAAAGCTAGTTAGAATATTTCAGATTTCCATGCATGATTTCACCCACTTTAAAAATCTCTCCGTTTTTTCTCTGAGGAAACAGGAAAGAGAAATGACCTGCAGCCAGGGGTGGAATAGTAGAGAGGGGCTCTACATACAGGTTTTACTATATTAAACACATGTCACTTCAGATACTTCTGTGGGCCTCACACAGGCTGATCTCTACCTATTTCTCAGAATCCACAGTCCCTCTTTTGGTGAATAGTGACTTCTGAAAACAGTTAACCCTAAAACTCCAAATAGTACTTGGCAACATTCAAAGTACTGATCCTAATCCTCTGGGACATCCAAATAAACTGCTTTAATACTGATCCCAAGAGACCAGAAGTCGAATATACACACATTCTTCAAATTACTACTCAACATTAATTTCCTTATATTTTTTTTCTCAGACACCACCAGGGACAGAAGGAACTTTTCCCAGTAGCAAGACAAAGGGCTGTCAAAGCCATCTAGAATGGTCACAAACCTCCCCACTTCTAGAGCAAGCTGTCAATACAATTTTTTGCATAAATGAGTCACTGACACCTTTCCACCTGACACAAAAAACTTGTTCACATCTTCCCCTGTATATAGGAAGATTCTCTGTGGCTCCCTTGCTTTCAGGTTCTGAATTGCAGTGCCTTTTGTTACATGTGCCATCAAACATCCCCCTCCTTGTTCTGTTAAATTCAAAATAAATGCAACACATACAGATATCACTTGAAATATTTGTTCCCGAGTCTGACTTATCTCATTTGAACTAATGCACAACAAATGCTTTGTGTTAAATTAGCTTTTGTTGTGGTTTAGGAATGGTGCTCCCCAATTTAGTGTTCTCACTGAAACAACTCCAAACCATGCCCTGCTCACTCACTCCACAGATCCCTGTGGTGGGATGGAAAGGGAAATCAGAGGCACAAAAGGCAAAGATCAGGGGTTGAGATAAGAACTATGGAAACAGAAATGAGGTAAGAAAACTAACAGTAACAGCAAAAATACTAATAATAGAGTGTACAAGAAATGGACAATTTGAACAAGAGCTCTCACCCCCAAGAATACATAACCAGGAAGGGACCCCTTCCCTGTTTCCTGGAAGATGAGGGATACAGGATAACCCGGCCATGCTCCCTCCTGGCTACTACAAAAATTAACCCACTCCTGGTTGGAACCAGGACAGCTTTAGATTTTAAGACAGCCAAATCACAACCTAGGCATACACATTGTGTTTTCAGTCACGGGTCAATGATTACCTGTAGGACCTTGGGCAGGTGATGACTTGTTTGCTGGATAAGCAAACTTGCTTAAGAAAGTAAATTAAATGTTGAGTATCCCCATTTCTCTTATCTTTGAAATGAGCATAAGACAAACATGTTTCTGTTTTGAGGTCAAAAGTAGCTCCTCCGGGACCTTGGAAGATGTAGAACAGGTGTGTTACTACTTACCCAAAGCACACTGTGAACTCGAGTTGACTCCTGTGAAGTACTTTTAACACCTTTGGAAGCAAAGTGTGATTACTGCAGAAGTGATCAGGTGTCTCAGTCAATGAGCACACTGCATTTTACAGCCTGATGTTACCATTACCTTAATGGCTAAATCACAATGTTCGCTGGCAGTAGTGAGTTGCTCAATGTGTCTGTCCACTTCTGCCACCGATAAACTGCAGCTGCTTTTCTTCCTGCCACAGACAACATTTTCCAGACCTGTCAGCACTCTCTGCAGTTCTGAATTTAAGTCACTACAGTTATCTAAAAGAAAGCAAGACAAAACAAAGAAAACATCACAACAATTAGTGACTCAGTGAAAAAACAAACCATAACTAGGAAGCGCCCGCTGCAGAACAGCCAGGACTGATAATGTTCAAAGAATGTCCTTACACTCTGCCACTTTTTCCTCGACAACTGATAGGCTTAAATACCATAATCACATCAACTGAAATAATGAGCTACCTCTCGTCTGACAAATAACAGCCCCACAGCTTATCTGAACTGCTCATTCTTTCTTCAAAACCCCCCCTTTTCTGAAGAACATTTTAAGATATTACATGCTTACATTCTGTGACATTTCTTTATGTTGTTCTTTTGGCCACTCAAGGCCTATTATCCTGATTTTATTAATGTCATATGTTCATCTCTGTAAATACAACATTTTTCTTTCTGGTACATTCAGTGATGTTGTAACTTGATGTTTTTCAAAGGAATTTTTGTGGTTGTACTTAGGTACTGCCTGGTTTTAAAAAGTCATGGAGTTTACAGAAATTATCCCTACATACTATCTTAGAGCCTGTGTTTTATCTTAATAGCTAGTCCTTCAAATGCAACTGCAGAATATTCAGGGATCATAACAACACAGCTTTTTTTGTCCCATACTACAACCATATTACCAGTTTATACAACAATTCTATTTTAATTATCAAATGTCACAGAGAATGACTTCCTTTACTGTCTTTAGGCAAACCTCTTCTAGTGCCCACTGCCATATCAACCTCCACTTATGTGAAAACAAGTGTGTCTCTGTAGCTTGCCAGCTCACTTCATAAATTATTTTTGTTTTTCCTAGGTTCACCTCTGGTGATGGACAGTGGCAGTTCCTAAGGCAGACCTGTGGCAGAATTCACCCTTGTGCTGTCTCCTGGATGTGCCAGTCAGTAATTCTGGCTCGCTAGGTAAGAGTTTGCAGTAGCTACCCACAGCAGAGCACACAAGGGGTGCACTATGAGGTGGCAGCACACCCACAGCTCCTCTATCCCACTAAAGACAGTGGCAGGCGTTCTTGGTGGAGGGTGTGATTCCTGTACTGCCACTGCAAGCGCTTCACCATGGCCAGAATTTCATGATAGCCTCATAACTGTGGTTCTTGCAGGGAACTATAGCAGTGTGGCATTGAACTGGGTCTGAATTTTAACAGACATGAGTCACCGGATTATGGCAGACTGCCTTGAAATCTCCCTGTGCAAGGGAAGACTGAGAGCTGCTGGATGAAGGAATAAGAGGAAAAGAAAGCAAAAAACTGCAAACTCATTTGTCATAAATCTAACTCTGTAGCCAAATAACACAGAAACACAAACGTACTGCTGACCAAAAAGAAGAGTTTAAAATGATGTTACAGCATTGCATGAAAAATTTTAATGGGCAATATATAAAAGCTTTTTCTGGGAAGTCATTTCACTAATTCCTGATTAGCAGCCATCTACTTGATATAAGAATAGCAAAAAAGGCCCTTTATAATAATACCACCACTCACTCACAAGCAGGATATAGCAAGCAGGATGCTTACTTGTAAAAACCTTGGGTTTTGTTTGCTTGAATTTGCTTTTTTCCATAACATCTTCTGTAATAAACAATTTGTACATTTAAACAACCTTCACAAGACCTTGTCTGCTGGGATTTGTTCCGACTGTGACATTTCCCCCATAAAGTAAGTGGTTTGCAATGTGAGAACCCCATTTCTGACAGAAAACCAGCACAGCCCAATCACAAGCTCTGCAAGACTTACTGGAGAGCATTCACAGTTCTAACTCTAGGTGTTTTATTGCCTGTAGCAACAGAGCAGCAGATCCACATGCGTTAATGTGTCAAGAGGTATTACTGGTTTTACTAAGTCACTGATGCTCACTCCATTATGGCAGTAAGCAAGCCATGCACATGGGTTATACAGAATGATTTTTTATCCCTATATACCTATATCTAGAAGGATTTAAAATTATACATATTCCTGTACCTATATGCATGTGTGCAATTTATTTTCACAGCAATATGGAAGTAACACCCAAAACCAACAGAGTCTATGGATAGAAGGAAAATATGGAAGAAATGCAGGAATCCTTAGAGATAACATTCTTATTTTGTCCATTGCTATTGTATTGTATTGTATCGTATTGTAAGTCCTACCCTTAAGGGAAAGGAAGCACCCAAGATTCGCAGATGGTTGTGATCACAGGAATGACAGAAGCCAGAGGGTCCACAAAAGCTCACAAATACACGCTTGGCATGGAAATTGGGTCAGGTTAGGCCCTGACCTACTATATAAGCACATGGCAGAGGCTTTTGGATAAAGTGGGAAAGGGAAGAGAGAGAAGGAGAACGGGGAGAGAGAAAGGGAAGAGAGAAGATCACCAGTCCTGGCTCCAGCATGGTCCAGCTGTTCAGGGTGCTGGGTTGCACCCCGGTGCTGGTTGCACTGGGCTTCATGGACGTAACTGTTTACAGGTAAGTTTTCCCTGCTCTGGACATAAGTTTCTTCCCTTTCTATGCAAATTAGTTATCGTGGGCAACCTGTTCTTTCAGACCTTTCTAGAAATGGCTGGGAGGGCTTCTGGGGTCTTAGGTGGTCTGGATTCCCCTCTACAGCCCATGCCCAATTCTCAGCCTCATCCCTGCACTTGCTGTGTGCTTTGTTGTGCTCAACTAAACAAGGACATTTGTCACTGAAAAGTGCTGCCTGAATCTCCACATGGCCCCCTTCTCCAGCCACAACCTGGTGCTCCTCACGGTGCGTTATTACTATCAGTCCTTGGCTGGCTCCAGAGCTATCTCTCTGTTAGTTTTTGAGGCAGACACACCAGCCCCTTTATCTTCTAGGCCTCTACATTGTATGTCACTCTATTGCCATGTTTTTCATTGTTAGAAAAAACTTAAACAGACAATGTGCTGTTTATGTCCACAAACCCTGGTTAAGCTCCACTTCATGAAGACAAAATAAATACTGAAAAGCAAAATAGTTTCTAATTTTTTTTTCTTCCTGGTAAGAAGAAAATTAAGGAAAAAAACATCCTAGTATTAGAATCTGTTCAAGCAGGAACTTAACAGTAAACATTAACTTTTGAAAGTAAAACATTACATTTTTTTAACTATAAAAACCTCTATTAAATACTTTGAACTCCATAGGTCAGACACTTCATAGCCATATTACTGTTAATACTGTTGTACTAATGTTTCTAGAAATCACAGACACATAAATACAAATGTGCTGTTGCAGGTCTTGCATTTATGAACAATATAGTATAGAAAACATGAATAGTGTTCTGATTCTGGAAATCTGTCATAGAGAGGATTACACCAGAATACTGCTAGAAGGTCTGCTTCTGGAGAAATGGAAGCTCAGGGGAGACCTTACTGCTCTCTACAACTACCTGAGAGGCTGCAGTCAGGTGAGGGTTGGACTCTTTTCCCAGCTAAAAAGTGACCAGACAAGAGCAAACAGCCTCAAGCTGCACCAGGGGAGGCTTAGATCGTGTATCAGAAAAAACATGTTCATGGATAGGGTTGTAAAGCACTGGAATAGACTGCCTATGGGATCTCTGGAAGCACCATCCTTAAAAGTGCTCAACCAACCATGTGGATACAGCACTTGAGGACATGGTTTAATGGTGAACATGGTGGCGGTGCTGGGTTGAGGGCTGGACTCAATGATCTCAGAGATATTTTCCCAAACTTAATGATTCTATGATTCTACAATCAAGGCACAGAGGTTACTTCACATGTAAGTTCACAGTCGTCTAGAAGCTCAGCATCAATTGTGATTAATAAAGCCGACATTAGTTCATTTCCTCACCAAATGCTTGGATTTTCATTTCAAAAGCTATGATACCTTTCTGCTCTAGGAAGGCATCACTTCTGCTAAGAAGGCAACTCACCCACATCTGCAGTGACCATGGTGGACTGGTTCTCTGGCACTGAGACAGAGTTCTGGTCCATGCTGCGTGAGTCTTCATTCACCTCCTGCTGGCTTTGGCTCAGCTCTGACCGCAGCTCTGAGTACTCATCCTCCTCCCTGGCAGAGAGAGCAAAGGCAGGAATGAAATCCTCTGAGGAAATGTGCATCTTTGTGACACTCATTTCAGACCCTTAAGCTGAGCTACAGGGTCCAATTCACACAAGTTTTTGCCCAGTCAGTAGAGATGACTTTATACCCTTCACTGCAAAGCAACTGTGCCATGCCTGTAACACCCACTTGCAGCAGCCAGCGCCTGGTCTCCATTTCTTTATTCCCAACTTCATTGTTTCTCCTGGCCACTGGAGAAGGAGTGGAACTGAGTGTTAGCAGGATGTCCAGTGGGTGGAACTGAGTGTTAGCAAGGATGTGTACAAGGACATACACTGCTCTGCAGTGATTCCCCAGCTGGTAATTCACACAAATCAGCACAAGTGGCTTTGATCCCAAAGTGGATTATAAGTAACTGGTTTTGGTCTGTTTCTTAGTTCAAGGATGTCACCATCTTGTGTGCAAAGCAAGCATGCACATTGTACCTGCACGTGTGAATCAAAATGCTCTTGGAGACAGGTGGGTTTTTAAATTTCTCTTCCCAAAAGAGAGAGGAACAGATAGTGAGTATTGCACTGAACTGCTGGAGTTAGTGGAGAAGCAAAAACCTCAATTACCTAGGTTTTAATTTATTTGTCAAGATGTTTCAACTAAAATAACTGAGGACACAGAATACTTTAGCTAAAGCTAATGAGCTTAAAAAATTAGGGCTTTTCCCTCCTGTCTCCACACAAAGAGTTCAAAGCACTGAGAAAGAAGATAAGTAAATGAATAATAGCTTTGCTTGAGAACATTTGTAAACATTTTTTTCTTTCGATCCACTGACTGATTTGACTCAGATTTATTTTTTTTTTTACTTTTGTAGTGACTGTTTTTACATTAAAGTATCTATTTTAAACATTGGAAAAACACTAGTTTATCCAGGTGCAGGGCCCCTCTAATAGAAAACAAACAACCATAATTTTGTTGCTCACTAAATCACATGCAGAGATTAATTTTGCTGCAGATTCAGCAGGAAAGTGTGAGAATGGAACCAATCTGGCTTTGGAAACAGTAAGAAACAGCAAAGACCTATCTGGGGATCTGCACCTGGGAGGGGTGTCTGTATTGTTAGGTCTGTTGTGTGTGTGCTACATGGTGATGAGTGCTTCTTGCAGGATTCAGCCTGGAGGTGTGTCTTGATTTGTCTGGGAAAATAGCAGACAAAATGGCTCATACATACAGGCATCAATGACAGAAGTAAAGTCTGCTCTCAGAACTGCAGAGGTGACAATTTAGGCACCTCAATAAAACTCAAGAAAGGACTTCCAGCTTGTTTGCAAGCAGGGTTTCCCAAGGTATGAGACATAATTTCTACCACGCTCTTCTAGCCCTCACATTTGCTTCAGTGCAAGGAAACAAGGAAAGCGTAACTTTAGCAGAAGCACTTAGTGACTACATTTACTAAAGAAAATGCAGGCCAGCTGCTTAACACTGAGATTTACATCAAAGAAAGGACTTTGAGGTACCATGCAGTACCTGTTTAAGACAGTGTCAGAATCTAATCCTGAATAGCAGGAGTTAAAACAGTGTAATGAAGACACATAAGTGTCAGTTAATGTTCCATGAACCAGTTTGTTATTAGCCACAAAAAAAAAGCCACTAGTAATTAGCTTCAGATAAAAACAATTACCAAGCACTCAAATAGTTGTAATTTTTCATCTGAAGGTAACTGATTTTTTTCATTTATGAAACAATTAGTCCTACATTTTTAAAACCTGAATTACCTCTACAAATGGACAAGAAGCTTTATTGGCCCTAAAGCAATGGCACACACAATAATGATTTCTCACTACTCTTCTTTGGGCTCTTCTTGCACAGATTTCTCTGTTTAAAATACAACACAGCCTCATCTAGCTAGCACTACTTCTGGGTTTTTCAGTATAAGTACCTCTCAGTATCTTGGGGCAGCTGAAAAGTACGTCACACTGCAGGACTCACACCCTTCTGATGACTCAAGCCAGAATTTAATTTCTAAATGAAGTAATGCTTTTAAAATCTGTCCAGAAAGATCAGAAACCCATTTCTGATAAAGTGGCAGCCAGCTCAATCAGTCCCTCCACCACCAGCCCAACTGGGGACAGACTGAGGGCAAGAATAAGGGGGAATTTGAGGGCAGTGATACACCACAAATATAAATTCTGCCTTTAAAACTGATGCTGGCAGTAAAAAAAGATACTGCTTGAGATTCTCCTTTCCCCAAAACAGAAGAAAGAGTCCTCCAGTGGCACTGGAAATGCAAGGTGCTTGACAGCTGACAATGACCAGCCACTGGACTCCTGCCACACCACCCAGAAGTTGGAGGCACTACAACTTCCTTATTGCTGCCATCAGCGACAGCCTGGTTGTAAAAAGCAGGCATTTGTTTTGTTATGGGCCCTGATGGTCCCACCTGCTGGAATGTCATGGTGAGTTGGAGGCAATTAAAACAGATCAAGCCATTCTAGACACAGAAGGCATGGGATAAATTTTGGAGAAAAAAACCTGTGGTTTTCAGTTACTTCTACACTAATTGCTTTCTTCATGACCAGATGCAACCAAGGATCAGAGTGCCACACAGATCCTGAGAAAAACTTGCTGAAACAGTGAGCAAAATGGCACATTTTCCAGCACGATTTCACACCACAGAACACTGGCAAGGTGCATGTTCTGTTCATGGCTGCAAACAGTCCGTAGCTTTGTGCTTCAGGTGCCAGCAGTTTTTCAACAATCATTTTATTTGAATAACTGTAAAACCCTCTAAGACCCTCAGATAGAAAATACTACAGGTGTATGTGCACAAAGATTGACTGCACTCTGTGTACAAACACTTGAGGTCCCTCTGAACTAGTTCATTGAGAACAAATAGTAACATGCTCGAGACAGCATGGAAATTAATCACTGAGGGCAGGTGGAGCTGGGCATTGTGTGCGGATGCCAACATTATCACACCCACACTGCCACTTGAATTGAATCCAGTATGTGCTAGCTTCCACCTAGCCCATATTTAGAAGCTAGAAGTAGACCTGCAGGTCACTGTTTAAATGTGACTGTAAGTGCCATGTGTTATTTCCTGAGATGCTGTAGTCTCTTTACTACCCCTCTTCTCCATTAACTTCCAACACTTTCTAAATGTACCTCAGATTAAAAGTTAAAAGTCTGAACAAACGATGTTACAGAAATGGGTTATAAGCTTCTTGACAACTGTTTCAAGTAATCCTTAGCAGGCACCAACATTGAACAGAGTATATTTCTGTCTGGTATTGTTATAGTTGCTTGCTATTTTTAGACTTGCAGAGATGTACCCAAATAGCCACTGGTTTAGAACTAAAAGCAATTAGACATCTCTCTTTTCCTTTTCTTGAACCTCAATCTGACATGTAAGAAAAACTGTCACACACTGAAGCTACAGTTGATTTTGACAGCCAAAAGAATGATTAAGGAAAAAAAAGTCAAGTTTGAATGAATCTAAGGCAATACTAAAAAACTTCTGAAGTCAGAAATATTCACCTTAAATGTAGACATAATTACATTTTAGTACTCTACTATATAATTTCTAAGTGTTTTTCGTGCTTCAGTTACCGGGTGTACCCTTTATGTCCAAGTATTTACAATGTGACTCTGACTGGGAAGATCAATTTGACTGGTTTTCCTATCTTCTAAGTTGTACACACTTTGAGAGAAAATTACAGTAGGCATACACCTTGTCAAAGGACAGAGAACCTTGGCAACACAGACGCTCATCTACTTGCACGTGAGTATTTGAGTATTGGAACTCACTTTTTTCACCTTAATATCTTTTTTTCTTTTGAGGGGCTTCCAAACCAGCTGGGCTGTCCAGAGCACCAGCAGTAGGGAGACGAGACAATTGCAAATGAATGCTGGCTTGCTCCCCCAAGCATGGTGAACTCATTTTCCTCCAGGAAGGCTGCAATAATATAATGCAAGAGCTGCAGCTAAATTCATGGGGCCATACACATACCCAAGAAATGGCTAGCAAACATAAAAAACCCTGTAGATTTCTAAAAATATTCCTGTAAGATTACTGTTACCGGGATCAGCATATCAGACACGCCTGGGAAGAGACATACATGATTTAAGTTCTCTCCTTTCCGAGAAAAGCTATGGCTGCCCCATTCCTGGAAGCGTCCAAGGCCAAGCTGGATGGGCCCTGAGCCACCTGGTCTTGTGCAAGATGTCTTGGCCCATTGAGGTGGTTGGAACTAGATGGTCTTTAAAGTCCTTTCAACCCAAACCACACCACGATTCTAGAGGTGGCATTACTAAACCACATGAGCAAAAGCCATTACACGTCTAAACACTGACATTGCAAATACAAAAACCCCCCAACATACACACCAAAAAACAGAGACAAAAATTCTCAGAATGGAGAACATTAACCAGCTTATACAACCTGCCAACACTCCTCCTCAAACTGTTGCAACACCTTATTCAGATTTAAATATGGTATCTGCTTACTTTCTGTCCTACTTTCTGAGGGTACTGCTCACATTCAAACAAAGATAATACAATTTAAAGAGGATAGTCAAGTACCTTCCATGAAACGCTGGTTTATTCTAATTGTTTCTAAAATATTTTTGGGTTTAAAAACTAAAAAGACTGTCATAGAAGAGAGGTACATGAAGCTACATGTTAGTTTTACAAGCTAAAATTGATACATGAAAAAACTCCAAGTTGCTGTATCATCACTGGGGAAACATTCATCTATTATGCAATTAATGTAAACTCTGCTTCCAGAAAGACAGCCCAAATTTTGTGACAGCACAAGTAAAGACTCTGCTCAGTACTACCTGTAGGTTTCAAAGAGACAAACCAAAACTAAAATCCTTCTGTTTTAGAGGAAAGTATAACTTCTGAGGCCCCAGCAGGGCCATGCTCCCAGAGCACTTTCTCTCAGGACAGTTCCGTTCCAGCTTCTGGCCTCAACAGTCCCCAGAGCCAAGGGTGGAGTGCTGTGAGTCACACCTGTTCCAGCAAGGACAGCAACTGCACCACCCTTGCTCTGTGGGATGCACAGACAGCTTCTCAAGAATGACACATGTGGATCCCGAAGTGGATTTACAGAAAGCCACAGCAGGAGGTATCAGTTTTCCTTCTTTCAGTTGGCTTTATAAACCCTGTGGAATCCGTTCAGTTGCCATTTTTAGGAGGAACATTACTGCTCTGCTCCCCAGACACCAAATTATTGGCCTGCCAAAGAAAACAAGCTATTTCCATCATTAAAGGAAATAAAAAGAGCCACTAACTTAACAAACAGTTTTTGTTTTTACTAATAAAACCAAAACAAATAAAACCAGATGAGGCATTCTAGCTGTCTGAGCAAAACAAGCTCCCATATGATTGAATTAAACTGGAAGGACATGACAGTGGTGTGGCACCTGTTGCAGACCTACTTTTCTGATGCCTTTGAAAGGCCAGAACCTTCCAAACGGACAGAAAAACTGCATTTTTCATGACAAGCAACATGCACATCCCATCAGGTTTGGTTCTTACACCTCACATTCCTTTGCATATTGCAGCTGACTCATTTACGGACATGGTTAAACATTCAGAGTATTCACCTTATTCCAGTATTTTGTAATTGAACACCACTTGGCATTTACTTTGCCACAAGGATTCCAAACACACAATTTTTATTAATTCTATGTAATATTTTTCTTAAATGTCATAGAGTTTTTCTGTCACTCAAGGAAAAAAAAAATCAGCGCAGCTCTCATGCTTTCTCAGATTTTGCTTTTCAACTGGTCCTTTCAAAAGACAAATGGAAAGTTTGTCTGCAGAGGTGTCAAGCATAAATGAACAAGGGAGTCATTGGGATTTTTTTCAGAGAAGTTCCACCAGCAGACAAAATACCTGAAAAATCTCACAAAGACCACTGCTAATTATGATCATCTCATAGGCAACAGTATTTATGTTCTTAAATAACACGAACATGTGTTTCTAACACTGCTTTAATAGTGGTAAATATATATGTGATGATATTCCCTCTTATTTATGGTACACCAAACATTCTTCTTTTTGAATACTAATATTTTCATGGAAGATTAAGTGAGTAGTTGTAACAACATTGCCTTGTGCTAGCAGAAATATTTACAAGGAAGAAGAAATGAAGCAATTACCAAAAAAAGTGCAGCTGATAGGTAAAGGAAAACTGAAAATTTAGAGCTAGAGTACCCCGTCAACATTACTCACAAATGCAGCAAATCTAACTTGATGTTCTATAGAAAACACACAGATTCTGGCATATAGTTGCATCCACCCTAAATAACCTTTAAGAAGCTCCTTCTGCATTCTAGTCCAAGTTTTCTACATTGAAAATAATATGCAAAAACAAGTGAGGAAAAACGTTTCCATGTAGTCAAATGTAAAGTTTATTTTAACACAGTAACAACCAGGTTTAATACCCCAAGCTTTGCTGCTCCAAAAACAGGCAACAACATGATTTGTACCATTGTTTTGTCAAAAAACTCCACACAAGAAGAGGCAAAACCTCTATTGGCACCATCTATTGGCACCATCTTTCCTACAAATGGTTTCACTTAGGTGATCTACAGGAGGCCACAAAAGAAAAGTTAAAAGCAGAGGTTCAGGTTGGGTGTCATCTTCCTTTACACACTGTTGCTATCACTTTTGTGGCACACTGGCACGTTACAAAAGGGAATATTTAGATATCACAGTGCATGTTTTGCAGTGCTTGTCAGGTTTTGCAAAGTGTGGCTTTGCCAGAGAGAAGGTAGCGCTTCTCGGGTGGTTGGGATGATACACTGCAGAACACACACCTTAATTACGGGCAGCTATTCAGTACCCGTCATGACAAGCCTTAAAATCATCATCGTATTACATTTAGAGTATAATTGTCTTGCATGTCTTGCACCAGTCTTGCCCTGACTCAGAATTTCCAGGAAGCTGCTGTACCTTATTGTTGCTCCCTGCAGTCGATCGATTTTCTTGTTGAGCTCTGCAATGATGCTGTGCAGCTCCGTGATCCGCTCCTCGTAGCGCAGCGTCGTTCGCTCCTGCACATCTTCGTGCTCTCTCATCAGGTGGGACTGCTCACACTGAAGCAGAGAAGCAAGGAAACAGAAAGGGTGTTATGGACAACTGTAGGGAGATCAGGCACAAGGCACAAGTGCACAGCACTATCGTTTTCTTACTGACCAAACCAACGACGCCTCAGCAAGAGAAAAGGACAGACACAAAACACCAACAGGTACACAAAGGTACATAGCTAGAACATTTGAGGAACTGACAGACTATGCAGTGTACTTTTATTACTTTTTTTGTTTTCTGTTTAAAGAGCAGAAATTGCTGTTGCTGTTTGAAAAAAACCCACCATTTGCAACTCAAAATAGCTATAAAGACAATCTTTGAATCCTAGGATCTTCCTGATGTGGTATGAATTAGAAAAAATCCTATGGCAGAAACCACATTATTATAAAGTAATCACACTTTGAGGTTTTAACTTCTTCTATAGTGTAAGTAATTATTTTTCTAACCTTTAAAGATAACATAGCATATTTTTATGTTCATACTCTCCAATAAAATGCTTATGATTTGAACAATTAAAGAGCCACATAACTGCTTGTCTTTTTATACATGTCACAAAATCCTCCTTTTTCCTTCCCACAGATTTTTAAATGTAGCCTCTCTGGCTTACTCTTCAGGCCAGCAAACACTGTATTTCAATTACAGCAAACCATTACAAACCACTGGAATTACAAACCAGCGGTGCATGCCGATTGAAGTTGAGCTTGGGAGTGGCTGGCAAGAGTAAGACTTCTAACATTTTGCTTCTGACCCCCTTCAGTCAAGCCTCCTTGCAATCACACAATGCTGAATACTAAGCTGTCAAAAAAAAGAAAATTCACAAGCCATTTAACAGTATAAAACCCACACTCCTTAACTGATGACCTGCAATGTAAAATCCTAGCATTTCTAAGGGCCAAAATTGATAGTAATACTGGCGGTCCTCCAAAATTGCTGAATCAACCCCTTTTTTTTCAAATCAAGTAAACACTCTATACAAGCTAACTCCCTAAACAATTTGTACCACAAATAATAATAATATACCTAGAGTAGTAGATGTGCCAGATTTCATCATTTGCTCCCATATTTTTTGGCCACTTACATTCACAGCTTGAGAACATCATCTACACAAAGGACTGTTGGAAAATTAAAATTTACATTGAGCTTCAATAACATTTTCATTCTGAACTTTAAACACAATTTATTTCACATAATTTTTAACTTCCATGAATATGGAAGAAGTACCCCAGACATCAGAGTACCCTTCCACAGACTACAACAAAATAGTTTCCACCTTCAGCTGTAGTAAAAATCACTTCCACCTACACTAAGAGAAACAGATCGTATCATCACACTGCAAAGGAGAGCAAACAGACACATTTCAGAAGACTGATAATATTCACCTGGCTTATAAGACTTCATGTTGGCAACTGATATGGCTGTACACATATATTATAATGACTCTTTATTGTAGGATCATTCCACAGCTTATTTCTCACCTTTCCACATCTTAACACTGTATCTTTCTGAAGAACTACCATAGCTTTCAAAGTGCAGGAATAAAAGAGAGAAAATGTTTCACAAAAGCTTTAGAGCAGATTTAGGGGCAATAAAGAGTTGCTTCTTCAGCCTTTCTAAACCTAAATTTCCTTTGACACACATATATGCCCACAAATGCTACCTCAGCATTATCCAGATCAATCTGTTATGTGCACTGGTATTTTTTGAGCTTTTAAACCAAAGCAATGTTTCAGATAGAGTGTATAATAATTGTTTCCAGACAATAAATAAAACCCCTATCACAACAATTTTTGACTTTCTAAGCGATGCACTGAAAAGCAGAATTTGTTTATCTTGACTGAAGATACATGGACTTTTGCTAATGGATCTCAGCCACATTACGACTTGATTTCTGTTTTCTCCAGCCATTTCTCAGTCACCATTTTTCAGGATAACATAATTTGGTGACAGATGTACTTTGTGAACAACCAGCAGTCTGGCAATATGAGACAACAGCTTCACATTTGATTTTTTAAAAGAGCTCTTGAATTATCTGAGGTAAAAGCAACGGGGAAAGGCTGAAAGGAAACCTCTGTAAAAGACAGGCCATGATGCTAAGGACTGCTCTGTCTTGGAGGAGGGGAACAGAATTACATCTCCTAAATTCTGGTCCTCCATGACAACCCTCAAGTGAAAATGTCAAAAGCATCTAAGCAATGGAAACATGGTTCAATATGAATCCCAACATGCAGCAATGGAAAATTCTTCTGGTTATTCAGGATTGCTCTTTATTACGGAACATTTATCTGTAAACTTAATAAGGAAAAGAAACAAATACATGTTGTTCTACCCACTGCTAAAGTTTTTCTCTGGGATACTATGACTATTCACCATCCTCCTTAGTTTCTTTATGCTTTGAGTCTCAGAACAGCAATCTGCCACCAGTCCCTACTTCTTTCCAAGGTGTACGCATTCAGCTCTTAAAATTTATTTGCATGTCAGTCTCACAATAAATACCTTTTACCCTTTTCCTCATCTCTCTTCCAGCCTCATACTTAAGAGCTTCAGCCTCAAAACCCTTAAGAGGTGTAATTCCATGAGAAAGCAAACACAGGGATAATCTACTGACAGGCTGTAAAAGATGAGCAATTAATTGTTGGGGTCAGGAGAGAAGTTTCCAGCACAGTTCTCAATCTAAGCTGAGAACTCTTGGCTGTTTTTTGGTACAGATTAAAAAGGTTATTTCATTTACAATATAAATTAACAATGGTTAGAAACACCATTGTCTGATCTCATGATGCTGGGAAACAACAATAAGAGCAAGAAGTATATGAGGGAGAAGGAGGATAAGAGGAAACATTTTAATTCAAGCTTATTGTCTGAACAAATGATTCGATTGGCCTATAATAGTACACAAATTCCTAGCAAAAGAAACACTGTGTGTTAAATTATGTAAATATTTATATTAAATTTGCAGTGTTCAATCAGAGGACAAAAAAAAAAAAGAACTACTGGTAGCAGTGCTCAGAAAGAGATGCCCCGGTGCCTCAGGTCCTGCAGAGACAAACACTGGCTGTGGTGTTGTTCACCAAGAATACAAGTCATCACCTGAACAAGCCACAGTGATAAACCTGTCTAACAGGATTACAGAAGCTAAAAATCTTTGCTCAACTAATACAGTGTTTTAATTTGAGAGGAGTGGCACATTTAAAAATGGCAATCCATTAATCTTAATTTAAGTATAAAAACAAGTTTGTAGTGCTAAATCCTCAATCACAAGAGCATAGTCAGAATTAATTCTTCTGTGCTATGTTCTGTGTGTACTTAATGTGAAAGATGAATACAAGCACACAGAATTAATCCATGTCAGATATGGACATCACATATCAGAACAAGTAATTTCAATGTTCATCTGAACACCATGCATTTCTATTTCAAATTTCTCTGTTAAATGAGAAACTGAAGGCTTCCTGTGAAGTTCACATGTTCTTACACGTCTACAGAGAGTGTTGCTTCTGTTCTTGTATGTCTACAGTGTTGGTTTTATTCTTATACTGAAATTCTCTGTCCCTCCCTATATTCTGAATAATCAGGAGGATGGCAAAGAATTGTTACTGCAATAATGAGACTTACTGCTGCAACACAGGATCCAGAACAGTACAGCACATTCTTTGTCTACAGCTACTATGAAAATCCAAAATGACAATGACTAAGCACAAAGAATGAGAGAGCAGGGCAACCTTGTGAAAGGAGATGAAATTATGAGAGAAATATAGTAAGTGAATTAGCTCTTCTTGCTGTATTTGCTGAAACATTCAGCACGTTATTGAATCCTATGCTCAATCAAAGAACTGCAGAACTCAATGTCACAGGATGTCGGAAATGCCAAGAATGTTGACGGATTAGAAGGAAGATTATTTAAATCCATGGAGGATAGTACCATAAAGGACTATAAAATGCAAGGTGGCCTCATGCTCACAGATATAGGCAGAAAGGTGGGGGAGTATGAAGGAGGACAATTCTTTATGTGCCTTTCTTATGCTCTCCCTTCAGACTCCCACTGTTTATCAAAGCCAGGATACTGTGCCACACAGAGCCAGTAGAAAGCACTACAATTCTCATAATCACAGAAAGATTTTTGGAAGAAGACATTAGTTGTGGTTGACCAGTGTTTTACAACAAATTTCATTCAAGAGATCACTTTACTGCCAGATTGTACACTGATAAAAACACAGAAACAAAGAGATCTGCTGTGTTACTAAAATAATAGAAGCGTGTAGAGAAATGGCTATAGCTGGTCTGCACAGGCTGCAGATTTGGAAGGGAGTATGCTACAACAACCACTAATCAATTACATCACTTCACAAAATCTTAAGCCCAGGCTGGCCAACTAGCTTTCTTCACCATTTGTCATCTGTTACTTGAGCTGTGGTTCCCCAAATCACCTCCACTCTGCAAATCACTAATCCTTTCTTCCAAATGCCTCACATGCCTCATGAAATGATAGGAAAGGTATTACCAAAAATGCATTTTAAGAGCTATTTGTTCCAGAGAACATTTACTACACCAGCTAAAATGAAATATGTGCTGCCTTTGTAAGTACAGTTCAGATGCAGAACAGAGCTTTAATACTGACCTACTAGCATCTGAGTATGGTTATGCAGAACCTCAAAAACCTCCTATTTAATTTATGCCTTCTGAACCTCTAATTCACATTAGACAGAGGCTGTAGAGGAAAGAATAATGAAAAAATCTCAGTGGAATGGGAGGAAAAGTTCAAAAAATTATGTTAAGTGGCATATCTACTTGGAAGTGATGCAGTTAGAAAAAGAAGACAAGGTGCAGTGGTTTCACCAGTGTATGTCTCAGTACTTAAACACTGCCAACACACTGAATATATGAGTTGTGTTTGTTTAATGGTTTGAATTCCTTAAGAAAGATTTGTATTTTATTTAATACACACTAAATTCTATCCTATTGAGGGCTTTAGAAAAAAAATTAACTGAAAAAAAGATAAATCATTAAACCTTTATAGAAATTGTTCATTAAAAAATACTTATTTTTTATCTGAAATCTAGCTATCACCCTGCCTTTCAGATATTCCAGTTTTGTGCTATTCATAGGTGAGGTGGCAGTAATCACTATGTTTGTGCTCACAAGGCTCAGTATCAAGTAAAAACGCCCAGTATCACAAACTGAGGACTATATATGCATGCATAATTGGTAACCCATCAAAGGAAACACCAAACAATCTTGTGCTAACAGAGCACACGTTAACTGGGATTAAGGACTGATCCTCAATCGCAGCTGCCATCAGTGTGGATTCACTACTGTATGGGAGCACCTACAAGGCACTCTTCACTGGCTGAGAGATAATACATGTATTTTTAAATAGAGACCCAGGGAAAAAAAAAAAAAAACGCTAACAAAGATCTGTGGTTAGCACCAGACCCTCCAGAGTCATAAATAACAACAAAGTCAGTGCAGTCACGCAGAATGATATGGATCAGTTGGATACAGTGAATCCATCCGAGAGTTTAATGATTGTCAAATGCAGCCTCATATCAAACTGTAAGCCAGAAAGAGGACTCTATCCCAAGAATGCCACAGAAATTAGAAAAGGCTCTCAGGATTATAGCTGATAAACCATGTTAACTCCCAGTGTGGCTCTGGCTCACATACAGAGAGTAATAAGAACATGAAAGTGATTTTGATTTCTGGATGTTACATTGATGGTCTGCAATAACAGTATCACTTACAAGCCCATAAATCTTAAAGGCAGCTGAAAAAAACACTAGGGAATGCAGGAAAAGGCCAAAATAAGGGAGGACTGAAGTAAGAGCCTGAAAATCGAGACTGCGTAAATACTTCTACATTTGGCTTGAGTTTAAGTAACACAGATAAAAGGTCTCATCAAAATGCACTAAATATTGAAAACTCTAAGTCTGCAAAATCACAGAATGGCTAAGGCTGACAGGGACCACTGGAAGTTACTCACTCAGTCCCTTACCCAACCCCAGATCAGGTCCAGGTGCCTTGAGTACTTCCAAGGTTGGAGATTCTACAAGTTCTCTGAGCAACAAATAAAGTGCCGTACTTTACAGGCCAAGTTGCTTTGGTTATCTCTAGCCAAGTACTTTGAATTAATTTTGAAATGTTAACTACTTATAAAAGGTATTTGATACAATGACAGTATCTGAAAACAAAGATCAAAAGGTTTCTTAATAGAAAAAGAGAAATACTAAGAACAATAGTTCAATTTTCCATGTTCGCATTTGCCTCTCTGTAAGACCTGTGAAAGCATCAGAGTTCTGACCTTATTCTTGTTTAACCCCCTGGCTTTCCACTGGCTGTGTTTTCCACAATTCCACAATTCCAACTGGCTTACTGGAAGCTAGACTGAGATCACAAGTAATTTCTTACATAACATCAAAACACTGAAAATTGGCAATAACTTCTGATCAGTGTTAATTTATGCTGTGTTTAAATATGACCCAGCAGTGCAAGGCTCTGCGACCAGTTACCCGATCCGCTGAGGGCATGCTGTAATTCTTATGTTCTACAATATATCAAAGCACTTGTTGCTTACACTGACTTCAAAATAAAATTAATTAATTTTTAGCGGTTTGTTTTTTTTTTAGAAAAATGTCTTCAAAACATAAAAGATACAACCCATGGCAACTATGTGTCTTGGAGTCTTAAAATTCTTGTGACTTGTGACATTGTTGAGTATTTTATTCTCTCTCTGAGGAACACGAACTACACAAAACCAAAGACCATCTTGGTTCTGTATATCTTGAATGTACTCAAATTTTTTTTGATTGGTTTTGTGTATCTTGAACTACTATTGCCCACCTGTGCTTTTGCCAATTTCTTTTCCAACAGGTCACGCTCCTTTTCTGTTTGTTGTAGACGCTTATTAAGCTCCACAATGTCTCCCTTTAATGAAGCCAGGGCTGCTAAATGAAGCTGGAAGACAAAAAGGAAAGAACCAAATTAACTAATTCACAAGCCATGTAGCACTAGTGTTTCAGACAAGAGACAGTATTGGACAGCAGCTATACTAATGCTGGATTTCTGTAGTAGTTAATAGGAATGTTAGTAGAACAAAGCTTAAAAGAAATACATATGCAACTAATAATTTAACCATGGAATTTTTCTCTCCAGGCATTCCTTCACTGTATCACTTAGAAGGATAAATACAATGAGGAATAATCCAGATAGAAATGTGTAGATTAGTTCTAACACTAGTTTATTAAGAGGTAGCCTGAGTCTTGCACTATAAAACCTTATACTAAATATTGACCAAGATTTGCATTATAGAATGAGGTGTACCACATTTTGATGCCTTTAGACATATAGAGGTTATCAGTTCGGTGAAAAAGGATAACTCCATGCAGAGGATTTGGTTATATTTTGCAACCAGTGCTTACTCCACTGCAAGCTACTCTTCTGCAGTTGTTGTTCTCCTCAGTCCCACACCAGCGAGTTTCAGTGATTCTTATCTACTAACCCACACATGAAGAACCCGAACTGTTTTTCCTTCTGTAGTAGATCCTTTTGATGAAAGAGACTTTCCACACTTGGCTGATAGAATGTGGAAATATATACCAGGCACGGATAACTCACAACATTGAAATGAGGTTAGCTACACAACTAAGAAACCAAGAACAGTTGTTAAAAGCATTTTAATTTTTCAGACTCGCCTCTTGTCCTTAAATATCCCATTCATCGTTTCACTAAAGGCATCAACCAGAATTCAACACTAAGTATTGACAACTGCAACTGGAAAGTCCAGGAGGAAAACTAGCCACTAGCACTGAAGTCTTTCTTTGTAGTAGTAAAGAAACGGCTTCAAGTTACACTGGGTATGAAAACAGAAGAGACCTTTCACACTAGACCAAGCAACACAGCAAAGAGTGCTCTGCTGCCAAGATTCAGGCTGAAATAAAAACCGTGCTTCTAATCCTCCACCCATTTTCAGTCCCTCACTGATATTCTATTGGGCGGGTCACCTAAAAGTTATTTTTCTTGTTTCATTTACAATGAATCAGCTAATGAGTCCCATTTTGATACAAATTCTACCTTTACACTATTGGAAACCAGAAAAACCGTAGCTGTTTTCCCATACTGATGTGTGAGAGCAGCGGCCTGACAACAGAGACACCAGATCATTTGGCAACAGCTTCTTCACATACAGTATTCCCGCTGTAAATGAAAAAACTCTGCCTTCAAGACAGAAAAGGTAATTTAAAAAAGATTATTTGGATAGGAATTCTGCCTTTTTAGATGCTGTTTAACTAGTTATTCCCTGGGCATCCTCATTTGTGATTCAGTTGATAGTATTTTTTATTATATCAGCTACAAAAATACCTTACACACATGCAGTTATTTGTTTCTGTACAAATAAACACATGCACAATTATATGTTGCAGGACATTTAAGACTCTCAAAGCAGCCTTAATTTTTCATGTAAAAACACAGTAATTCTAGCTTGCTATGGGCATATCCTACACAGCTTCTATAAAGTATGTACACTGAAACCTCTTAAAACCTAGGAACATTCTGAATGCTTTTAAGTATTTCTGGCCTTCAGCAGAGGGCCTTCCTTCCTACCACAGGAAACTATGCACTGATTTTACAGTGTGGAGAAAAAAGAACCAGACCAATTGTACCAATCTGTTCATAACTTGCTTCCAATTTGCAGGAAAGCTGGTGAATTTTTAAGCCACTGTTTCACCTTAGTCCCATAACAGAGCGGAACTGTTGCAATGAAGCTCACGAATTTGCTCACCAGAACGTGCATCCTTCACCACAGCTTTCAAATAGTACATGAAAAATGGCTACAATTCTCCAAAGCAAATAAAACAATGCTACGTAGTCAAGTATCATTCCCTTTCATACACCAGAATTAAATGATCACCAGCTGTGGTTTTAATTAAATACAAGACTAATAATGCCCATACACATGGCCTCGTAACGTAAAATGACACCATTAATTTGTAAATCTCAATGAAAAACAGCTTGTTCTCTAAACAGTGGAACTAACGAGGCAGACTTCCAATGGATTTGTCTTTGTCCTCTTCATCCTCTGCAGTCAGCTCAGCTGTTCTTCATCTCCCTGAGCACACTGCAAGCTGGGTAAGAAACAACGTGAATTGTGCCTGGTTTTACAGCAACCCTGCTGCCTGGCCTAACAGCCCCTGCCAAACACACGGATCCTACATCCACCTATGTGTTCAATACAGCTTCTCTCTTGTCCAAGTAACCAAAGGCTGGCTTTATTAATGACTAGGAAAGCTTGTTGCATCTTTCACCATCCAAAATTATCGATTCATTAATTGGTCTGTTTCAGTTTCCAACTGCTAATAAAACAATAAATAAACAAAAGAAATTTACTGAAAGGGCAGACTGAGCAAAAGGAAGCTATTATAACAGAGGAGGGCTGCTTGTGATACTCTGGTTTGAAGTGCAAGTGATGCTTCCAGCTACTACTGCTATACATAATTTTAACACAGCCAGTGTAGCTGTGTATTCTTGGCAGAGTCAAGCTCTCCTCGGCAGTTCATTAAAAAGGTGTTACAAACTATTGCTGCACTTTCCCTTAAGGTGTGAGTGTTCCCACAGACCATGCTTCCCAGTGTGCTTATTTATCACAAGGCAGGTGGGAACTGGAACAGGGATCTTTGGATGCTGCTGCAACTCAAGAAAGGAAATATCTGAGCAAAGAGCTACAGTCCATGCAGGAGTCATTGTGGGGGGGAGGGGGAAGTTCATGTTTAAAAGACAAGTTCAATAATCCAATATATTAAAGTGGGAAAGTCTCCATTTAAAAATCTCAAGCAGTAAGTCACCCACAACTGTTAACTCTGCAGCTCTGAACTGCTACAGGATGACGACAAATGAGAAAGAGAGAATGGGGGAAACAGAGAAGGAGAGAAAACACATGGCATAATGGTTTTCTTCTCTCCTCAGCAAACAGTGACAGATAAGGCAGAATCACTATGACTAACATTCACACCAGACATTTATTGTTCAAGGTGGGTTGCCTCTTAAATGACAGAAGATTATGGAACAGATCAAAAACTGAGCAGTGTGTAAAATTAACACAGACAGCACAAAGATTTCTGCTTGTACAAGACACTGGTCTGAGCCTTTAAGCAACAGACTGCACAGAGACCTGCTTCATACAGAGAAAACAGTCAATTGACAAAGCCTGTGTTATTCATGAAGTTTATATTGATCCAATACAGCTAACTGAATTCCATCAAGAAAGAAACCACTGTTGAGATGCTGATGCACCCTAACTGTCCAACAGGACACACACGGTCAACATGTGAGAACAAAGATAATGATCAGACTAGCCAACCAATTTGCTTCTCTACCATCATCCAAGAAAATAAGAAAATGCATTAGATGCACTGTATAAATAAAAAATTAATTACCTACCTTAACTTAGAAGCTACAATTTCCTTGAACTTTTATTGCAGTAACAACAGCGGGTTGTTTACTGAAATGTATACACACCACATGTTATACCCAATATTATCCTGTCAGGTTTTTATATATTAAATATACAATAACAATTTATTATTGTAAGAGATTATTAATATAAAATGACAAACTGCATAGCATGCTCTTGTTAAAATGCAAACCAATGCACAGCTAAGTTTTGAAAGGTACTATAATTATAAAAACATTAGAACAAGATTAGGATTAGCAACTTCCTGACCTCTGATCAAGCCTCCTTTATGAGCACAGTTTCTTCCTCATTCCACCTGCTTCTAGTAGCATTTCATACAATACTGCAGAACTGATTTGTGATGCATATTTTACACCATGTTTTGAAGACTGCTTTTGGTGCAGTGAAATATTCTATGCAGGTACAATTAGGAACAACATTTGTGGGCGGTCAGGTTTCTGAAGAATTTTGTGGGAAACAAATACAGAAGTGGATGGGATAGTGAGATGAACTGAATGCCAAGGAAGCAGGTGACTACTGTACTGTTGCACACACTGCTGGGAGTGTTCTGAGGCCAAGAACAAAGCAAGAGAAAGACACAAAGGGCAATAAAGGTGGGTGCTGAAAAAATGATATGGTTAAAGCCCTGAAAAGCAGTGAAATTACTATTATACTCAGCATTTTTCCCAGCCGTTGTGAAATGTGATCCTCACCACTAAATCTGATCCACATTTTTCATTCCCTCAGCCTGGAACGAGGCTAATTAAACCATATTGCTAAAACCAGTTGTACTCAATGTACACATTTGCTGTTTTCAACAGAGAAATCACAAAAAGGAACTATGCACATAATTATCTGTGAAATCGAAGTACTAATCTTAACTTTTTCTTCTTGTTTCCTGTCTTCCTCAGCTACAGCACTGCTGCGCACCAGTTTGGGACCAGATGTTCAGAAAGGTAATCTCTGACATAACCAGGGAGTCATAAAATCATACCAAACTATATACCAATACAAAGCAGCCAAACACCAAAAGACCAATTATTTTTTCTCTGTGTCCTCTGTGGCTGATCAGTAAAGCCCTGCCATGGGAAAAGGATCAGAGATGGTCCAGCGTGATGTGTCCACAAAGCTCAGGAAGAATGTGGCTGGTTGGGACTGATCACAGCTGTTGCAAACAAGCTGATTTGATCTCAACACCAAGAGGACCTGAGGGTGGGTTTTGCTTTAGATAAACAACTATTAACAGCTGAGAGAATCAGCTGGTGTGTACTTGTCCCCAAGCTCATGAAGACTGTGAATGTCTCCCTGACTTAGCCAGGCCAACGTGGGGTACATGTATACATGCCTCAGCCCAAAATAAAAACTACAAAAACATTATCAACTGACAGAATTTCAAAGAGAGTGATGAGCTTGAGCCAGTTTTAATTCACACATTTATTCCTGGCAAGGCCAGGGATGCCCAGGGTGGTGATGGCAATTACATTAGAGAGAGGCTGGGAACCACGCTGGTGCTGTGATTGAGCTGTGCACTGCAAATGTTCTATTCTGCTGTGTGTGACTACAGACACAATCTGTATTGTGTTCTCACTGTGTTTCATGTCTTGATGCTAAAATAGAAATCCCATGTACCATCAACTATCTTCAAATAAATCAATCTGATGTTAGACATCACGCCTTCCACATGTGGACTGTCTAAAAGAACCTGGTCAGAGAGTACTGGGCTCTGACATTCTCTCCTCTTTTTTATCTCCCACTGGCATTTTGGATAGTTTAGTGCAATTAATCCACAACATGGACATTTTCTGTGTATTGCAACTACTTAGTTTAATGACAAGCAGCATACATAAAAACATCTGAATAAATATTAAGAATGTTGCCTCTTCTCTGAAAACTTCCCCAATTTTTTTTCTCAAATTACACTGGACACTACACTGGATTTGAAAACCCAAGCTGCTTTGTAACACGAGAGATGGTAGGTGTAGAGGACAACATGGAAAACACAGTCAGAACTTCAGCTAACAGTGCAGAATGGGCAAAACAGCAAACGTGTACCCATTTTATTTTTTGACACTTTTCTTCTTCAAGGGAAAGAGGGATTGCAGCCAACGAGTGAAAAGGCTGGTAATGTAAGTTCATAGTGAAAAACACATCTGAAGACATACAACAATAAAACCTTCAGCAATATCAGGGCTGTGGTTGTGCTGTGGATTGCTAACTTTCATAAATGGCAGTACAGAACAGTATCAGGGCTGATCCAGGGAAGGCACAGACGAAGCTGGCCCTTATCTGCTGAGGTGAAGGAGAACCTTTCATGCTAAGACATGGCAGATATACCGAAGACATGTGAACAAGGTGCAGAGAAAAAAATTACACAGAACAGTAAGTGTGAAAGAAATCACAGCAGTGGTTCACACAACGACGAAAAAAACCCAAAGAAAATGAAAAAAAGAAGTCGAGGCAAAGCTTAAAAATCTTTCTAAGAGAGAAGTTAAAGATATGAAACTCATGTTACAGACATTTGTTATAGATAAAACTCCAAGGCATTTTCAAGTTTACATTTTATCAGGAGCACAGATCAGCACTACTTCCAAACAACACTTATTTAAAGTGATTGCTATATAAATGCGTAGCTACTCTCAACCATTTTTCTTCTCTGTCCTACACTTTTCATGCCACCTTCTCCTAGCCACAGTCCATAAAAGGTGCATTTTTTATGGTCCAAGTGATGAAATAAATGTAATCAAACTCCATTCTTGTAAATTTACTGACAAAAAAAAAAAAAGGGGAAAAACATAAAAGAACAACCATACCCCCAAAGCAGTGACATAACAGATCAATATTCCCCAAACATTTTCAGCTGTATGATCTCTAGAGCACAGCCCTGAAATACCACAGTCAACAGCCCTGTAAGTAATTACCCAAAGCAAAATCAAAATTACTCAAAAAGTGGTACCACTGAATTGCTGGATATGCCTACAAATATGGCCTAAAACTTTACATCTGAAACAACTTCTACGTGCTAGAAAAAAGCATACAATTTTTCAAAGTGACATACAAAATGGACATTTTGCGACTGTGCTTCTGAAACAACTATTGTCATATTAAACATTAGACAGTTACTTCATATTCTTGTGCAATACTAAGCAAATAATGTGCCAACCCTAGCCAGGATGGAGCCATTCAAATTCTAGAAAAACAAAGACCAAAGTTTTGTAAGATACGGTTTTAATTTGAAAAATCTGCAGAAGATGTTTTCAATCTGTTTGTAATATTTATAAACAATTTCAACTGAAGTTGCTTGGTTTGTTTTTTTTTAAACTGAAAATTAACATTTGCAGGCACCTGTGAATATTTTGAACTATTTCTTAAACCAAAAAAATATTCCAATTTAATCAAAGTAAAAAAATGTTTCATAAAGAAAATATACTGAAAAATACACAGAAGAGGTAAACTAATGTTATTCTGGTGAGCAGGATCAGTTTTAGAACATTATTAAAGGCAAAAAAAAAAAGAATGTAATTATGGAAGATTGTCCTTCGAAAAGTTCATCTGGCAATTTGCACTTGATGAATGGACCATGGCGCTAATTGTACTTCTGAGTATGCCCAAGGCCTAGACTAATGGCTCTACCTCTAATAAAACAGATGTTTACAACATCATGGGAAAGAAAATTTTAGGTGACATGAGAAGAAAAGCCAAATACTGAGACCTAAAAATAACGAAAGTAGACAAACACCTGAATCTGGGGACTGCACAAAACAACTACACATCAGAAAGTTCACTCACTTGGGATTCTTAAGAACCTTACCTGAGGTACTGCAGAGCAGCCCACATGTCCACACTGATGGCCACTCAACTGGCATTTACACTGCACAGGAACGGTCAGCCTTACTTTCACCTTCCAGAGGAGGAACCTGCTGCTATTCCCACTCCCAGTGAGGGAGCAAAACAACAGTAATGCAAGGTATGAAAATGGGGTTGTGGGGAGACCACACTTAGAACAAAATACTGTCTTCATTTCTCAACACACCATCTGCAATCACAGCCTTTTTTTAACCAAATATTAAAAAAAAAAAATACTACAAAATTATGAGCTAGGAAGGGTCCTAGCTAGGTCCTAGGTCCATTCTTTGATGGATTTTATCCCACTTCAGTGAACTCATTTAGCATTCTTACTCTCCTTACACTTACTCTCAACATAATTTAAGTAAGGCAAATTATCTCTTTATCACTGATGGAAACAGGAACAGACTTACTTTTTCCTACCTCCTCTTCTCCCCAACATCACCAGAGAAAATTAACTGAGGAGAAAAACAGCAGGGTTCAGTGCAGGTCCTTTTCCCTTGAAATCTCAGGATGCCAAACTCCTTTTCTCTATTCCTTTACAGTTTCTTGAGGTGATGGACACACTATTTCCCCCTTAGGAATGAAAGAAGTGGAAAACTAACCCTAAGAATGCATCTCACTCAATCCTTTGCATTTAACATTTTAGTGGCCCACAGCCTAGTGCTGGCTGCAGCATTCCAGACAGGGTGTAAGCTCATCTGCATTGGCTTGTTTTACAAGAGCTCTGCCATTTTTTGTATCACCTTAACTTGCTCCTTCAGCCTCAGTTTTCTCTGACAAAATTCCAGATCTTTCAAAAGGAATCACCATTCAAGAACCACTCAAAAATTAGACACTACTTGTTATGCTAATTTAAACAAAATTTACTAAAGCATCCCATGGTTCTTGAGTTCTTTCCAAAAACTTCTCAAACAGAAAATAACTTCTGAGTTCCAAAGACAGGACTGTGGAATAGCAATAAAGTTGTACTTAAAATGATACAAGGATCTCTGACTCCAGCATGACCCACGTGATCTGCTGTCACCATAAATTTATAGAAATAAGATCTGTATTGCCAGGTCCAATCAAGACTTTGTTTCCACCATAAGCCATAAAAAAACCAAACCAAAAACAGCCCAAGCCAGAAAACAAACAAAAAACCCCACCAAAACCTCTAAGCACTTTGTAACTCAAGAAAGAAAACATCTCCCCAGCTTTCCTTAGTCAGCTCACACCCTAAAGAACTTTACATCAGAACATCCGTTATGCAACTTGCAAAAGTATAGCTCTAAAAAGATTTTTAGAAGCAGCTAATCAACTTTACAGTTCCCAGACGGGACAGCAATTCCCTGGATGAGCATGTGTGTGCTTAACAAAACACATTCAATACAGTTCTTAATTATTTCACCTTCCCAAGGTTAGCTGCACCTCTGAGACCTTAATATCCCCTCCCCTGCTCCTTAAAGGTCCAGCCAGCAGCCATTCCCTCTTCCCTCTTCCCTCTTCTGATGGCCACATCTCCCAAGAGCCCCTGTATCCATAACTGCACCCACCAAAGCCTCCCCAGGGTGAAGAAGTGGAGAAGTTGAGGTCTCCAGTGACCTCACAGCTTACAATGAAGTAGTGGTTTTTAAAATGCTTTTAGAAAGAAAACATACTATAAAGGGGTTACAGGGTTTAAGTATCAACCACCTTCATACTCCGGGTTGTGAATCTCAGACTAGTCCATGCTATATTCCCAGGTCACTGTCTCACCATTTCATGTCAATTCTTAGCACAAACAACTGTCTCCTGACCAGAACTTGCCATTTTAGGCAGAAGTCAGTTCTTTTCCCCAGTAATCTTCACAAGCCAACCAGTTCAAAAGTGGATGCAGAGCTTCTCCAAGGACAGTTAATTTCTTCACTCTTAATAAAAAACCTAGGCAGGAAAATTACTTATGCTACTGTAACTTCAGTTGCTGCAGGAAGTTTCCACAATTTCCCTCTAGCTCCATGTCATAAACCTTTACATGAGTTATCTTTGAGTATTTCTCTCTTAAGAAACACCCAGTCCATTCTGGCATTTTCAATCACAAGTCCTGCATTTTTCACTGCCTTCTCTTTCTTATTACCTGGTCAATACACCAGGGAAAAGCTTAATTTCTACTGAAAGCTTTGCAAATGGATGGCAAACTGCAGGAGCAGGTAGCATGATTTCCTGCTGAGGTTTTCCACTGCACTGGGTGTTATTACTCAAATTATAATTTTAACAAATTGGATACAAAACAATTACTGTTGCAAAATACAGCCGATAAGGCTCTGTGATGAATCATCTCTAACAGTGAGTATGCTACAAACAAGTGACTACATCAACAGTTACTACAACACTGTTAAGAGAAGTTTGTTTACAACAGAAAAAAACTTAAAAAAGCATCTGCTTATCTGGATTTCAATACATCAGTAAGTTTTTTCTACATTTATACGAAGATTCTCAATGAAAGTATGCCGAATAAAGAAAAGTCTCAAGCACAATTGCTACTCTCTATCCTAACAAACTGCCCCTCCCTTCCTAAAAACAGTCCATAGCCCTACTCAAATAAATTCTTACTCTCTATGGCATAACTCTTTTGAAATAAATCTCTTACTGAAAAAAGCCACCAGAGGTTGGTTTTTTTCCCCCTGCAAGATAAAAGCAGTGTCAGAGAACCAAGAAACTGAAAATGCCCTCCACCACCTTTCATCCTACAACTTTTGAATGTTCCTATTCAGTGCTAGCCACCATAAAACTTTAGGCAAGATTTCTGCATGATGCCTTAAACTCCTTTCTGATGGCAACTACCTTTGGAAGGAAGCAGACAGCACAAAGATATGCTGTTCATTAACCAGAGCTGTTTAAAAAAACTCAATTGCATGAATATATTGTTCTTTTCCAGTCATATGGTTTACACTTTAAGCAACAGAACCTCCAGTGCACAAACTATGAAGACAAAAATAAATATTGATAAATGTTTATAATCAATTGCACTAACACAGACGAATCTGCACAGCTGGCAGACCTCAATGTGCTTACCGAGTAAGTATTTATCTATATAAATATAAGTGTTTACTATTTCAGTAACACCTGGATATATTACTCCATTCAGGAGAAGTTTGGTTTTTTTTTTGTCATGCACTGGACTAATAACCGAACATGATATTTCTGTCTGTAGCACTGGGCACAGCATTTTGTTCAAGTGGCTTCATACTTTTTCAGCAATTTATTTAGCAGGCTTCTCCCAATATAAAAGCAAGTAGCTGTAAAATTTGCTGAGAATCAAGTGTCTGTAGCATGATAAAACCAGACTAGAGCATTTGAGTCAACTGGTGACAGCAATTTGTTAAGATGGGATCAAAAGTAATTCAGAGGCACAGACAGTAATTATGAACCTCAAGCTACTTAAGTGTTCATGAATGCAATCATTAGAATTTCGGCCCAGTTCAAAACTCTGTCTACAAAACTCACGGGAAGAAAAAGGTGTCTGAAAAACCCTGGTACAAGATTAAATGTTTTTCTCTTAACATGTCCTCCCACAATGACCTCATTTTCTTTCTTTTTTTACTATAAATTCAGATACAGAGGCTTGACAGATGAACTTCAGTTTTTCTTCAAGTGAGGATGTCTCTGTTTTCTTTTTCAACTTTTCAACAAGAAGAAGTTTACAACAATTTTCCTAAATTTCAAAAACTTCTGCAAACAAAAAGCCATTTTCTAACCACACTACTTCATTTTTTGGTTAGGACTACTCATTTTATATGATTTTTCCCTGCAATTTTTCTGAAAAAGAAGAAAAATGAAGATTCAAATGTGTCTACTAGACAATTAATCTTCACTTGTATATACACATGCTCAAAATTTAATTGCACTTACTGAAATTACAGGTGCTTATAGTTACCAAACTTGAAAGCTTCAGTCAAACAGAAAAACAGCAATTGCATTTTGAGATTTACATAGTATTTCACCATTCTGTGTCTGGCTCTACCAAGCCCAAGGCAGTCACTCCTTATCTTGGACTCCACTCTGAATGCCAAATTCAACCCTGTATTTCACCCATGCAATCCTATTAAATAAACAGGAGTTGCATAGATATTTATGAGTCCAGAGCACGGTTCCATGGAAAGTGCAGATCCCCTGAGATTGTCGTTCTCTCCTTGAGTGTAATTTTCTTTGCTTTAAATCATAAATAATAACAGAAAAGCCATTACTAATTCTCTAAGGAAGTTAGGATAGCACAGAAAGTTGCTTCTACAGCATTTTGATAAAATACATTTTTTATGTTTATATCACACAAATGTATGCCCACATATGCACATATGACAAAAGGAAATCAGGGGTCATGACAAGAAAAAAATTATAATTTAAAGGCATCGTATGTGTCACACATTACCCTTAACACTTTAAAATGTCTGCATCCTTCTTATGACCACTTTCACTAACATTCACCCACACAAAAAGACTCACTTTGAGCGTGACATATAAAGAGCTTTCAAGCAGTAACTGGCACAGCTGTAAATCTATGTAAGGCTCAACAAATAAATCTTGTGCTCTCTGCTGCCGATATAGAAACATTAATCTTAAGAGGAATGCAATACAGTACCTCCTTATCTGTTTAAAGTAGGGCAAATTATTTTACTCATGTTAACTGTCCTGACAGAAAAGGATCAACACTGCATTATTCCATTTAACACATGGCTTATTTTTCACCTCTGAACATCACACAGGCCAAAAAATTTGCTGATTCCAAAGTTATAAAGCTATTCTGTATTAATTCTTCCTAAAAACTGTACCTCATTCATACAGCATTCTTTGAATCTTTATACAGCATGTGGCATATTACTCACATAATCTGGTAAAATGAAAGTACAAGTTGCTTTTTTCATTTTTCATGGCTTCACCATCTGTGTAACAGAACACTTCACAGTTTAGGTGCAGAGTTACATTGGTGCATTCGGTTTTTTTAATTTAATTTCATGTACATTCTCAACAATTGTTTCTGTGGGGTCTAAAATCTTGACATACCAAGAAATATTATATTAATGTAATTTTAAGAATGAAACAGTAATCATTCTAATATAACTGAAGAAACATCAGTGAAAAAAAAATCACATTTTTCCCATCATAAAGCAAGATTCCTGGTTCAAAGAGCATACTAAAGAAGTGCTCTATCAGACCAGACCACAGGCTGACAGTCATCCTGCCTCTGAGAGTGGCAAATCAGAGAAGCTGAAGAAAAGGCAAAAGAACTGGATACACATTTGTAAAGCTTCCCTGGTACTGCTTTGCATGTTCTGTACCTCAAGGATAACTTTTGTCCCTTTTGATCTTCTTCAAATCACTCGTGAATTTAAAATGCTCTCTCAAAACATATGCCCCTTTTTCTCCCTTATCATCTGAGGCTGACATGCCCCAGTCTATTTAACAGGAGAAGCTCCTCCACTTTTGATCCTCCCTGGTGCCTTTCTTGGGACCGCTTTGGTTTTACGGTCGTGGTGCTTGACACATCACAGCCCTGTGGGACAGTGCCTGGCTGCACAGCTGTCCACGCTGATTTTTTGCTGTCAGCAACCTCAGTCTATGCATATATTACATCATTGCCTCCACTACATTAACAATCTAGCCTGCATATAAGCAATCCTTGTGTTCTCAAGTATTTCTCCTGGCTATATTCCATGGCTCTCTGTGCTCAGAATTTCAAAGTTGGCTGTCCTCCCTGCCACCCCCACCTCAGATAACTGTAAAAAATGCAGGTCTTTAGGAGAAAGCAATGGGAAGGGCATTAGGAGTTCCCCCTCCATGAAGCAGGTAGGCTATGTCTTTAGCTAAAGCGCTTCTGGGGATTTACTTGTATGAATTCTGGTAACAGCTACTGGTATGCAAGCAGGAACACAAGACACGTCTGTGCACATGACAGGGGTGTATGAGAGAAGGCAACTTTCAAGTGATGACATCATGGCATGTACCAGAGATGGCAATTACCCAAATTATTAGTATTCTACAGAGCTGTGCATAACTTCACTCTTGAGTGTCTGACTTCAGTGAACCAAAGTTCTACTTACATACTCATATTTTGACAAATACCATCAGAAATGCGCAGTTCTGGTGAACCACTGCCACATACATCCAGTATCCATCCCAAGCAACATCTCCACATCTTCCAAAAGAGCACACTAGCTCAGCTAAGCATTTACGCAGCTATGCTGTTTCAACAGCCAAGCTACACCTACACTGTGCCATGCTGACTTAGTTGTAGGCCTTGATGTTCACAGAGGGAGGTCAAGGGCACGAAGGTGGCTGCACTCGCTCCTCCAGTCTGCAATTCCAGACTGAACTCTCCCTTCCTTCACTCCTGCCTGTTGTGATTTCTCCTCTCTCCGGGGTCCCGACATAAGATATTTCTATATGTTCTTTTTTTTTGTGGATTGTTTATCCTTTCTCCACATACCATTCTTCTCCCATTCCCTCCCTTCCCCGAAGCTGCCAGCAACTCCCTGTGCAGCCTAGAGCCTGCAGTGCAGCAGCTTTTTCCATTCAGCCCAGTGGTCCCTCTCAGGATGGAATTAGCCCCTCATTAACCCTCTCCCTCCTGCTGTTATGCATCGATGCAGCTATTTAACTAAGTGCAGAGAGCAATTAGTACCGTCTCTATTTGCAGTCATCATTACTACCTCTTTCAGCTGCAATGCTGAGTATGCAGGAGCATACTCAGCTGCCACCGGTACCAGAATATAACAGCTCAAAGACTCTTTCTAGAAATTAAGGTCGATAAACAGATATTTTAAAGGAGACTTTGTGGCGGGGATCAGATTTACAACAGTAAGGGTCAAGTTTTAAAAGATGTTACTGCTGGAAAAAAAGCAGCCACTTTACAAAGTAACCTGTTAGTTGTTTATGGTTTTGTGTTTGATTTGTTGTAGGGTTTTTTAACCTGCTCAGAAGAGTGGAATTCTTTATGATATTTCTTTGCTGAAATGCACCTAACTGCTCCATGTGCCAGAGTATTTGGGAATATATATTGAAAAACAAACTTTTTAAACCCCATTGAGATAAACCAGCTTTTTAAAAGAAGGAGTAGTTGTAGAAAATTAACATTGGTTGTTTTCACAAGGATATTTTTATTCTGCCGTAAGAAGGTGCGTGTTCCTCCTCCTCCCAACCACAGTCCACAGCTGTCTCAGCCCATTTTCAAGTAACAAAGTATTTTGTCTGTTCGAAGAACCTACACAAGAAGGTATTGATGGCTTCATATTACAGACAGCTACCTGCCTCAGGCATCTCACCCAAGTCTCAGAAGTTGAAGTTGTCATTAGATGGACCCAGACTGCATTTTACACAAAACTATTATTGCAAAATAGCCAAGCTTGAAACAAGTTGCACAGCTCTCAGTGCAGCAAAGCTGGAAGTGGCTACTTGGGCAGAAGTAGTAACCTGTCAGTGCCTGCAAACCTGACCCTGATTAGCCAAACGAATTCCTCTTCCCGCTCTCCCCAAACTCCTGGGAACAGCCACAGAACAGTGTTCTGTGCTTGGTACAAGGCTTGCTGTCCTAGCAACAGACCTTCCCCATCACGATTTTGTTTACTCTTCCTGTAATCTCACCAGAGGCCCTACTACTTCCATGCTGGAGGAAGCCTGACTGCAGAACCTGGGACTCACAGAACAAACCCTTGGCACTGGACAGCTGATTCTGAAACATGTGCTTAACTGTTTATTAAATGTTTACTCCCTAAGTGAACCTAGGACTGAGTTTGGGTCTCTTCTAGCCATATAGAAGTGAAGTTTCCAAGGGGGTTAGAGCAGGGGAACAAACTAAAAGCAAGCAGTTTTCTTCTGGAGGAAGAATCCCTCCCACCTCGTGACCTGAAGTTATCAGTCAATGTCACCCACTGAGCATATCGCAAAGCACGCTGCAAAATACCCTTGTAGTCTCAACAACTGGAAGGGTAAAAGAACTACAGATGCCACCATGAATTTGCTCTTTCTTGAGTCACACTGGGATATCTTCCTGCCAGTTTGACTGTGCAGGAATCCAAATGTCCAGTGTAACAAAGAGGGAAAAATAAAACTTGATTTGACCCAGAAAATGAGGGAAAGTGATTTATTTCCTTGTCTTAAGATTCCAGAACCAGAAAGTGTATCTGAAAGCCTGTGCCAATCTGAATAAAAACATACTGGTATACACTGTATATTTTAGAGTAAAAAGGTGTCAACCTCTCCCACGACTCTCTGAAAGAGCTAAGTCCTGGTCTGAGAAAGAAAGTTTATAAAAAACATATTCCATGAAACTACCACAGTGGAGATGAAACAAGACTCAGTCCTACTGTTCCCTTCCACTTCAATGAAACAGTAATAACAAGGACATAAATGCATGTATAGTATGGTTTACCTGTGTAGGATATGTACATTTTAGTGCAATTTTTCATGTTCCTAATATACCAGCTATCCACATCCTGTCATATTTAAGTGTAGGTATTTCTTGAAGGAAAGGAGGTGAGAGGCAGGAAGGGAAGAAATATTTCCTGAGATTGTGTGCACCAGCTATATGAGATTCTCACATTTATCTTCTCAAATAACTGCAGTAGAGCATTTCTGTAAATGTAATTTGCAGTGCTCTTTAATCCTGTTACCAAGATTTCCCATTTGCCCAGTCTCAACAGAGAACCAGAGAAATTTATAATCTGCTTCTCTGAGCTCTGATCATGCACAGTTTGTGCACACTCAAAAACCTCCATTCAAGATCCATTTATAAATATATAATGGGACTGAAGCAGTCCCCACTGCACCAGCAGAACATTACACAATCTCCTCAGGTGCTGTGGGTCAAAACTGGATTTTGCTGAGGTCAGTTCCACTGCCTAGCAAAAGCATGAGATTCAGAGTAAGTCTGCAACACTGCAGCATGTGGAATACCACAGGGCAGCCTTATCTTTCCTATCTTTCCCCCTTTTCCATATTCAGATGAGAATAAATCCCACTTTGGGCTGCTGTTAGAAAACAGAGCAAGGATGCTCAAGTCTTGTGGCTAGCCAAGTGTTTTAGCTACAATGGTCCAAAATTTCTGGTGGTGAGAGAAGGTTTGTATCACTGATTTTGTAGCCCTCCTTGGGCAAATACTTCTACCTGAAGCGCAGAGCTAGTTGTGTAATTCAGTGCTACACACCAGCCGTACTCTGGAATCATCAGCTCTGCCTTCCCTTCCTTTTCATATAATATCAGATTTGTGTACCTTGGGAGAGGCGCAGTTGTAGGGCTTACACGTGCTTCCCTTGTAGTCACCCCCAGCTTTTCCCAAATGTTGTGATGGCAGACTGTGTGGACTTGTTCAGTAAATGGTGCTGTGAACTAGACAACCCTGCTTTGAACTAATATACTTGAGTTTCCTGAGATTTGAGTTAGCTGCTTTTCTTAAGTAAGGACATTAAGGGCTTTTCTAATTAATAGCAAATGTCCCATTACATTACAAAATCAGAAAACAAGAGGGATCTGGAAAAGAATTCAAGGCCAGTATAAACCAGATCTCTCTAGGCAAGACCATTACACTTAAACATAAACATCTCTCTGCGCAACTCATGCACATTTTTAAAGTGTTACCAGCTCAACAGTTCCAGTGCTATTCCATATCCCAGAACTATACACTGCATGAGATACAAATGCAGCACAATCAGCCAAGGGAAATTCAGGGTTTGTTTTACATATTCAGCTATGTAACTATCAATGGACAAGTTTGAACTGCCAAGAAAAATTATGGAAACTCTGAGAATCAACCATTCTGTCTGCTCAACCCACTTCTCAGCTATGGGCAGAATGAAGGCAGATGGGAACATCCCAGCCCTTGGAAATCCCAACAGGCCTTATACATTGTAGCTTAATTTTATCCAGGCTGATTTTAGGTTTCTAATCTTTACACATGGGACAGAGCTGTTTCTCCTACCAGTCTGAATCATCCACTTCGCAACTATTACATCTTCCTCCGCCACACTCCCCACAGTTAACGGGAAGATGAGACTCTTCCATGCCTAGTGTAACAGAAGTACACTATGCCCTTTCAAACAATTAGAAAAATGATTACATGGGCAGAGATTCTAAAAAAAGTCCTCAATCACCTTTTAGTGAAGTGTCTCAGCCAGCTGAAACAAAGTAACATCATAACTTAACAGATTAGTTACTTACAGAATTAGGCTAAAACAAACGCGAACAAACCAAAGGATCCCACCCACCTCTCCAAAACAATAACAAAACCCGAACAATTTCATACTCTTAGAGTCCAAGTAACACCAACAACAGCAGAATATCCAGAAAATCCTGCAGCACACTGAAAGAAAGATTTGGGAGGCTCATTACTATCACCTCTTCCAAATTAAAGCCTGAAAACACCACATGCTACTGGTTAAGGATCCTTGGGATTTCCTAAGCAAAGTGAGAACGTAAAACTACTACTTAAAAAATCCTGGGAGTGAAAAGTAAGGTACCATATAAGCACTCTACAGAAGCCGGTAATGATATTTCTTTCCACAGACAACAATAAATGAGACTGCCTTTTTTTTTTCCCCAGACATCAGAGAATGGCAGACCTGGCCCTGGAAGCCAGGTGTTTCATTTCCTAGACCAGTGGTCCCATCACCTAACCATCCTGACCCCAGTGAATTTTATGAACATATTTTGGTGGGCACACCATAATGTTAACTCTGCTTATTATCCTATTTTACGTGCATGAATTATACACTACAGTAGTGATACAAAACAATGGTAGTTTCAGAAACTAATGAAACTCTCAAATCCCCCCCCCTTTTTTTTAATCAAAAGGGGGGGGGGGGTTTCTAGTTTCAAATAATTTTTTTCCAAGAATAGGTTTCTAGTGACAAATAATTTATTTTTTAGATTAGGACAATAGGAATTAGAAAGCTTGATTTCAAACAGTAATGGAGAAGAGACATTTCATTCACATGAAACCACAAATGCACTAGTGATTTTATCTCTCTGAAGCAAAACCACAGAGGGAATGAAAGAAAAGCTTTTATTGTTGTACTGCAATGAATACGGAAACGATCTTTTTACCCGTTGTAGACATTAAAATTTAGTAACACTGTTTTGGAAAATGTGTAGTAGGTATTAAAGTCAAGATATT
>VZRQ01008406.1:57413-68779 GCA_013397975.1 Machaerirhynchus nigripectus | reverse complement strand
AAGCTCGCTAGAACAAACCCTTCTTTAAGCCTGGGGTGTATTTTTGCCTGCGGGTGTTCAGCTGTCCCCAACGGGAAGAGGAGATGGGTGGGCGACAGCCGCCCTGCCGGCGGGAGCCCCTTCCAAGCCTGCCAGCCCTACAAGGCTCTTCCCTCACTAAAATCCTCTCCTGACAAAATCCTTCTTTGCAGGTAGTTGTTTCAGTAACTGTGAAAGCCCTTCCTTTCTGGAAAGCCTTTCTTGTTTAGGAATGTGTGCGTGCACGTATGTGTACATACCTGGGAGAGGAAGGGGCAAGAGCTGCATGCCCTGAGAAGAGAGAAGTGGCCGACCTGACCCAACAACTGCTCCTCCAAGTGCCGCCTGAGTAAATGCTGTGCTCCCGCAAAGAGCTGCGAAGTTGCCTTCTTCAAACAGGATGAAAACCTTGCACTCTACCCTCGTTTTCTTCATCTACAAACCTCAGGCTACCCCACATCCCCTGCAGGGCCCAGCAAGAACAGCCAACAACACCGTCTCGCCAAGTGTCTGCAAGCACCTAAGTCCGATACTGGAGAGGCATTTTGCATGAATCTACTTCTTTCGGGACATTCTTTTCTCTCAGTACCTTATGTACAGCCTCTGTTTTCTCCAGACACCTATCTCTCCTTCACTTAAAATTTGTAAAGAATGCCACAAAATGCAGCAGAATACTGATTATTTGTGAGACCTTCTGTTTTCCTGTTTCTTTACGAAAGCTCCTTATCCACAAGAACAGGAAACCTTGTGGTAATCAGCCTTCTCCTTTTTGTTAAAAACACTGATGCTGACTGCCTGGGAAGCAAAAACAAATCCATCCTGAGTTCAAAGGCATTTCTGCATTCCAGTTGTTCTCTGACAAGGCTATGTGTTACAGAGCAGCCAATTTTTTTTCAATAGCAAAGCAGCAAATTGCACTTTAAAACCCCACACACAGACAATAAACAAAGCTTCTCATATCTGCTGCTGGAGAACAATGCCCTTACCTTAATACGCTGCTAACTTGTCCCATTAGCAGTGAACAGAGCATCTTATGTCTAACAAGATCTGCCATTTTTTAATCAGTGAAGCTTAATGAAGCATTAGCTCCTTTCACACCCTCAGTCTTTGCAGCATAGGAAGTACCTCAGCTTCAGCCTTCTCTCTGAGTCTGTCCCCCAATCTCAATCAGTACATGATGAACATGTGACAGCAGGACTTCTCTATCGAGATGCAGCTCATATCAGTAAGAGCTTTCAGAATGACCCAATCCACAGATTTCTTTACGTCTCAATGGTACTTTGCAGACCTTATCTGGAGGCTGGAGACTATTCCCGTTTCGTATCACATTTCCAGATTAGCAAAAGATTTATTCGGAGGTGCTCACATTTGTAGTAAATTTCCAAGTAACAAACCTACAATAATAAACAGGCATATGCAACAACAGAGAACAAAGCACTCTACAGTTCAACATAACATTGGAAGTCACAGGTTAGAAAGAGAGGAGAAAGGAAAACTATTATTTCCATCTAAAACCATGCATATTAGTCTGTTTTTACAGTGCTAAGTATCACTTTGACAAAACAGTGCTACATTATTTAATGAGGTAAATTAAGCCACAGGTTTCTTCCAATTCAAGGGGCATCCAGAACATAATATAAGAGGTGTCAATGCCCACAGGAAGATGTTCTCCTTTTCTCTGAAGCATTTGAGTTCTTCACCCTAAATCTATAGCTATCATCATCATTAATGCAAAAATAAGAAACCATGAATATGTGATATATACACATGAGGATCCTAAAACTTAGCGACAGAAGACCAGTAAAATGAACATATATCATTGTCATTAGTCAGCTTACAAATGTCACATTAAAATCCACTCCAAACACAGTTCCGGGTTACAAATCCTAACAACACAGCCAACTTAAATATGTTGTATACGATACCTTTATATTTGAAAATGCACATTATTTTTGACTGCTCCACAAGCCTTTGTCTAGAAAGGCAACTACTGGTTTTGCCTCTTTCCCTATGGTTTACTACAAAACCATTAGAAAGCTCTTTCCTATGGAAGGAAACCACTCCAAAGGAGTCAGAAATTAGCATGAGAATGCCTGTCTTGAGTGCAAATCATCACAAAAAATCTGCATGAATTGGCACTGAGCGGCTGCATGATAAATTTCACCACATTCGGTTTGAACATGAAAGACAAGTTTCAGTCCTGACCTATTTTACTGAACACCGAAGTCCCTAAATACATACACTTGCAAATATGGAGTTAAACGCTAGAGCACATGGATACTTTTGTACAGATACATGTTCCTGTTTCAAGAAGAAACTTGGAAATTTGATTGAATACTGTAAAACAAGAATTTTGTTCATTACTTCAAGATAAGCAACATATTTAAACAAAACTCAATTATTTGACAATACTTCCATAAGTAATAGCTGCTGGCTGTCTTGAGAGATGCAGAGCCTCTTTGGACAGGCTGGTTTTAGAGCTGATAACCTTAACACCAGGTGAGTGGCTCTGGTAGCCATTATAGTCTATCCGTCATCATTTCTCTGTAGCTGCTCTGTCCCAAAGCTTACCCAGACCCTGCCCCTGCCCCAAGTGCCATACCGTGACTGAGCTGAGCATTTGTGATGCGTGCCAAGTGTTATTTCCAATTCCCTTCCTCATAACTGAAAGCAGCATTCCTCTAGAACCCTCAAGAGCTCTTCTGGTTCCATCATCAAATGGTGTATTTTAAAAGGTGGTTTAGATCATATGCAGTTTCTCAAGATTTACTTGCTTCAGACACTTGCATGCTCAGAAGCTTCCTTCTGATTTTTCCCACTTCTTTTTTGTGCTATAGATAAGTAATAAACCAAACAGCTGAATAAAGGTGCTTAAACTGCTTCCTAGTACCTAAAGTGAAAAACACTCCCTGATATCCCTGTTTAAGTGTATCCTCAAAGAAAAAAAATTCTGACCAGCATGCTGATATCATGAAACCACCTTAACAAATGTGTATTCAAAGAAGCAAAACTGAAGCTTCTGGTTCACACCACCAGGAACCATCAATTCTCCCACTATCAGAAGGAACTTCTGAGGGGAAACAGTTAAAACTTCACATTGATAAGAGAACGAAAGAGCCAAAGCCAATGAGCACATGAATGTGTGGGTTATGGCAGAGCAGCCTCTGAAGCACTCAGGTTTGGAACACACTTGACATGTGACACACTGAGGCATCCTGCCAACCAGTAACAATAACCCTAAAAGCTGTAAGTAGGTATAACGACTTCCCCACTTACCCAAAATGTATGTGTTTATAGCTAACAAATAAGTAAAACTGTAATCCTCAAGCACCTTGCAAAAGGGGTAAGCTCAAAAATAGCCTCTGTAGCAAATACTTGGTTTTACTTTTGGCCTTTAAACCTTCTTCCTATTCCTCTAAGTGCAAATTGAATTCCAAACATGTTTTTTAATCACTACTTTTTAAAACTGTATTTTTGTTTCACAGAAACTAAATTAATATCCACCCAAACCACCCCAAACATCCAGCTAAACCATATAGGCAAAACCAGCAAAGGGTGTCAGAGAAAAACAAAATAAAAGCAATAGCTCTAGACACAAATTTTCTTTGTATGCATTGCAACATATTCCTCATAACTGGAATACAATAATCAGAATAATAATCAGAAATATGTGCTGCTGTGCCAAAAACCTGTGTTATGCACAGTGCTCGTGAGTTATATTAGAACAGGTAGCAGCTTCATCTGACCTATTTATGTTCCCTTTTTCAATGGGTATAGCTGATTCCAGAGAAGAGCTATGCAGACCACCTGCCAGAAAGACATTTTAAAAATGTTTGGAATATATAAAAGGTAGCAATAAGTGCAGAGTTTATTAATTACTGCTATTAAAAATAAGCCTTTGCAGTAATTTTTAATAAGCTTTGTTGAGGAAAATTTACATACCATCTCAAATGCAGTATTTGTTTGACTAAGGAAAACACCCAACAGACTCATCATTCTACCCAAGACCCTGCAAAGAAGGAGGGAAATCTACCAGTTACTAATTAATATTGCATGACAATCACTCTACCCACAGCAACTCTACCATTTGAATTTTTCCAAATAAAATTAGGCATTCTAAGAGACAGATAAATTGAAGCAGGGCAGTAAATAAGTGCGTGGAGTGATGTTCACTGAAACCTTATTAAAATGGTAACAGTGCTCTAAAATGCATCCATCTCAGTCTTGTCCTTCTTTGAAAATAATGTCTTCCCTTCCTTCTTGAAAAGAAATGTGCCTGGCAAATCAATTAGTTTTGGGAGGCCACAAACACAGGGAGAGGAGAGCCTTCTCTCTCACAAACATGGCAGACAGCGCTGCAGTAATGTTAACCCATTCAATATGACCAGCAGATTTTAATCTGCAGGATTAAAATCATATTCATGTAAGCTAAATATTTTTTTTCTCTCAACAATTAGGGGTTCTTTTTTGTATTTTTATATCTCTATAATTATGTAAAAGTTTTTACATATTTTGTGCATGCAAACTGTCTGAAAACTTAGCCTTTTATCTCTTGATAAGTAAGGTCATGCAAACAGGGTTAAACTTCTACTACTCAGGCCTCCAGATTTGGCCTAAAATTATATGCACAGGTAAAGTCCTGCAACCAGCCTTGTAAAAATAAAGGGAGCATGAAGGTTTACCAAAACAAATATAGGGCTACACATTCCTGAATTACAAAAAGGCCCTATTTTCAAGAACACCAAGTACATGTGATTAAACCAATCTTTTGGCCAATCCTATACTCCCAGTGATGGAAACAGACTAACACAACCAGCATCATAGAAAAGGCTTTCAAGCAGCTGCAGTTTACTTCAAGGCGACCCATCTACTTTGTTCTTAATTCTGTATTAAGAACACAGTAATATATAATATTAACAACATGCTGCAAACTGTAATACATGTAATATACAGCATACATAATACATAATAATAACATAATTCTGCGTAACATACAATTTTGTACTGTTTTCTTATTATTCCTATTTCCAAACCTGACTGAAGTGCTACCTCAGTTTAAAACAGGTTCTACCAATTTAGCTTAAATTAGTCAGGAATACTTCAATTTCTAATACAAAATCCTGTATTTTCTATACCCCTTTCACCCCCACCACCACCGATTCAATTCCATGTCATGCAAGTATATAATTTTTCAAGTCCCATTTTCCTTACCACATTGACCTATTGGAAAGCTCCTCATGCCCTGGAAAACAGGCAGCTTTATTACAGTGTCGGCCACACATGGGTGCAAGACGATTTGGGTGTGTCAGTGATAAACAAGTATGGACAGTGATTGCATGGAACAACTGGTTGCAGTAGAGTCACAGAATTCAAAACCAGAAGAAACAGTGATGATCTAATCTGACCTCCTGCATAACACACAGGCTGTATCACCCCACCTAGCATTTACCTGCCTCTGTGACAAGCTTGATATGGTAACTCACCAACACTGGTTTTGCCAGATAATTTTGAAACATTCACCTACAATGCTAATTTGACACATGCTGCATCAGGCAGGTCCTGCACCTCCCAAACACACTTTCCAGAAGACGGGGGATGTCCTCTTCCGGATCCAGAGATTAGTGGCTCATGTTGCCACCCCATTCTCTGCTGACAGGGCAGTCCCCGCTTGCACAAAGCAGCTGGATTAATTTACTCTCCAGTGGAATCATTGTCTGTCCAGAGCCTTGTGGAGAGCACCCACTGGATGCGACACCCAAGCATCAGCACCAACACAAACACCAATCCAGTAGCTCTCCAGGTAGCACAGAGTGCCCAGTGCCCTGATTCAGCTCAGGGACTTGCACCCTACCTCAGAATGAACACCTGGGGATGACCTGGGGTAGTTCCCCGGCACAACTTCCCTGGCTTCCACAAGCCTGGTAAGAGCAAGGTATCCCAAAGTGGTAACACCTAAATGAAACAATCCATGCAAAACATTTATTTAACTTCTAACTGGTTTTGTCATTCTCAGTAAATTATTCAGATTAACTAATAGACACCTACCTTTTCAATACAAACACTGTAATAAGTTTTATGTTGCAGGCATTTTTTTAAGTAGAAAGACATTATTTTTTGTTTCAGAGACAAAACCAATTAGATTTACAATATCAAATTTCTTTGAGTTTTCATATTCTTCTTTAAATTTGGGTTGGTACATACTTGAACTTTTATATGATTATTTCAACCAATTTGTTTGACAGCCTGAGCCCATATACAGAAAAATGTATTTAAAATACTTTTAAACTCATGTTTTCTTTGGAACACAGGATTTTCCAATTAATTAACTGTTACATTTTACAAATCTACGTGATTTTTTTTTAATTTAGTGCATTTCTAATACCCATCCATGGGCATTCAAACGAGAAAATTCCAGAAAAACATTAACTGACTGCAACCTATGTATGTTCTCTGCTCAGGATTCACTCCTTCAGTATTTATCACGAGCCACACCAAAAAAAAATAACCAAAGTGGTCTGCCTCAGAAATCTATCTTCAAGTTACCTCTCCCTCCTGCCCTTGCAGTAGTAATCTGCAGATCAAGCATTACACAGAAAGCTTTTATACACTGTGACTATCTTCCCTGTCACTGCACAGAGTAAAAACTGTTTGGAAGAACCTGCAGCACTACAAATTCCTTGGAATGTGCAGGCAGAACTTCTGAAGCACAATCAGCATGAGAAAACCCACAGTGCTGTAACTGCACCTTTCAACACTGCACCTTCTCCTTCTGCCTCCTCAGGTAACAACAGCCAAACTGGTTTTCTATCTTTTTTTTTCCCCCTGTTGCTATATGACTTGTAAGTTATCTACTGTATTCAATTCTGCCTCATTTATCACAAATAAAACCACCAGTCAAGTTCTAAAACCAGTATTTCTGCAAGACACAGAATGAAACCACCAACTGCCTTTTACACCATGGGTATCCTTTTTGAGTTAGACATATGTTCTAGATGTTTAATACTGATATAAAACTGCAAAGACAAAACCCTTAACAAAATACAAGGGTTTTTCTTATGTTATTGATGTGTAGGTATGGGGGTTTTTGGCAGCTTCTAACCTGACAACTGTCATATTGAGGGACACAGTATTTCAGGTCTTTGTGTTCTGGGAACATTTCTGCTTAATTCCTGTTCAACATCAAGTTCAGTCCCTAGCTTTTTGAAGAACATTTTCAGCATTTACCAGAGATATACTCAACTTGTGTGTAATACTTACAAGGTTAAACTAAAGACAACTGTTGTGTTTGTTTTTCTCCAAACACATTAATCCTTTGGGAAAAACACTGGTGGCATATATTTTTTTTTTGTGCAGGAATACCGTTTCCATCATTTTGATTTTTATAAAAAAATACCGAGAGAGCATACAAAAGCATGTAATCCTTAAGCAAACAAAGAATTGGTTTTATGGGCCAACAGGCAATAAGGCTTGAGAGAGAAGTTTCCATCAGAATGTTCTGATCGTAGGTCACTGATCCAGTTGTAGAAAGTTATCCAAGTAGTCTTCTAGCTTCTCATTTTTGAAATACTTTTAAGTTGTACGGACTTCATAAATCCATGACATCAGAGTGTTTTCCTCATTTCAGATGGAGAAAAGTTTTAAATAGATGCATGGTTGAAATAGCAAGCTTGTGTGGATGTCAGTATCTCCACCTTAACCACAAAAAGGAAGTCTTCGGGTGTTCAGAAAACTTGGCATATAACAACTCTCTCACTGAAGTTTTTATTTATCACAGGATAAATCAGGTAACGTGGATCACAGCAGATGATTGCAGGGGTATAGCTCAGCTGTTGTGAAAACAGCCTTGGCTCCCGTCCTTTAGGAATCTGTACTGAAATACAAAATCACTTCTTGTAACAAAACCTGCTGCTGCATCCGTTCTGAGCTGTGGAAGCAGGGCAGGAGGCATGGCTAGTGGCCCTGACTCACATTCCCAGAAAGTGAGGTGGTGCAGCTCAGGCAGTTCTTCCCCTGAGCCGACTTCTCTTATTACCTCCAGAGGACAAAGCTCTTCCTGAGCCATTGAAACTCACAGCCATCGGCATGAGTCACTCCTGGCTCCCGGCTGCATCACTGTGTAACAATGCAAATGATGAGGCTGACAAGTTCATTGGATGTCCAGCTGATCCAGACCTCTTAGAGTCAACGGCAACCTCACAAAGGCAGCAACAGCAGCTGGACAGTCTCAGCCATAAACACTCACTATGTCTAAGAGCATGACTCTGAGCTCAAAATAATATCTTTTAAACATTCTTTTGCCTTTCCCGTAAGAGTTTCACATGCTCTATGTGCAGGTATATGCAGATATATTGCTGTTACATATATGTATGCATATATATAACAGCAATCACATGGTCTGCTCACATGTGAGATAATAAAATAATTAACTTTGCAGTTGCATTTTTCAGTATCAACTGTGACTCTTACACCCCTTATTTACTACATTTACTGAAAAGTATGATCCTGAGAGCTTCTGTACCTCTTCCAGATCACTTATATTCCCGCTGTACAAGTATCACAGAGGAAATGGATTCTAGGCTAAATTTAAGCCTAAATTGAAGCCAGTAATTTGTCACCCAAAACTATTACTGCAAAAAGATTTTCCCATTACAAATAGCCCCACTTTAGAGCCAATTTCTCGCAGGTGTCACAAAACTATTCCCTTTTATGCCGTTGCTTGAGTACAATTACTGTTACAGAGAAATCTCCCCAATGATTTTCCTCTTACGTTGTGTCAAAGCTTTTCACAGAATTATTTCAGTACTTTCCTGCATGTAAAATAGATTTGTCTGCACATCCATTAAACACTTAGACATACCCTAGCTCCTGAACACACTTACTTCAATAAGCAGCCATATTAACCTTACTTCAGAGTATTTTAATAAACAAACATCTACTGAATCATGCTCCCCTCCTACTACTATCCTTCACCTAAACAACATTAGATCCTGAGTTTGGAAAACAAATGGTTTTTCTAAAGCTCTTTGCCAAAATTAACCTGCATTGTTCTTTTCTTTTATTGCTATGCAGTTCTCATTTACAACATTCCCAGTAGTGTCTGGTAAAATCATTACTGATGGTAAAAGCAGCAACTACTTAGGTTAATATGCATCCAGTATGAACCACCTTTTTAAAGTCTTTATAGCAGCTGGGCATTAGTCTGCCTGTGGGAGGTGGTGAGCAAATGCCTTTACATTGCTTTTTAAATTTTGTTTTCCTTCTCTCTTCTTCCACTTCTTTACTTATTAAACAATTCTTATCAGTACCCAACCAGAATCACTGGGGAAGGGCAGAGTAAGAAACAGAAAAACCATGACCCTGAGGAAGCACTGTTCATCAACAGCCTAAACCTTTAGTGTGTTATCTGCACTGTTTTGACTAAAGATCTAAAGGACACCACAATATGAGGTGCTATACCTCCCTCCTACCCAGGCCCAGTTCAAGAATGAAAAATTATTGTGGACACATCATGTGCAGAGATGAGAAAAAATACCTTCAACTGTACAATAAAGCAAGGAGGAAATGTTATGAAAATATGTTTTTAAAATGTTTGGGGGAATATGACTGAACAAACACGAAACCCAGTGTGCTATTCTGAGGATGCAGCTCTTAAGTCACAGCTAGATCAGGTATGCAAAGACACTAGTGAGCACAAAATAAAACAAAGATGAATGGCAAGGACAATCCAAGGCTAGATCAAGCAAAGTAATCAGACTACGATAAAGACGTGACTGTTAAGGAAATCCTGACTGTACAGGAAGAGAAAATCAAGGAATGACTCTTTATTGTCTCATAATACAAAAATAAAGTTGTGACACTGAAAACAATTAGATGTCAGGTTTAACACAAACAAAAAAGGACCTTCACACAATATGCCACCAGTCTTTGAGACCACCACCACCACCACAGAGTTGATATTTGCAGTTTACGTGGATTCAAGTAACTCTTTCATTAAGGCAAGAAAAATCCTTCAAAAACCATGAAGCAGAATGGCCTATCCCCAAATTTCTGAGCTCTAGCTCAGAAAGTTCTCTGCTGGAATTTGGCAGGGCACAGCAGTACCTCACTGCCTTACTTTCAAACAAAGAACCTATTCTCAGCTACTGTCTGAAACACACACCATGCAGTAGTTTGTCTTCTCATCTGATGTCCTATAGGTTAGGTCTTTCTTACAGGGGAAGAAATTGCCTTCACATGTATCAATTCAAATTTTGCAACTCCTCCAAGCTCATTTTCCTTGTTAAAGAAATTCCATTTCAACACGGAGCTCTCAGGTCCCTCTCCCACAAGTGTCTTTCCAGACCCTCACAGTACGTGCAGCCAATTGGTTCAGCCCAAACAGGAGACAGCGCCTTGAAGGCAGACAAGCAAAAGCTTCCAGAGGCAGGGCAGCCACTAGTGAACCAGAAACTCTGCTCACAAGACAGGACAATGCCAACCCTGCTTTCTGCCTGAAGCATTCCACCTTCTCACCCAGGCCAAATCCTTTGGCTTGCATGCCTCTTGTTTGACTGCTGCCTGAGCAGGCAAGAACAATTTCTGTTACCTCACTTCTCAGATTCAAAACTACTTGTTTTCACAAACAACAAACTCTAGGGAAGTACTGGTTGGAAAGGGAAAGAATCTGAAAGAGCACAGAGTAAGGGGAAAAGGGGAGGAAAACAGATGGACAGAAGTTATTTATGAAAATGGCAGTGCAATTCTAACACAGTACAGCAGAAAAAGCAGGTGATGAGATCAGTGATCAATCAGCAAGGAGAGCACTTTAGACATACATAGGAGAGGGTGGTTTGTGCCTACAGAAGAAAAATGTTCACTGGTATGCCAAGAATGGTACTGTTTCTTTCCATAATCAAAGAAACCAAGGCTGCAAGAGGGAATCTAATCTAAAGAGGTAAAGGAAAAAATCTGCATGGGGAATTCTTCAGAGTAGTTCAGCAGCACAAACACAGATATGAAAACTATTGACAAAGGGGAATGGCTTTCGCTCACAGTCAATAAACCAGGCCCTCAGGACTACTGCTCCTGCTATCAGAAACATTTTGGTGTTAAGATTGCCTTGATGAGAGTGGTATTGTTAGAAATAGTCCTGGATGAAAAGATTGTAGCTGAACTAAGAGCTAACTAGCATGGACGGGTAAGCTGTGTAACAGCACTGAAATCAATAGTGTTTACACCCCAGTCAAAATTCAGCCCAAAGTGGGCTAACTGAAAGATAAATTTTTAGTAAACATACAAGAGCTAGACAAGTTATGACTACTAAAAAAAGAAAAAAAAAAAAAACACCAAAACCCATTTTTTTATTGGTA
>VZRQ01008406.1:31129-48057 GCA_013397975.1 Machaerirhynchus nigripectus | reverse complement strand
TCTGTAACAGCCCCAGAGTATGGTAGCTCTCCATTTAGCTAAGTGTCTTGTGTGGAAATATTGTTGAAGTTGCTGTTCTCCCAAGTCATCTGGAAGGATCATTAAAACAAAGTGACTTGGCACTAACCAGAACTGAAATTGCTGCTGTGGCTGCTGCTGCCACTGGAACACTCCCAGCTTCAGACACCACAGGTACACTGAAGTCAGGCTGGCACGTAATGAGTAACCAGTAACTATTAACACACTACACACACAGGAGACTATGGAAAAACAAGACTGTTGTAGTTACTCTTTAAATAAGCAGACCATGGGCAGCAAAGCTCTAAGGTAAATACATTTGACATAGACTTCAAAAACACACAGTTAAAGAATCAAATACAGCAAAGATATACTGTATTGCTTTACCTCTTTGCTTGCAATCTGAAGCATGGTAACGAAGCAATCTAAATGAATTTTTAAATTTATGAAGAAATTCAGTTACAGTTACAGCTACCCTTCATGGAAGAAGTTAAAAACTTGGACCAGAATAAGGGTGTCCACTTCAGATGCAAAATGGTATCATTCTGAACCATCTGTGGCTCAAAAAGTTAAAATATCCTTCATGTGGACAAGCAAAGAAAACAGACTTGGGAGGACCAAGTAAAGCCTGAAAGAACTCAGAGGACCATCTTTTCTGCTATGTGTTGGGATAGGCTGTTTTCTGAAGAAATACATCAAAAAAAGGAGAGAAGCTGACTTAATATTCACTACTTTATTAGATATATATATTAAAAGTGTATTTAGCCTTCTAACTTAAGGTATTTCAGGCCACCAAATTAGCACCCTGGCTACTTATAATTTAGTAGCTATTAATTGCAACATGGAGAAAAGTAGAGCACATACCAACAGCTTTCCTGTTTGTTTTTATGTGGAGGTTAACATTAGACTATACCAGTACCTTTCTGAAATGTCAGGGAAAACTTTGGGGATTTTAAAATTAAAGGTGGAGAAAGCTCACTTCAGACAGGATTACAGTCTTGCATACATTTGGAGAGACACATCTTGGAATTTGCCTCCTGAAATACAAATTGGGAGTATTTAAACAGTCTAACAATTTCCCATTCAGAAAACTGCTCTCTAAAGGAATACCACACTTCAAATTACAAAAGGCAGTACTACAGCATCCAGAGACTCCTGTTTGGACAGGCCCTGCTACTGCTTCTTGGCATTTGAAGCACACTTGAGGTGCAGGTACTTTCAAAGGATACCCAATTTCTTTCACAGCCTACATACCCAAAAGTCACAGCAGCAAACCAGCTCGCTGATGTGAGATTTGGGAGATGAGCCATAATAGGGGGTGTGCGGGTGCATAATTTTTAAGAGAAATCCTCAAGGGTAGGGCAGGAAAACTACACACAGCAAGTAAGTATAACTCATGTTCAAGACCAAATAGAGGGTCATGTATAAAAACAGTCAATGGAACTATATAATCTGTAGATAAGGCACTATAGTTTTGCCAGCACAGGTCTGAACAGATTCAACTCTAAGAGGATAAATAAAAGATTGTATATCTCTCCCACTCTTTTGCTGCTGCATCAGCTGCAGGCTCAATCACAGTATTAACAATTAAACCCATTTAGACCATGACAGTGTATTCACGTACGCTGCAGTCTCACTTCATTCTCTCCTACCTCCAATTACAAATTAATTTTCCTTAGAAGTGCTACAGCTCTTACTGCTGCCCTTGATGGGTATCAAATCACAGCCACAGATAACACAAGTAACCTTGTTACCTGAAGGTACAGGTTAGGATCACATTGATCCGGTTTGCTGGGCCTTGGCTGAAGGTCAGACATACCTGACTACATGAATCTAAGCCTGAACTGGAAGGCAAAGTACTTGAAATTCAGCTCTAAAATTCTACATAACCTTGGGCTTGGTGTCATATATAAAGGACTGAATTTCCTTTCCATCTGTCCTGCTTTTCCTTTATTTCCCTTGTTTTTAATTAAACCCTATCCAGTGCCTGCTTCCTTAAGCAACAAATTAAAAGAACCCCAGAAATCAGTGAGCCTTCTTGTAAGACTCATGTGATCACAGACAGGAGGTTCATGGTGTTTTCTCATGTATCTACCTTGCATATTCAGTGGCATATTACTAGCAGGAAAAATACAAATAGCAACAAATAAAAAAGCCAAGAGGACACCCTGCACTTCAATTCAATGAGTAGTTTTAATTTTCAATCTACACGACTAATTTTAACCTGTACTCCCCCCTTACTTTTTAAAATGAAGTCTGTTTAAAAAGAAAAAAAATCACATCTGGATGCTTCACATAAACATAAGCATAAAAGGTACGTATCTTCAGAAAATACCAACTGTAAAAAATACTGTGTTCCATAAAAAGAGGGAATTCAGAAACGGAAATTAAGCAATTTGATTAAACCTATTTACAGAACCAATGGTGATTCTGTGGTGAGAATTAGACCGTGGCATCTCACTGGCAGTAGTGTCTAACCTCACAGCAGCAAAAATTAGTATGCCAGGAATAATTTCATAATTGACATGTTATAGCTAAGTTTCACTATTTGCAAAATAGGCAATTCCTCAGGGTTTATTTGAGACTAAAATATATATTCATAGTTTTAAAAATTGATTTTATGATGAATGAACTATACAATAGTATTTTTACTTTGACAAAATAATTCCATTCTAAGCCTGAACAAGTCATTGTAGGGATACAGATGTACAACTTTAACTACCTCCCAAGCCACACAACAATTCATAAAATTAAAAAGCCAGATGGATGAGTTGACAGAATGAGTTAACAGAACTATTGTTACCATGTGGCTCTGCTGCAGTTTTGGTTTTCTTACTACATTATTAGCTCATTAAGACAGAGGAAAGTTAAGATGTAGGCCCTATGTGTGCTGCACTGGACAATCCCAGAGCTTAGAATCAACTCAGGGCATCAACTGTTGAAGTCAACACTCTTTTAGTGATCTTTTTAATGAAATTTGTATTTCAGTAAACAGGACAGTTGGAAAATGGCATTCAATATTACTCCATAATAAGTGGAAATGCTATGAAGTTAATTTAATGAAGAAATATCCCACAGAAGTATCCAAAACCATATGACCTTAGGATATTTTTTACTAGACAGGGTACTCCAACTGTACAAGAAGCACAGTAACTCGCGTGAGGATACTTCCAGGTTGATTGGACACCTCATGATTTCGCAATCTTCATGATGAGCTTGTGGCAAAACACATAAGGGAAAAACAGTCGCTGCGATTTTTTTTCCCTGCATCTGGTTTTGGTTTGCGGTTTGGGTTGGTTGTATTTTTTTTCTTTGGCAAAAACGCAAGCTATGGAATAATTTTAATAGAGCAGGTTGACTGCTACTCAGATGATGTTCTCAAAGTAATGTATCAATGCAATCAGCTACTGACCTTCCCGCTACCTTTGGAAAGTGAAAATATTACAGAATCACAAAATAAGGTGAGTTGGAATTTACTCTGAAAAGAGTTAACTTATTCATGCCATTAACTTCTAAACCTCAGGAAGATGCAGTAGACAGGGATTATTTCAGTGCTATAAGCACCCTGCTTCTAACTGGGGGATATTCTAACCACAGCAGAGCAATCTGAAATAATTCATTGCAGTCTAGAATAAATTATTTTCAGAAATGCTGCATACTTGCGCAGGGAATGTCTGGACTGCAAAAAGTAAATAAAAGTTATAGACCCAACTTTTTCTATTGGAGTAAAATGCACATAACACATTGCTGTGTTTAAAACCAGCCAACCATTCCTGTGTTTAAAACAAACCAAACAATAACATTATTTATTAAATGTTGGTATAATGAAGTTACATTATTTAAAGGAGATTGTTTTATACATTTTAGAAATTATTTCTCTACAATAATTTTGCAAGTTCTACTAGCTATATTTTATTTATTAATGTTCCTTTTTGTTTGTTTTAATAGATCTGAGACATTACAAATGGCAAGAGTAGATTGACATAAGATAATACCTGTAAGTTAACACAAAGGCAAAAAGTCCACCTGGTTGAGACACCCAGCAGATGAGTTTGAGGACTTTAATCTGGAATGTGGCTTGCTTGCATTGAAGTACTAAGTACATTTTGAATCATGACACACTGTGTTAACAATTCTTCAGAGAAAGATGTGAAGAGGGTTATACTTTCCAGAGCACAACCTGGCCTGATGTGCAGTCTCATTCACAGACTTTCTGCCGGGTACTGCAAGGGGGTGGCATGAAGGGTGCCACATAGTAAAAGCACTGGGAATACTCTACTTCTCTTTCTTCTCTTACCAGCCAGAGGCTGGCTGGAAAAAATAACAATTCAAGCCAATGACTGACGTTTCTATTCCTATTTGAGAAAACTGTAATAAAGTTACGTGTAAAAAGCAGCCAGTTTGGAAATGCCAAGAGTTAGAACAGCCATGCTGGTCCCTGTGGTACCACTTCATAGTGAGCACACCCAGTTTGTGTTTTTAAAGCATTTTGCATAACACTCCCCAAGGTGTCTACTTCACTCTTCATTTAAGGAACGGTTTCTGTCCTCATGTCCCTATCCTGCTGGGCATGCCAGTATGTACGAAAAGAGGGGTAAAATGTACCTAGTTATTTGCTGCTTTCCAGTCTGCTTGTGACTGATTTCCTCAAACATATTATCAAGCTTCCATCACATCCTTGACCAGGTGATCAGAGGCATTGTAAACTTAAAACTTCAAAGAGCAAAAGAGATTTGCATTTGGCACAGTCTAAGCTTTCACAGAATATACAGTCTCTCTGAAAATATTTCTAGAAAAGCTAACACACTTTACATGTAAGGGAAGAGGGCAGGGGAAGGTGAGGAGGAGGGAAGGATTTTGTTGCAGAAACTGATTTATGCTGCTTTGAAGGGGTTTTTCAAGCGGTATCAATACGTTTTTCTGCACTGTCAAGTAAAGTAGTTGAGATACATAGTTGGAACACAACTTTGCCTTCTTCATTCAGGTAGAGGAAATAAATGGGAACTCCCCATCAGGTCTACACTTCAAGAGTTTTGATAGGACATCTACCTTAGCCAGGAGTAAAGTGAAGGCATGTTTTTAGCTATCCTAACTGCAACAACCAACTTAGACATCATTGTAGTTAAACTGGCAAGAAGTCGTAGAATAATTGACTAAAAATACCACATCTTTAAAGGTGTCAGATTAGTCTACTAGCAAAATAAATGTGATGCATAAATATGACAACTTCACTTTACCTATTACAACCTTAAGTGCATCAAAATATATTTACAGCATTTTGTCTCACCAAGACTTCTCAGAGAACAGAGTATTCTATTTATGTGTCAATATAAAAGTCTGTGGAACAGCTTGTGGAGCCTCAAAGTCACCAACTGTGACCAACAAAAAACTGTATGGGATGACACCTCTGATTTCGCAGACAGTCTAGTTGGTGTATCTCTGTCAGACTAAATCATTGTTATACCACTGACTATGGGAAAATCATTGTTAACAGCTGATCAAACAGGCACTTAGAAGAAGAAAGAAGACTTCTTGAGTCACAAGTTCACAGCAAGCAATACCAACACAATACACTAGAAATACTCAAGATCAAAACAAGAATTAAACAACACTGGGCAGTACTGCTTAATGTCTTATATTAAAGTATTTATTAGAGATATAGAAACCCATGTAATTATTAAAAATCTATTTCTTGAAAAAATCCATGGATGGTGTCTGTGATTAAAACAAAAAAGTAGGGAAACAGTAAGCAGAACACAGGTATTGGAGAATACATACTGTTCTGGGAAGAAGGGCAGAAAGCAGAGAAGAGCAGAATTAGGCATTGTAAATGATCTGCCAGGCTGTAAAAGGGAGAGCACAGAGGAACAAGAACCTGAGGGTCATTTCAGAAAGAACATGACTCTTAGGTTCAGTTGGGAGTTTATCACAGACCAGCCAGGCTGCATTTCAGCCAGATGTCTTACCTGGATTGTCCACAGTGCCCTAAAAGGGAGGACAGTAGTTCTGGTGAAGAGAGATTTAAAATGAAAGAAGCTGGGCTTTAGACAGAGTGAAAGCAGAGGCACTTGTTGGAACAGCAGCTGCCCACAGAGGTGGTGCAGACAGCTGGCAAACAGCAGCCTCTCAGACAGCTGCAGCAAGACAGGCAGGAGCTGTCATGTCATGATCCTTCATGTAGTACATGTGAAACTGAAGTTTCAGCTAACTATTGAGTGCAGTAGGTTATAACACAAGAAAAGATAGTTAGAAAGCTGAGAAGGTTCAGAAATTCCTTAAATTAAAAAAAAAATAGTATTAATAGCAAGGTGACGACACCAGAACTATCAAGATTAATTACTGCTTGAGAAAAATGTTTAACTCAATGTATTTTACATTCTGCATATTTTAGGAAGTTTATTTTACACTAATTAATTTTCTTACTGACTGCTGGAAAGAAAAACACCTTGAAGAAAGCAAAAAGCAGAGTGGCCATGAAATCACACTGCTAGCAAGGGAATTGACAGGAGTCTCTTTAGATAGACTCCTCTCAAATAATAGTAATTAAATAAAATAAAAAAGGAGTATGTTTCAGGGTGACAGAATGAACTTAGTCAAAGTCCACAAGATAAAGCTCAGCAATTAAAAAAGAGTTTACTTCAAATATGTACCATAAACCCAAACTCCCTTGATGATTAATTGCATTGCATAATTGTGGCTCTCAAGAGATACAGTCAGTAAGACCAAAATGCTGTGTTTTGTGCAATTATGATTCCTCATGACTTGCACAGACCTCTGACCCCTTGAAAGACATGCTGATTATACCAGGGTCATTTTTATGAAATGAGCATGACATGCTTGTTTTATTTTATCCACAGTTTTCATCTCCATCAAGACCAATCACTGTCTGTTACAAATAATTTATTCTTATGTCAAGCCCTTTTGTTATTCTTTGCAGATGAGTCATCAAGGGAGAGTAGCTCTCTTAAATCCTTGCTTTATTAGGATAGTGAACTTGCTGTAGTCAAGAAAGCATGGTGTAACCATGAGGCACAGATAAAACCTGGACAAAATTCAATGCAAAATAAATTCTTAATTGATTTAAGGTTAAACAGACATTAATATAACAAACTTTTTGAGAGAACCATGTGCCAAGGAGAGATGTTAGATCATGTACCCTGAAGTTAAAGCTGTCATCCCAAGAACCTCAGCCAAAGCTACACTATTATCAGACAATGAATTTTAAAACAGAAAGAAACATGGAAATAGGGGCCTTATGGAAGAACTAATTCTTCAAAGGGAAAATCTAAAAACTGCTAAAATCTATGCTAAGAATGAAAACTCTCCTGTACTGCCACCTGACAAGTAAATGGATGCATTAATAGGTGTCCATTAATTTCCATATCCTGTGTTGTTAGCTACATATCACAGCAAAGATAAGACGTAATTATTGCCATTTCTCTTTCTTTGCTGATACCTGTGCTCTGTTCAGAAGATGCAGACAGAACACTATTTTGGATATTCAGTAACAGCTAAGTCATTTTCATGAATCATAGAAGAAAAGGTTTTCAAAATATCAAACAGCTGCCCAGGTAATTACTTTTAGATTATTATTTCTATCACAATAAAACAGCATATTAATTTAATAGGTCAAGTGGTCCATCTTCAATTAGGACCAAGAACTAATCAGGATGATTAGAAAGCAAAGAGAGTCCTCTCACCATGTCTACTTTCATGGTGGCTGTAAGACTCTGAGATGTGTTCTCTAGCATGCTTAGACTAAGATCAGCATTTCGATATAAAGAAATAACCTTGAGATTGTCAGGTCTTACATTATATATATAATTCAAGTAATCCTTTGGGGAAACAGCATCCTTTTCTCTGGAACATGGCCAGAGAAAGCTGGGCTTATTGGAACAGGAACACATGAAGAAAAACATGGGGAAAAGTATTTCATGTCACACTGTTAGTAAAGAAAAATATAATGGCACAACAGCAACAGAAAAACTGCATGGTATTGCTCAAAACATCACTATTTCTCATATATTCAAAACTGGAGCCAGGAGGAAAGGAAGGAGGGAGAAATATTTTAGAGACTCTGATAAAGCTCTAAATAGAACATCCCAAGAGCCAAAAATGATAGTATACTGGTCCTTTTGGACTACAACAGGGTGAGGACAAAGCTAGAATATTACTGACCTACAGTTTATAGGAAACAAATGGCCAGATTTTAGAGACTCCAATCAACTGTGCAAAGAAGGAAAAAAATGAAATCCAGATACTTACAGAGCAGAATGTGCCAGCCTCATTTCCCAAAACATGATTCTGCAAATAATTTTGTGTAAGAAAAAAGTTTCAAACAATGTCTGGTTCTTTCCATCAGCAAATACTTTTCCTACAAATTATCTTCTTCTATTAAATGAAAAACAGCCATCTTTTTCCCAAAACCACTGATGCTTTAAAGGGATGAATAATATATAGTAGATACGCAGCATTTTATGTTTTCGGAACACTGAAATCAGTGACTCTTGCTCAGAACAACTCTGTAAAGATAAATAAATAGATACAAATAAGAGTAGTATCTTTACTCTTCTTAAATTAAGCATGGGAACGGAGAGATCACCAAGTTTCCTCTTGTCCTGGGACAAATACACTACATGCACTTACTGCTCTTCCTTTTAAAACAATTAGCCATTTGGAATCTCCACTGTCTCTAATGGCTTTCTGTCTCACCTCAACTGGAATTCATGCCAAGAATCTTACACATTAAAAAAGGTCCAAGCAATCCAGCTGTAATTCTCAAAAGTTGCATGCCACAAACAACTGACTATACTGCAGCTTTATAAGGCTCAAGGATACTAAATTTGCATGTGTTTTTGCTCATGTTCTGCAGCTACCCCAGCAGAAAGTTCTGTAATATATCATCTACATTGCCATTTGTGACCCAAAAGGAAAGCACTTTTACTTATGTTCGGTTCAGCACTGATTTTCCTTTTCCTAAAGCAATTTAATTATTTTTTATTCTGTGTATGGAATCAACCCATCACCAATCAGTTAATGAGCTTTAATGAAGTGGAAGTTCAATTTGCTTTTTTTTTTTTTTGTATTTTTACGATGTGTCCCAACACATGCAAAACCTTTTCAAAAGAATCACAGGACACCAGTTCTCATTCAGATACAAAACATGTGGGAAATGCTACCCTTAAATCTGCACTGAGCTTTTTAATAAAAGCAGAAATCAATTTCATACTGGTAACTTCAGCTTTCGTATAAAAACTCACTAAGATCATGGGTAGGCCTACCTCAGTAAACACTGATCATTTGCAAGATTAGTTAAATCTTCAAATGTTAGTTTGTCCAACTAACATAAAATTATGTGCTCTTCATCAGTCTACTACTAAGACAATCAATATTTTTTGTCAGCAACTAGTTATCTAAGCAACAATGTCAATGAGCTATTTTTTTCCTGTCACCCAGTCTTAGATAGAAGTATTCCATCTGCTAAAACCAAACAGAACCCTCTCAGCAGAGCTGTAGAGCTGCAACTTCCAGGTAGTTTAGGACTGCCTTTTTTTTTCCCCCCACTTTGACAAAAAGACAGAGTCATCAAAAAAATGAACAAAAATAATGGTATTATTTTTATGTTCACTGAATTTCAAATGGGTACGTTTCAATTATAATTTGGAAATACTCTCAGGCTTGTAAAAAATATTTCTTGGAACATGACCTAGCAAAGAACTGTACTCTCTGTCCTTTGCAGTATCTTTTTACTTCAGTGTTCATTTTAGTTCAACTCAATGAGAAGCAATGTTTTTGTGGGGCTTAAAAAAAATACTAAATGAAGAAGATTTTGATCTATATTGAAAAATTATTATAGTACAATGAGTTCATAATCATAATCAATGTATTTGGCATATAATTATGAATTTCATGCCACTTACTAGGATGTTGCCAGGTCTTTATCTTTCTGCATATAAAAGTTTATGCATGAAATGCAGCAGCACTGGAAGCAAAACACTTGGGTTAATACCATGAGAGAGTGTAGCAATGCTGAAATGTCCATGCCTTCACCCTGGTCACAAAGGTCTCAGTTTATCTACATCAATTGTTTCTCATCATTTCTGTTAAAATGCCAAAGAGAAGTTAGTAAACCACCAGATGGAACAGAACGAAGTTAAATTTCAAAGCCATTTATTCTCTTTTAAGGAAAGAAGAGCATCAAAGTATTCAGTAATGTTTTCTTCTCTGCTTAAACATTTTGTTTTCCCTTTTAAGCTGCCATAAGAACTCTGGCTTTAGGCAGTGGGGCGGGGGAACTTCTAGGCATATGGCGTTTGCCAATTGCTATAGCTCAGAACAACCAGAACTAACTACATTCAGACAGCTTACAAATGCCACAGCAGAAAATGTTACTGAAGAGGAGGGTATTTCAGAAGAGTGCATGAGGGCTCACAGGGAAAAGGTAAAATTACCCTCATCAGATCTATTACTGCTTACGGTCAGTAGTAATCAAACCTAAGATCTGAAGAGACAGGCATTTGCAAAATAGTAGTGTGACACAGGAATTTCAGTAAAACATGGCCTGGCCATCACAACTTTTGAGTTCTCCAGGAAAACCCTTCTCACAATGTCAGTTTGTCAAGGAAGCTTAACCTTACAAACTATTCCACAAAAAAACCCTACAACTCCTAAGGCAAAAAACTTAAACCATAAATTCTCCATAAATCTTATTTTTATCATTAGGCTTTTAAATACTGCATAATCGTCAGGAACTCTATGGGTACACAACAGGAGTGGTTTTGTGTCAAAAAAAGTGGTTTGGCTGGACCAACACTACCTGGGATCAGCCTCCCCTTGCCTGGGCCAGCCTTAGCGCTGTTGCTCATTGTTTTGTTACTACACTGCTTTAATTGCAACAGTTCATTTGCTGCAACATCGTGCTAATTAATCACGGGGCTGAAGCTTGCCTTTGTGCCAAGAGAACCAACCCCTTTCTCCCAGCCCTTGCAGCCTCACACAGTCAGCCCTGAAAGTGGAGGGATTCCTTCTTCCTTTACTGAAGAGTATCAGTGAGAACTCCAGAGGACCCTGCACAGTCTTGGACTGCAACCATAAATAAAAGGACAGAGATAGGGAAGAGGTAGACTGGCACGTGCAAAAGGCAAAGGGATCAAGGGCAGCAACAGTAAATTAGCAACTGCAAGACGGCTGAATGAAAAGGCTAATGAAAGCTGAGAACACACAGTGCATTTAATGAAGCTCTAAGAAGGACAGAAGAGAATGAGCTGCAGGCACAGAAAACAAAGAAGCAGAAAAGGTTACCCAGAGGCAAACTATAAAACTCAATAAACATCTGCTGATTGAACTTCCAGGCTCTAAATACAACTATTATGAACAAGAGAAAAAGGACTCTAACAATTTACCTTAAAATAAATAGATTGGAAGACCCCATGGTCTAGAAATTCTCTGTGTCATGGTCACCTTTTTCAAAAATCTGTTTTCTTAAAGTTACTAGATCACATCGTCTCTTCCAACAATGCCACCAAATCTGCATTAAAGCTACAACACTGACATTCTTAAAAAAAGTAAACCTGTACCAATTCAGCCTATCAGTAAAATCCTCTAAAAATCTTTCTCTAAAAAAACTGTTTTAAATATTATTTCATAACCATGCTCCATCTAGATACATTCCTCTTTGCAAGACCAAGCCAAGCAACTGCAATTGAATTACTAGTTTCATTAATAAGATTTTTGATAAATCATGGTAACATAGTGCAATTAATAAATTGAAATATAGGTTCTTATACATTACAACGACAGAATTGCATCAATAATGGTGTGCAGTTTATTTCAGCTCCTTAAATGAAATGCACTATAAAGTATAAAGGATCCCTGTCATGGCAATGGTACAGCATATTACTCACATTTCAAATTTAACACAAAGCTTACTCTATCAGTTGTTCTATTTATATTTTCTGTACAGAAGACGGGGTTTTACACTTGGTCTAAATAAATAATAGTCACTAAATCTTGGCAACATGGTCCTTTAACCATTCCAGGATAAGTCAGACAGATTATTTAAGGCCACCAACTGTTCACAGTTCCCATTCAGACAAATTAATAGCGCAGCTTTAGACACAGCCCAGTTTGATGGGGAAAAAAAATCTAGAAAGCACTGAAAAACTGAACTATAACTGGACTGTGAATTACTTCATTGACTCCAAAAGACTACATAAATCCATCATTTTAATTTCTCAGTAAAATCTCTGCTCTTATTTAGAAAATGAATGCTGACTCAGTTGTCAGAATGATGCCCTGAAACCCTCTGAAGTCATGAATCAGCAATGCCAGAAGTTCACAAATAAGAAACTCATGTAACTTCTTATCATAAGTTTGAGGTGTATTTCCTCTAGACATCTATTTCTCCCTCCCCCTTTCCCAATGGATGCTGATTCCTGTTCTCAGCTTTTCCTACACTGTGGAGTGCTTCCATCCTGACTGTGCCAAGCACCAGTGTTCACACGACCATGAGAGAGCAGTGGTGCTAAGAAACAGTCCTTTCATGGGGAAGTGAATCAGTAGTTTTTAACTTTATTTTGATCCATTGGGAACTGTGTTTATACACTGTGAATGAGCCAGACTGTGTATGGATTTTAACCACTGTAGAATTTCCTGCTTCTCAGAAATGGTGTCCCATTACACCCTGATAGTAACAAACAAATATACCCAGATAAGTCTGTCATCTTCAGGGACTTGGTGCAATGCAGTACTGAACAACCAGGACATCCATACCCACATCAGAAATTATTCACATTCTTTTTAGTTTGAATTGACTATGAATGTGTCTTTGAAATCTAAGTTTAACTTCAGAGCTGATTTAAATGAACAAACTGAGCTGGATTCTGGATTAACAGCAAACTCATAATCACTAGAAACTCCCACATTACTGTATTTAAAAAACAAAATCTAAATTTAAACTTCTCTACTGTGATTTATTTCTGTAGTACTGCTTTTTCTTACTCTTATGAAGGCAGCATTATATGAGACAGAACATACATAATGTCAACATCTGGTAAGAACTAAAACTGCAAAATTCTTCCTTTGTTCTCTTGGAAGGAAAACATCTTCCATGAAAAGCCACTGTAATTTGCTCTAAAAATTAGCAGCAAGGGCACAAAGACAAACAGTGGGAAAATTTTCCCCTTCTATTTTTTCCTTTTTTAAAAATCCCTATAGGTCATCCTTTGTAATACTTTGCCTTGTTTTGTTTTTTTTAATCAGAACAATGAAAAAATCTACTAAATTCTAATCATACAATTCAACAGAACAAAATAAAATTTTTAAATAAATGGACAATTTCTGAAGCTTACTAATTCCTTATATGGAATTATTCATGGTAGAATACTACCCTCTCTTGCTACTCCAAGACAGAGGAGTTTCTGACAGAATTAACTCAATAAACATTCTGCAAGTGAATATTTTGTTTATTCACAGAAAGTTCCCTTGGTGCTTCTAAAAATTTTTTTTTCTTTTTTGCTCCAATACATACCGTGCTCCTGTCATCTTCAAAGGCGCAACAGTTCATGCACTTACAGAAATATTATTTGACCACTCTCATAACAACAAGATGGAGGAGTTTATGATCCAGAGACGAGAGAGATGGTCAAAAATCAAGATCACAATCGTAGATTTCACGCAGACCTTTCCTTGGAAAAGTCCCATGGGATAAGGTTCTGAAGGGAAAGAAGCCTACAAAAGCTGGTGGACACCAAATTGAATGTGAGCAGCAACATGCTCTTGCTGCAAAGAAGGTGGATAGTATTCTGGGCTGGATTAGGAGAAGTATTGACAGCAGATCAAGAGATGTGAGCCTTGTTCTTCTCAACACTGGTGAGGCCACAGGTGGAGTTGGGTGCAGTTCTGGGCTTCCCAGTACAAAACAGACATGGTCATACTCAGAAGAGTCCAGCAAAGGGACACCAAGATGATGAATGGACTTCAGCACCTCTGCTATGGGGAAAGGCTGAGAAAGTTGGGACTGTGCATCCTGGAGAAGAGAAGGCTCAGGGGATCTCACCAATGTACATAAACACCTGCAGGGAGGGCACAAGGAGGCTGGATCCAGGCTCTTTCCTTTCCACTGGTGACCAGTGACAGCACCAGAGGCAATGGGCACACATTGAAACACAGGAGGTTCCCTCTCAACATCAGGAAACTCCTTTTCCCTGTGAGGGCGACCCAGCACTGGCACAGGCTGCTCAAAGAGGTGGTGCTGTCTCCATCCTTGGAGATACTCAAAAGCTTTTCATAGTCTTCGGCACTCGGCTGTAGTTGACCCCACCTGAGAAGGGGCTTACACCAAATGACAGCCAGAGGTTCCTGAAGCCTCAACCATTCTGTGATTCTATAATGAGAAATGACATCTCATTACTGAAGAATATGATTATGTAACATTCTGAATGAGAGATGACACTTGCCTATAACTCATTGGCATCAATCATTATACTGAAAAGTGCTTAAATATGCTCTAAAAAGAGATTCAGCCTAACACACAATACAGAAATATAGGAAGTTAAAGAAATTCTCACAGGAAAGGAGAAAGCCTACCTTCATGAAAAGCAATTAGCACTTTTATTTTCATTCCAGAAGGGGTAGGTATTGAAATTCAACCACACGGAGTTTCACAAAGAAAGATAATTATGGGTATTCATAGATATTCAACCCTGCAGGATGTGAGACAGAATCTCTAAGTTTTAAAAAGCATGGAAAAAAAGTTCTGCATTTTCCAGATCTCTCTCACCAAGTAACTAAATTAATACAGATCTCCATGTAATTATGACTTGACAGTTATGAATCAATACACTTTTTTCCTACTTTGCTCCACAGGGACGATATCCATTAGGGAAAGAGGAGAAATAAAGAGATTCTGTCCACTCTTTAATCCAGCATCTCGTACGACAGAAGAAAAATATAATTGGAAATACTTTTAACAATTTTTGTCCTTCACATGTAGCAGGCACCTATTTGCTTCAGGCAGACAAAAATTTTTCTCTCGAAGATTTACTTTACTTATGTATTTCACTCAAAATTAACTGCATTCTTATTTAGTATGGGCCAGACCTTCCACCAGGTGATTTATACCTGGCAGATCACTGACCTGTGCTATAGCAAGCATCATGAGAGAATCATCTCTTCCTACATGAGTGAGATTACAACACACCAAAAGAAAGAACCAGCTGATGAGCAGGTCAACCACCATGAGTTCAAATAAAAAGATCCAAGTACATCTGAAAATCAGTTTAAATAAAAAGCACCACCTAAGTCAGTAAATCAGAAAAGAGAAGCATCATAAACTTGAAAAAGAATTATGCTATACAATGCTGTGGAAAAGAAAACAGAAAAAATAAATTAAGGGATGGAAAAATGAACTTATCTCAAGAAGATAAAACATTTTACATGTAATGGAAAAAAAAAAAGTCAAATATACAACAGCAAAGGACTGTTCTCAGCACACCATTCTAAAGAGGGTACCTGGTCTTTTCAGCAGATGACAATATCCACTTTGGTTTGTGTACATGCCTGCAAAACACATCTCAAGCACATGAATCCAGGCAAAGGAAGGAAGATTGAGCTGATAAACCACTTGAAGAGTGGCACTATCAGTCCCAACTGCAGTTAACAGCTGGCTAGATTCTACTACCTCCTACCTGGCAAAAGCTTAAGGGGAAACAACCTGTGCAATTTAGACAGGATACAAAGTTCAAAAGATTATCAAAATAGAGGCGTTCAGTTACCTGAAGGATAGGAAGCAGTTCAGCACAGTTTGGGGTAGGATTATCACAGCCTCTTGTAAATGAAGGCCAGATAACACAATGTCTTTGCAAGCAAACGATACTTTTGGGTTTACAGTTTGCAAAGGGTAGACTTTTCAAGACAGGCACCTGTGCTGCTTTGTGGGAACACCAGCTTCAGCCAAATCCCAGTGGACACGGTTCAAAAGGACACTGAGTTTTCACTGAAATAGTTTTGGACTTATCACATAGCATAGTAACAATCTTGTATTTCTCTGTCATCGCAACCATGAATCAGGGTTTTGCGCTGACAACTGTAATTCCATCACTGCAACCAAACAATTTACTTTTTTGGAAATGTTTCAAAAAGTTGCTCTGGCAGATCAGAAACCAGAGGTGTTGTTGTGAATCTAGCACACACTGAAATAGTCTCACATTTTAAAATGTATAAATGGCCAGTTTTAAAACAGTACCTCATTTCTGTTATCAGCAGATGGCCATAATCCTGATGCAAATTTCTATTTTGTGATATATTACATTATAGTGATATCCCAATAATCTGCAATAAAATCCAGCAACCACATCCTGAAGCATTTCAAAAATTCTACAAAGGTTACTGAGAGTAATTTATAAAACTTATCATGCAACCAATAATATTACAACCATGTGGGGTAAATCAAAGCATATTGAAAAATACTTCTTTCTGTATTTCTTGAAGTTTGGGAGGGCAGAAAAGATTTCTGTCCATATTTTAATTTTAAGGACAAATTTTCATATATAATTACAATGGAGTGAGAACATGTAAGCCAATTTCCAGAGTCTTAATGAATATTTCTATTCATTAGAGTTACTTAAAATCTAAATCTACAGAAAATATACATCATTCACACAAACAGTTAATTTATATGGGAATCCTGACACGGGACTGACTAAAGAAGGTTTCCACCAGTGTCAAAACGCCTTCTTTACCAGCATCAGATACCCACACCAAACCTCCATCCTTCAGAGTCTTTGAACTCAGAGACCATCATATATCCCTACAAAGTACATTAATTGGTATATTATTACTACGTGTAACAGAAAAGTCCAATTAAGCCTTTCCATGCTGCTTGAGAAGCAGAAATTCTCATCACAAGTAAA
>VZRQ01008406.1:6336-31089 GCA_013397975.1 Machaerirhynchus nigripectus | reverse complement strand
TGGCTAAAAGCACCATACAGTGTCATAAAGACAGTAAAAAAACCCTTAAACATAAGGAAAACACTCAGAAGTGACATGAACACATTTCCTTTTCAATTGTACATCAAACTACTCAGAGGCCTGGACGAGGAATGTAGTGACACCCCACTGTAGGTGTCCAGTCCAAAGACACAGCCTCTCTTTGTGTCCTCTCTTCACACATACACAGCACAGAAACTTCTGGCTTTGCAAACCCTAACCTTGCAATCCATGGATTCTTCTTTCAGAACCTTTTGTTTATGTGTCCCTTAACGGACTACAAATCCAGATATTGCAGAGGAACACATAAAAATACCTTCTGAAGGAAGAATCTTGTAACTGTTCCCTCACAGAGCCATGTTCTGGTTTGTCCAAGTCTGATCAAAGGCAAAACCACATTTTATTTTTCCAGCTTGGAAGAGGAGGAGGGAAAAGATTATAATCCACCTCCAAAAATCTTCCAGGAATGAACTCTGGCTTTTTTACCTATGAATAAAAACATCAAGTCTCTAAAAGCAATTTGACAACCCAATACATTGTTAATGGCACTTTTTCAGAATATATTTGTCCTAACAGGTTTTTCAGCATATAAGGCATTTTTCAAACATTTTTTTTTTAGGAGCAAGGAATATTAAAATATCAGGCAGATAAGTTACATAATCTTTGTCTTTTTTTCATTAGGAGGCTGCAGAAGAGCATTATCAGTGCTGACAGTGTCTGGGCATTTTGACTAATCTTTTTATAGTGCTTCAATTTGATAATAGCCAAGCCTGGAACACACTCTGTGCCTGATAAGCAGCTCACACAAATCCAGGAAAAAACATTTTCTTTGAAGTCACTATGTTTTTAATACTGGAAACACCACACACACTGTAAGTTACATATATTGATCATGCCAGAGCACCCTCAGCTTGACTATAGACCCAATCTAAAGGTTGCATTCAGACTGATAGTCACTCTCCAGGAGCATATCCATTAAAGTTTACCATTGAAGCATTTTCTTTAAATTAGTGTAGATAAATCAGTGTAACAGAGAGACACAGTAAGTCTTTAAAATCTCTAATGTTTCACATCTAACATCTCCACATTCCTCAAGACAACAGCATGGGAAAATGTCAGGTTTGTAAGGCTGACTAGTACTTCACAAAGCCCATTTGAACCAGGAAACAGGACAGAGTTCACCCAAAGAAGATCTGCAAATTTTACCTCAGCATCTCTGAAGCACTAAAGCTGAGAACACTCTTGTAAGGCTACAGATGTTGCTACCTCCAGATGAAAGTTTTACCAGCTCCCCCTTGGAAATCATTTAAGTTTCTCCTTAAGGTACTTTGATTTAAGCATACTGGGTTGAAGTGCTCACTTTTCTAACACTTTAGCAGTCCACACTGTTCACCTTTTTGGATTGTCTGCTGTTGGGAAAAAATCACTTATGCAACTTTTTCAAGGTTAAAATAATTTTAAAATATGCCATGTTTGCTGTTTGATAACCACATTCCACTCTGTTCTATTGTACGGCTGCAATATTTTAAAGGATTAATAATTTATCACATTTCCCAAAACACCTTCTGACTGGGGAAAACACACTGTCTCTGTTGGCAAGGAGAAGTACACCTTTCTGTGTTACAACCTGCACAGCTTCAACACTAACAGCCAAGGCTATATCCAGCAGCAGAGATGGAATTGCAGTAGAATATGGTGTTACCTGCTCCTGAGAGGTATTGGAAATACCCTGGCACATTTGTGGCATGGCCAGAGACCATTCTGGAAGCAGATGCAATATCAGGGTGATACTTACTCACTGATTTTGTTGGAAGACTACCAGGCTCAGGAAGATAAAATGAGTGTTTGGGATTTAATCCTACCTTGGAACACATAAAAAACCTCTTCCCCATTCCATCAATGCTTTTTCCCCACATGTAGGTACAGCGACAGCACAAGATGGCACTCGTTCTAAAGCAACAGAGGCACACATGGGAAAGTACCTCAGGGTGGGGACGGTCACTGCTGAACTCTTCCTCTGCCAGGGAGGCCTTAAGTGATGTCCTGCTCCTCTGCTGGTTACCCACCTGACCCCACAGCTCCCTCAGACTCACTGGACTTGTGTACACAACTTCAAGCCATGCAGCCCCTCTTATTTCTGCAATTCTCCTTCCACAATGTTCTTCATCAGAGTTTAGTTCATAAGTAGAGCAGCAGTGGAACACAAATCTGAGAGGAAAGTGCAATATTGTCCTACTGTAAAATTACTAAAAAAGTCAGAATTTAAGCCTTTCAGACTTGGTCGTTTCTTCACATTTGGTATTACATGTAAGATTTTGGTGAAATCCTTCATATGAACTCATTATTCTGCTTCCTACACAAACACCAGGTTTGAAGACTATCCTTCCTTCCCCTCCCCCCAAATTTTAAACACCTTATTGTTAAAACAAACAAAAAAGTTAGTAATTTTTCCAACACAAACAGCCCATCTGTTTATTACAGTCAATGTAAAGGGTTAAAGAACATGAAGGTGTGGCTAATGCTGTCACATACAACATTTGTATCCCAAACACTTGACCTCCAAACATGAAGAAGCAGGAGGTATACAGTGTGCATCTAAAGCAGCACGCTATCTCCTAATTTTGCTGTGCAGAAAATAGTATAAACTTTTCAGATGTTATACACCATCAACTCATGCAGCAAGTGCTAAAAGAACACCACAAACAGTAACATTATACAAATCAGCTGCAATGCTGAATGTATTACTTTACTGTAATACCAGCCCTAATATTATTACAAAATCTCTTAGGCACAGTCTTACTACCAGCAAATTCACAAGGCTCATTTAATGAACATTATAGCCAACAACATAATTTTGCTTTTAATTCAAGAATAAAATTCATCTCTTAAGTACACAATTGAGAAAAATACCATTAAGCTCAGCACTTAACATTCTTTCACATTCCTGCACTAATAAGTTTAACTGTTCCAGCATTAGGCTTGGGCATAACTGCTGGCCACATTTAGTCTAACAAGTGTACCAGGTCAGACCACAGCTCTCCCCATTTCAGAACACCATCTCCACAGTGAATGGCCAGTAAAGCAGGTAAGATCAGTGTTAGTATGTAGGGGATACCTCCTCAAAATGCTGGAGTTTAAAACCAGGTAGTGCCTTTGAATTTGGAAGAAAATACAAATTAGACAATACAGCTCCTTCTAGATGAACACCTCTTTCTGCAGAATAGCCCGTTTAATAGGTACAAAACATTTAAATTCTGATACAAAGTTTCATTTTTAATGATGTACAAAACGGTCTGCAATTGTGGGCACCCCGCTGTTTACCTGTACATGTTTTCAGTAATGTTAATGATGTTGGCTTTAAAAATATGCCTTGTGTTTACAACAAAGGTTTTCAGAATTTCAGGAGTGAAAAACTGAAGAGATCCAGTAAGAGGTTTCATAATCCTATTATGTATCACGTTATGCATATAAATCATATCCTTCCTTGATCAAACCTTAAAGGCAAGCTCTGCAAATTGTGTTAAGCCTTAATAAGGACAGGTGAAGACCGACTTCAGAATACTCGAAAAGAGCCTTTTTGGCCACCGTTACCTATTTACAAAGGTACCAAAGGCTGTTGTAGATCCTCAGCTACATCACAGACATCACCTACATCTCATCATAGACTACACAACAGTGTTGCCTCTTTTATTGTATCTTATATAAAAACCCCAACCAAAAAATCAACCAAGCCTAACACCACCTCGTTATGTAAGAACAATGTTTCTTCTAACTAAGCAGTTACAATATGACAAATCTACCACACACACAGCAAACTGGATAATCTTTCCTTCTTTGGACTTGAAGCTTAAAGGCAAGAAGAGCAGAAGAAATGGGGTAACATGAACTGACAGGTTTCAATAGCAAAACAGCTTGAACTCTGGAGCTAGGGAACCCCAGAGCATGAGTTTTGTGGAGGTCTGACTGACCTACAACAAAAATCAGATTTTTTTCTTCTGCTTTCTGCATGACCTTTAGATGGGGGCAGGTGAGTAAACAAAGACTATCAAGATCTCTGTTTACCTGGACAAGAGTTTAGGAATAGCAAACATCAACTATACACTAGTTTCTACACTCAGACTGGGTCTTGAACAAGAAACAATCCTTTAATTCTTGCCAAAGAGAGATGTAAATCTCAAGCAGAAAGTTCTGATACAAATGGAATGAATTGCAGTAAATTTATTTTCTCTTTTGTCTAATGTATGCAGTCAAGAACGCATTTATTATATCTTCAGGGCTTTGTAGCTTTCCTGTTTATTTTAATAACAGTATTTTCATGCCTAGAGCTCCACACACTGAGATAAAGACATCAAGGCACCTACACAAAAACCCACTGTGCATCATGTGAATCATAGTATTTCTTGGTCTGTTATCATATTTGCCATTCAGATATGTACAGCAGTAGTAGCCCACTGTAATGGCAGAATCTGAGCTGTCTGTAGAGATAGAGGTGCAGGTGAACACACACTAAGACAGCAGTCATTTAATCAAATTCACATTGTAGCCATTTTTCCCTCATTTAGATGAACACAAGGCTATTGTCCTCTATTGATCAAAAATAAACACAGTGTATAGAAGACAGAGCCAGAAAGGAAGGAGAAGAGCACGACAAAGATGTGAAAAATACAGATACATAAACCACAGGTAAAACCTTTATCCACGACTTTTTACCTTCAATTATAGCAAGTTCAACAGTACCAGTCACCAAAAGAGAAAGGTCTAATATGAGCATAAAAATTACAGAGAGCTGGTTGAGAAATTAACACTTAGGGGTGAGCAGCTATGTACTATATCTCAGAGTACTTATGCATCTTCTTTCCTCTGAGAGGCGGAATATGATGCTTTTCTGAGGCCTCTGTGTTTCACTGAAAACCCAGTGTTTTACCCAAGATCACTGCTGAAGGTCACCCAGCCCTTCTTGGTGACTCTGGCTAAGGCTTGCTAACACAAGCAGCTCAAATTGCAAGGATGAAGATGAGCAGCAAGCAAATGATGATAAGCAGCTGGGGAAAGTCAGGAGTTTTAAGACCTTCTCTGCTACATCTGCAGTCAAAAAGGGGCCTATACCTAACCCACCTGTAGCACCAGAGTACAAATGTGAACTAAGGACTAAAGAAAGCTTGTTGGGGGAAAAAATCCTCAACTAAACAATGAAAATGTTGCATGGTGCACAGTCACACACTACTTTCAATACTCCCCACGTTAAAACATCAGAAAAAAAAAGGTATTTCTTTCAACAAAAGTCTTACTCAGTGGATGCATATAGTAAACATGAATAAGTAATTCCAAAGTAGCCATGCACACACTACCTGCTCCGAGTACTGACTCAAATATCAACTCTTTGAGACACTCCATCATCTATGTGATCTTGCAAAGTCTTGAAAATTGAATGTTGAGGGGATAGAAAGCAGTGATCACCATCAATACAACCATAGCCAGAAACTGACCAAAAGTAACCCAGGCTTTTATGCTAAATTTATGAACCCCCCTTATGCTCCATTGCCAATATAGAGTTTCCAAGCAATAATTTGAAAAAAAGTAACACAGAAAGAATGAAATTGAACTATTTTTACTTTAGGGAGTAATACATACAAAATTTGTTTTGCCAGAAATTCCCAGTCACAAACCTACTCTCCTTTTGTATGGCAGGCTACAGCACTTGCTTATCTCTCACATAATTTACTGTGCTCCCCCTACATTGTTGTCTCCCTCATTAGCCTACTGATTTATTTCATTTATACTATTATTCTACTCTATACCTCAGTGTCTCCTTTCTGTATGCAATTAACTCCAGAAACTGTTAACTCCCTTATTCTGCCAAGTATGTCCTATCTAATATTCCTTTAAAAACCAAGCATATAAAGGATATGTCACAGTAAAAGGTGTATCAAAGAAATGCGCAAAAGGAACAGAGAAGCATTTCAGTTAAACTGGGGCAAGACAGACTGCAGATTCAATTTCCTACAAAATGACCTTAATCAAATGACTGGGATTTCATAGCATAACTAAACTAGCAGTTCTCAGTAAAGCCCGTAAGGATTACACATCTAAAACACTTCAGCAACTGACAAAGTATGCCACTTCTAAAATATTTATTAAGAATTTGCATAACATCTGATACGGCTTTAATTTCGAATTTATTAAAAACACACACAGTCATGTTACACAAAAAACATACCCACAACTATAAAAAATAACAGCTTTATTGTGGTTTCCAGTGGAAAAGCAGAAAGTTTCTCATGATTTGTTTTCTTTTAGGCAAGGAAGGAAAGTAACCTAATTCGACTAACCTAAACAAACAGTATCACCTTGGCTAAATACAAGCACACACAACTTCTGCCAGTATTGTTGTCTTACCAATAAATATTTGCCACTTTCCACTCACCCCACTTCCCTCCTAAATTAATCACCATCTGTTTAATCTCAACTGAGATCTCCATATTTTACCTACTGCAAAGATGAATGTTGGGTATAAACACAGCTTTTAGAGGAAAGGCAATCACTGCTGCAGGGCAACAGGAAAAATGTCTCTACATGGTTGCAATTGTTAGCCTTTCACTACTCATTCAGAGCAAAGCAGCAAAAAAGTTCAGATCATTTCCTGACAGGCACAGCAAGTTATAGCAAGATACACATTCTATTGATTTTTAATTGCATTGCTCGCGGACTGAAAGCCTGAATGGGGAATGTTTCTTTTTAAAGTGTAAAGAAGGGTACTGAAACTGCTTACCTCACTCAGCTCTGCAGGGGAGTCATTTCCATATTTCATAGCAACTCCAGAATTCATGATTAGACTTCTCAGGGTGTGACGATTTTTGCAGATTTTAATGCTTCAAAGCTTTGTTCAACTGGTTCAATACTTTCTTCTCCAAAATTCTTCTCTCTTACACATTTTGCTCTAGACAGCCATTTTCACTCCACATTGAGAGTTTAAGTTAATGATGCAAGATCTTCTAAAAGAGCCAAACTGGTTTTGACTTCACAGACAACCCATTGCTGCGAGAGACTTGTTAATAATGTGAAGTGCTCAGAGAATGCAGGGAATGAACTGCTTACCAGGATCCCAGGGCTGTCTTAGTCCATCTACAAGGCGTGTTTCATCTCTGCTGTCTGCTTTATGCTGCTCTTTTCCACAACTCTATTAAAGGGCATCTCCCAATGCTGCTGAACATACTCAGAAAAATTTGACGAGCTTCACACAAGTTCACAGAGAAATTAAAAGGAGAATGCTGCTACAGTCCTCAGTATTTGGGGAGAGAGAAAGGAAAAGAAAAGAAAGCTCCCTCTCCGAGAGAGATGTGCAATGCTGCACTTCACGCTTAAGTTTCTCCTGCCAGGGAGCCTGGAGTTTAAGTGGTTTATGATCAAACACAGCTGTCTTGCTGCTGGCTAAAGGGCGCATGGAAGGGGCGGTGCCAAAAGGAGAGTGCAAGTGGGAGGGAGGGAGAGAGCTACAGAGAGTTCATTTTGGAACTACAGGCATTTCTCCAGCTTTCTGCATACTAATTATTATACAGAAAACTATAAAGCAAAGTAACAGGAAACACCACCTGGATAACAATAAACTGGATTCCTATTTCCCTATTCCTGTGTGCGATTAGGTAAGGAAACATGGGGGGGCTTTAGTGGGTGGGGGTTGTAATGATTTCAAAAGGTCACAGTAAGCCTGAAAGCACCATTAGGATGCTGCAGATTTTACATAATAGACTGACATTTTACAAAGAGTTCAGGAGATGCTACTGGAAGAAGGGGATAAAAAAGCATTTGCTTTCAACATTCTGCTAAAAATCTAAAAATAATCCTTAACAAGCTGCATTTGTGGACATGCTGTACCCATCACAAGAAATGACAACCCCGTTCCCCCTTTCCTCTGTTCCCTAAAACACAGTGACAGCCCCACATACTTTTTCATTGGATTATGATATAGTTTTTGAGTCAGAAGTAGGAAACCAAATCCTCTGCAGCTGGAAGTCACCTGATCATCTTAATACAATGTATTATTAAAGTGCCAAATTAATTCAGAAAAAACCTCAAATATAAGAATCAGGAATAAATGCTATACAAGCTGTGACTCTATCCTTGCACTCTGGCAAAAACATTTTCACGAGAAACAATGCACTCCAAGACCAGCATTTTGAAAATAATTGTGTGAGTTTTTCTTTCTCCTCTGTTAGTCACAGATTAGTATCAGCATGCAGACAGAGGGATAATTCACCCCCATGACAATACAAGAACTGCATTAAGATCTAGAACCAGAAAAGCACACATATATTACTCTATGGTACTATGGACTGGTCATACTTTCTGGGTCCCTGCCCTTCCTCCATGCCCAGCACCAGGAAGTGCAACACTCCTCTGGCTCATAGGGTAACAGGAATGCCAGAATCTCTTTCCAAGATGTTTACTTTCATCCTTCAGGTCTCCAGTTTGCTTTAGCACAGTCTGTATTTTGGGGTTTCCCTTCCTCTTTTTATGCCCACCTTGCATCGCCTCCACTCTCTGCTGTCTTCCCCATTGAGTGCATCCTTCACACAGTCACATTTAGGTCTACCTCTGTGTTCAGTGCTTCTGTGTATATACCTCACTCATCTGCTTTGTTTCCCACACGTTTCCAGCTACGGCCCCTGAAATCCCATTGAAGGGCTGCACTGCTCTCTGCTGGCAGAGGGACTGTGTCTCACGGCACAGGGCGGCACTGGGACAAATTGTGCTGGCCCCTCCAGTGGGTAGGGAGCCAGGGAGGTGCAGACTCCTCCAGGCTGCAGCACGAGAACAGCATATCCACAGCAGTGCTGTACACTGATCTCCTGTGCATTAGAATGTGATTAAAAGGGTTTTGTACCCAGAAACAAAGGTGCTGTATAGTAAATTAGCTCATTTTTCATAGATAAGGAAAAATCCCCACGACTTCCATTCAAAACTTCCTGCAGCTGACATCGCACATTCAAAATGTTTTTATCTTTTCAAAATTATGCCTTCAAAAACAAGGCATTAACAGTCTTTTGTATCAATACCCCTATTAACTTTATTTTACCATTTATAATCTGCTCTGATCTTACCTTCATCCAATTCTATCACATCTGCCACAGGTTCTCCAACAGAGGGATGAGCCTCAGCATTAATACTAAGAATAAAGTTCTGAGGTTTTCCTTTTCTAAAGGAAAGGCCATATTAACTATGGGTTCAATCCACTGCACTTCCCATGCTCTATCCCTATACTGCCAAATACTTCCCTGCTGACTGTGAACAGGCATTCAGAAATTAAAAGTTCTGATTTCTTTTCTTCAAAACTCACCATTGTTTGTCCATTTCTGGCAGACCAGCCATCAGACAGACCAGACAGAGCAGATGGTACTACATACCGAGCATAAAGGTGCAGGACACTTTAGGATCTGAACTAGATCCACTCGGCATTCTACATCTATGCTACACAGGATTTTTTCTGCCTTTGTCATACTCTATGCAGTAACATCGTAGAAACAGACAGAGATACCAACTGAAAAACAACAAAAATCAGAATCCATAGCTTCAAATGTGCATAAGAACCTGGGAGATACATGCAGGTACTTTCAGAACAAAACTTGTTTAAAATTTAAAAATTAATTGTAACCCATGTGCAGATGAGTGAAATGGTTAAACCAAACTGATGAAAAATGATTTTATATTAACCCCAGCTGACTCCCACTGGAACCTCTGCATACTGGCAGTGAGTGGTACAACATTAGACATTTCTCAGTTGAAAAGCATCAAGTGTTAACCAACCTATAAAAACTGGCAACATTTGTTTCAACATCCCCATAAAATTTGCAGGCCTTTCTTTATTGTGCAGGGCTAGCTAAGACTAATGTAATAATTCTCCTAAAATAGTTACTATTATGTCACATTTTTAAAACAGGAGCATCAAGAACACATCTTGAACATCTGAAGATGTAGAACTTGTTCCTCTGTGAAATGTCATTGTTGTCTAGCATTTCTCCGTTAACTAACTGAATGAAAATGTTACATCACGAAATCAAACTCCCAGATGGACCTGCCCAGCTGTCTGCAGGCTGTTTCACCACTTCCAAACACATGTAAGTGACCTAATACAATAGCAGGGAACTAAGAACTTTGTTGAAGCCAAAGTGTATTTTCCCACTGGCTTGTGCCAAAGGCAGGCTTCAAAGAAAACAAAAGAAAACCTCAAGTATGCCAATTCTGCATTGCCAGGAAATGAACAGAGCACCCTGTGACCCAGTGAGAGAGGGGCCTGTTGGACTCAGTGTCCCTGTTGTTTGGCAGCTGACTGTCCATTCTCTCTCTCGGTGACTCAGTTCCCTGCCTAGGACAGCAATGCTTCCTTGCCCCCAGCCTTGTTCCTGCCTTCTTTTTAGCCTCTACAGGCACGGGGGCGAAGTGGGGGTTTGGACTGGAAATGGGAAGAGGAATCTCTTAACCTGCAGAAGTTTCTTAGCCCAAGATGACATAGTGTCGGTAGATGCATCGGTGTGAAGTGGGTGACAAGAAGACGGACGAACCTGACTGTCACAGAGGCTTTCAGAAACAACATCCACCACACACTTTCTGTATGAGACACAGATACTGGCCTGGGCTTTCACTCAGTTGCACGGCATTCCTGATCCATTACTGCCTTATGTATCTCTAAAGCACTCACGATGCACATACTGCTTGTGGTTAAGTGCACTTGCACTGACAGATTCTTCCCAAGATAATTTCAGAATTATGCAGCAACAACCACTAGTGTTGCCAGTTTGCTGATTGCTGATCTAATAATCCTATGGACAATCTATTCAATTTGTTTACTCTCATTAAGAGTAAACAAATGGAACTGTAGAAAACTGTAGAAAAAGAATCATTGACACATGTCTGAGATTCACTGAGGATTTCTAGTTTTTTTATTTTATCTGAATAATCATTTAATAAGATTTGCTCTATCACTTGGTGTGAAAGGATTCTTTTGGGACAAGTTCCAACTCTGTCATCCTTCTCACCTGTACTTTTGAAACTGCCATAAAATATGCAAAACACTAGCACTGTCGTTATTTTATAAGACCTCTCCCTCATAATACGTCTCAGTAATTACAATAGTCTATTTACTTACAGTTACTAGAGCAGGTGTGACACTTAGCACACATGAATATTCCTTCCTTAACAGCTGAAGAGTGAAAACTACAGCATAAAAGCAATTATCTACTAAATATTTATGTGTCACATATCCTTCAGCACAGCGTGTGCCACCTTCTGAGAAGCAGTTTCACTCTTCTTGCAACATGCACCATTAGCTGATTACAATTCCAGGATGTATGAAATAAGGCCTTCTTGGTTGGTTCTGTTTAATTAGCTCTGTAATGGAGATGCAACTAATTGAAGTCCACTGAGCATTTAGTTCCTGTTTGTTTGTTTCAGTACCATTCCTACAGTTAGAGCAGCACTCTGCACAATACAACACACAAATAAGTCACACCCGTACATACTGCAAATCTACTACAAACAACTTGAATACAATTTTTTTTCCTTCTCATTCTTTCACAAAACATACTGGCATAGTGCCAAAGTCCAAATTTCCATGGAGAAAATAGCACTCAGATTAGCATGAAGGCTAAACTTGGAAGCAGAAATTCAATACAGTAGTTGGATAATGTTTCCAGAAAATTCTTTATTCAATAGCACTAATGCACCATGATTTAAAAGGGAGAGGCTGAGAGGGATGGTAGGCTAATGATGTAAACTGTTCTCATTAGCGACAGTAAAGGTTATGCACTACGCTGAGAGAAAAAAAAATCCAACTCATTTGAAACAATTGGAAGTAACCTTACACTGAAAAATGAAGCACTCTCTCTGACGAAAACGTGAGCAAGTATTTTTTCTTTCCTTCAAACCATCTCAATTAGTCTGAAACAGATAACATGTCTAGAATAAAATAATTTCAAAACAGCACTTTAATCAGCCACTCTCACCTGTTCACCCTTCCTCAACTACTCAATCCACTTAAAAAGTAATGTCCTTGACCTGACCAGTCTCTTTGGGAGTTCACATTTGATCCCTCTTTCCATCCTCCAGTATTTCACGCCCTGAAGCCACTCACCAACCTGTCAAACAAACACCCTCATTTCCTGTCATTTCATCCAAACCTATCACCTTCATTTTTATTCCCTCTGACCCCACAGAGCCTCAGCATCAGGTCAGGACAGGAAAAGGACTAGGGGTCAATGTGTGCCTGTTATTTATGTTGGTGACTTGTCTGTGAGGACAAGGAGAGGCAATAGCCATTTCCATGTCACAGCCAGCTAAATATCATCACTTTATTTGCTCCTTGCTTAAAAACACCAGCAAGGCCATTCTGTAAACTACAATTCATGCCATCATACTTCTACTTAGCTTCCCTTCATAGTCCACCATTCCCTTAGTTCAGTTATGCACTCCTCCAGTTATTAACCACAAGATAAATTCATTCATTTCACTTCAAGTCCATACAATCTTGGTAGCCAACTTGTATTTCCTCCTGTTTATCAGTTGTGAACTGAATCTCATCCAAAAGCTCTCACTTTTATAGAAAGACTTGCCAGGATTCCCCTGCTAAGTCTCTCCTATTTTTCCCAGTCTCTAATAGTGAGATTTCATCCATTCTCTCCTTACTTCTAACCTATTTTTTGTTTTGTATCTTGTCTTTCATGGGCTCTCATTTCCAGTTCCAGTCCCCACTCCACAGGTATGATCGTGCCTCTGCAAACATTCAGCAGCCCTTGAACTATACCAAGACATCTGTGTGTAATTATTTTTCCTAACTCCAAGATTTCTCTCCACACTTTCATTACACTGGCACACTGAACTTACAACTCCCTAACCTGGAGTGTTCTGAACCACAGATCAATGATGATGTGAATTCCCCCAAAGAAAGGGGATGGATCCTGGCCCCTGGATTACATCAGAACTGTGCTTTGACACTTCATCCCCCACCTAGCCAAGCATCCCATTTTCACCATCTGTGGACAAGATCTCTGAATGTTTAATGGACAAACTGTGGGATAGTTTCTGACTACATGTGTATATACACACATACACATATACACTTATTTCACCTAATTGTGTATATACAGTGTATTTGTATATATCCTGTCCATACTTACACAAACAAGTGTGCACATATATATACATTCATACATATGTGTACACACACTTACCTATATCTACCTATCTACCTCCCTATATATATTTGGATCCACTGAAATGTTCCACTTGAAATATCTTCAGTCCGACGAATTCTGGCAAATGCAAAGCAAGCGTCTGACAGATCCCTGCTTGAAGCTCTACAAGACTTTGGCTGGCATGAGGACTTAAATAACAAGAATATCCATTTCACTGACCACTTAATGTTTGGGGTGCTTTATTTTGGCAGAAATTATAACTAAATTACTTTAACAATGACATGAGCTGATACAATATCTCAAAAAATTTTAGTGAATCAAACCCCCTAGTTTTCAACCAGATCTATTTTATGTTTGTTATAACTGAATTCCTGCAGCCCTCATCTACATTCATTAACTTGATATATTTTATGTCTGCATAGTTTAGTAGCTGCTCATGAAGGTCACTAAGTTGGTCTACAGATCACTTCTCAACTCCGTACTAGCCAGTAAATACTAGGGTTTTTTATTTTTCTAAAGATCTGGTATTTGTGGGTTCTTTCTCTCTGTGGATAGGTAGACATAAAATCCAAACTCTCTATTCTAACCCGGCATATAGATCTGTTGTATAAAATTCATTTTTTCCCTTCTAACTGCTTTGCCATGTACAACTTAAATCTCTCCAGTGACTTTTCCTTCGCATCTTTCTACATTTAAGTTTCTCATCATAATCTTCAAGGCTACCTTACCTCTGCCTCACTCACTTCTACTTCAGCCTTCATATCTCTCAGTTCCATTCTACATTTTGAGGGACAGTGGACAACCCCGCTTCAGCATTTATGATCTGTCTGACTTTCTTGTATATTTCTTTTAGTTCTACATACCAAGACATTTTTCTTAAGCCACTTACACTTACTTAAGATGATTACAAAACTGGATAGTCCCTTACTTTGTTAAGAAATTACTTGCTCACTGTTTCTAGTGTTTACTTTCATATCAGGCCCTATCAACCAACTAAACCAAGTCAAACAAACAACCCCGTGTCTAGGATAAAAAAACTCTTGTTTGTTCTGCCTTCACAATTCAGAATCCTGGCACAAGATAATTCATCATTATGAAAAAAAACACCTGTCACCCATGTAGATGTTACAGAAACAAAGACTTTTCCCTCCTTTTCTATATGCATATTAGAAAATCAATATTTATGTAAAAATTAGATTCAAGCAATAATATGCACTTATAATCTCTTTAAATATTCAGAGAATAGAAAGATTCAATGTCTTTTTCTCCAGACACTTTCCTAAAATTTTAGTTTCAAGCAGGTAAACAAATACAAAACTTCAGTGCAGGAAATCACAGATGGCTATTTGGCTTAAAGACATGACCCTCACTTGGGTACCTCAGCAGGGTGAACTTACTTCATTATGAACTCTTCACAGAATGGACACTGACCTTCCTGAAACACAAAGTTTACTTGAGTTGCTTCCTACCAGGAAGAAAGGTTGAGTTTACCAATTCACTGCAACACAGTTACTATCATAAACTGCCTCCCAGACGAGAAGTGATAATGTGGTTTTCTACATTTTTTTTCATTTTTCCAAAATGAAGTGATCCTGCTGAAACTGTTTTCCACAAAAAGTAAGAACAGTAAGCATTGGAGAGCACATGTGTATAAGTACTCCACTCCCATTTTGGCAGTACTAGAACCAAAACAGTTCCCCAAAACAGCTGTGCCGACAACCACACAGACATTTAAAAAACACCACAACACAAAGAGGAGTGGGGTGGTTTAACAGTGGCAGCACCTTACACTGCCTCAGGTCAGTATCCCAGGCCTGATAGTGGCAGACAAACAATACCAAGGAACAGGAGCATCTTCATGAATTTTACTGTGGCACTGACAGGTTTCTATGGGAACCCTGCCCTGCCTCTCTGGGTTGGCAGGGTAAAAGGTGATCACTCCTTTACAAGTAAACTGACACTGAATTGCTAAAGCACTTAAGAGTCCATTTTCAACTGTGCACTGCAGTTAAGATTTTCACTTTATTACCAAAATTGTGTATTTTGTGTAACCAGAACATAAGGGCGCAGTGTATGTATAAGAAAAGGGGCAATAACTCATCTCCTCACCTTTTTAAAAAATGAGGATTCATAGAAGCTTGGCATTGCCAATTTTAACTATGTCAAGTCAGCAGCTCACCCTCAGATAGCCGGCAGAAAGTCTAGTAAAAAAGAAAACCCTGTGACAAGAACTACATGGTAATCTTTCTGGTACACCTGAATCCCAGAGGTTAATCTTGCTCCACCAGACTAACCCAGGCCCTCAGACTCAGCTTGCCACTGCTAATAATAGTGTTAACACTATATTCTGTATTCCTGTGTGCAGTGGTGCTGGCCCATTTTACCAGGTGGATTGCTCTTCATTTCAGACAACTGTGGGGGGGGAAAAGTTTGGAAAAGTAAAAAGATCTGAACACCTGCAGTGGAGCCACAGATTCCTTGAGTACAGCAAAGAAAATGGGATGCATGAAGGCATTTTCTGAGCAATAAAGGGGAAAAACACAATGCCTTTGCAACTAAGTTTTGAAACCTGGTCTGTAGACCTTCAAAACATCTACTTACACACACTTGTTCAGACTCTCTTTCCTGTAGTGCCTGATTGCCATATGCCAGTTCACATCACCCAGTTACAACTGCAGAACTAGGTCACAACCCATCACTCTCTCCACTTCAACTTTGTCATATGCTTGTGAGAGAGATTGTTCGACTGTCATGTAAAAGATCCAATTAAAAGCCTCAGTCAAAAAGATCTATTAATAGTCTGCCTGAACAAATGTGACCTGTGCTGACACCCATCACACTATGTCTGCAGATGAAAACGGTAACAGAATTTAAAAGAAAAGATTATTACTTGCCATTTGCTTACCTTTATGTCTGTTATAATGCTGGAAATTCAAAAGACAGAAAAACTACATCTCATATAAAATAAATGAGTCCTGGAAGACCTAATCCTGAATGTCCATTTTAGGATAAAAACTAATAACTGAGGACAATTTTAGAGGGCTATAGGAGCCAGGTCTGTATAAACAAAATGCATAATCTCATTACAGCTGATGCCCGCTTCAGACAAACAAGGTCCATTACAATGCTGGCTTGAGATCAAAGACAAAGAGCTAACAGCTTCCCACACCCCTAAACACAAAAAATGTCTGTCAGACAAAACTGCCTTTGTGCCTGCTTTTGGACAAGCCAAACCTCCTGAATCTGTATTCCAATAATCAGTTCTTGCTTTAATGGAATTCTTGGATTCTATTTTTAGCCTGGCAGAATGGAAATGACGCTTGGTTTGGAAGCACATGCACAGAAGGCAACGTTATCCTGGGCACAAAGCTTTTGTGGCAGGCTCAATTGCCCACACCACTAGAATCTTCAACTGCAGGTCTTTCTATCTATTTCAGTTCAACTGAAGGCATGATTAGGCTACATTTTTACAGCAATTGCTTTTATTGGCATGAAAAAGAAATTGCGTTTAGGATATGGGAAAACATGGCTACAAAGGGAGAAGAGGAAGAGATCCACCTCCTGTGGTTTTTTGTATGTACTGGTTCCCAAACACGGAACAGAGTCACCAGCCAAATAACTAATAAAAAATCAATCTCTACACAAGCAACCAAATTCCAACAGATCCCACAAAGTGCCTACAATACTGAATAAATTCCTTAAAATACACAAAATCTAAGTATTTCCTATCCACACTAGCCTCGTGCAGAGGGGCTAGAAAGGCATTACCTTCTCCCATTCAAAAAGATGTGTCTTGAGAGCATGGGATACCTGATGCTTTGGGGCCCATTTCCCTGACTGTATGGGAAGGGGTGGGGAAGCTGAAGGAGCAGAGCTTCCCACACTAAGGAAAAAATAAAATTATTTTAAAACTGAGTAGATTTGGAGAGAGGGGTTAGAATAAAAAGGGCCAGACTTTTCCAGAGAAGGACATACCAATATTGAGTTCTAAAACCATAAAAGCTTCAGAAATTAAATGAGAAATTTTGAAGCCAATTCTCATTAACACCATCACCAAACAGAAGTAGCCTACAAACCAACCACGGAATTCCCTTTCTCACAGTACAGTTCTATTTTCAGATTTCCTTGCTACTTTCCCTTAAAAGATCATTTCCCAAAAGAATTTCCATAGAACTCCCATTTAATTTACAACTAATGCCTGTCAATTAGCAACAGAGAAAATGGTTCATATTTAGGACAGCTCTAAGAGTATGCCTAGACTGTCACAAATCTCTAGGAAGCCCTTTTTCCCTCATCCCCTGCAAAAGTAGTTTCGCTTTCTTTGGCAATCAGACAATCCTTCCTGTTTTTAAGAAGTCGATTTTAAAATCTACATTTATGTGCTTAACTGCCAAAATGTAGTTTAAAAAAAAAATCACAGTACACACACGGTATACAGTTTTTTGGGAGGGTGAGTGATACAGCATATTTAAGCAGTATAATTCCTAATCTCTAAACACACTAACATTACAAAGACTAGTGCCAAACAAAAACTTATACAAATAAGATGACATCCTTTATCATCAGGTAACCTGGTAATTTCAGTCTTCGTAACAGAAGACTGTTGGTTATGTAGGCACATGCCCTGATAGTCACATAGTAAAGGACAGTAGAAATATCAGCTGGCTGTCCAACAGTCAAGGTAGGAGGTAAGGTAAGAAGTAACAGAATAATCGATGTACTGTCAAATTGTCTGAAGTGCTGAAGAAATGACCAGACAAAGAGGTCAAATTCAGCACTTCGAGTTTCATCACAGAGTATCACACGTGAACATATACCACATACTAAGTACCTCTGAGATATTCTCCTGCTAAAGTACTAAGTACATTTTATAACATTAAGGCATTACAAGAAATTATTATATACTCAGTAACATGACAGCAGTAGGGAATTTACATGTAAATCACTTAATTTACATTTACATGCACCTCAGAGCACATAAATGCTTATTGTGACTCAGGATGAAGCAGGGCATTAATACTGTTTCAAGCAGTTATCCAGAACAAGCTGCACTACAGCCTGACATAAATGTAAACACAATGATTAATACTAGGTGTGCTCTTTTATACACAAAAGCTATTAATGTAAGTAGACCACAGCAAATTAGGTTTGCCTGATTAAGGAGCAGATCCAGGTAGGAAAGGAAAAGTCACATGTTCCTGAAAAATGCAAATAGTGACTTTCAGAATACTGTTGCTCAGTATAAACTACGTCAACTAAAAAGAATAGCCTTCTCAAAACAGTGGTTCTGTCTGTCATAACTTGCAGCTCAATGCTCTTCAGGAAGAAAAATTAGCAAGGCAAACATTCACTGAGTCTGACTAATGAAGAGGTATTGTAGCGAGACTATCTACTGTCAATTAACACAACGGTTCCTAAAACAAAGATACTGAGTTCTCATCTGCTAGTGATCATGCTGAGAAACTAACGCTAATACAACTGTATGTCGATTTTTTACATGTATTTCCAGTTTAACTTTGTACTATAAACTTTTGGGGTGTATACCCAATAGAGACGGTATCTGCATTTGATACAGAGTCCATAGCCAGAACGAAACCCAGTTTAGTTGCTTTAATTCTGCTGTATGTAAAGTATACTTTGTCACACAGATGCACAAACAGTCCATTCACAAGCCCAGTGATGTCTTTAGTACCTCCAGATGAGGTACAAACACATGCAAATCAGACAGGAAGAGATAAGAAAGAGCATATACCAGAGCAGTTACAAGAAAATGCATTAAGAACATTTTTGTACTAGTTTTCTGTTTGTTCTTGATGGAGACATTCCAAAAAACCAGCTCCTCTTGAGATGAGAAGTACAGATCCCGACAGGTGGAGCAGTCTGCACCAATACCCTCCCACCTAGACACATCCATCTTGCACTGACATCCCTGCACAAGATAAAAAGCAGGACTACGCACACTGTGGTTGGCCAGAAGAGTGAGATGCTGCAGGAAGGAATTCTAGCAACTCTGTAAATAAGCCCTTCTCTCTGACTAAGAACAACCACATCTGTGTCACGGCTGCTTTGAGGAGGAAATAGCAAAACAGCCTCCTAAAGTGTGGTCATAACGAAATTCTACCACACCCTGTTCTCAAAAATAGAGCTGTATCCTTCCCCTCCGCAAATTAACCACTCTCATCAAATCTGTCTAAATTATTCCAACTAAAAGAGCTTTGGCAAGGAAGAGGTTCCAATATAGCTGGAGTGTCTTTGGAAGGAAAAATCAGCGATTAAAGGGTTCTGGATCCCTCCAGACCAGGGAATGGATAGTTAAAAGACCACCAAGTATCAACATACTTAGGATCACATTTTAAAAATGGAAGACCTTGGAGCAGAGACTTTTCTCAGCAAACCAGATATATTTCCAACTAAAAGAACAAATGTTATCATCATGGCAAATGAAACAGAACCAATGGGTTTTGTTTACGTAAATGTAGTTACTTCTGACAAAAAATATATTCATCTTAACTCTCATTAACACTGAATTTAGGCAACAGAAACCAACATTAAGCACAGATTCATGCATTACCATTTATATGCACATGTTCTTCTAAAAAAACCATCAAGTGTATTCTAATCACATGCAAGGAGAATACGAAAAGGGAATTAAAGCAAATCTTACTGCTTCTGCTTATCAAACTCCACTGGAATTTTAATGTGAAATATGCCTATCATATTGAGATACTGCCTGCGTAATGTTTTCAAAGAACAGCGATACTTCATTTCCTGGAACGGAATGCCATCCCTCCTTGTAGCATTGTAGGGTGTACATTGAGATCCCATGGCTGCTCCCAAACACCCACTGCACCAACAAACCCTTTGAAATGCTTGTATTCTTTTCTGTCCATGAAGAAAATTTAAATTAATTACAACTCCCAAACACCCACACACATGAGGACTCCTACTGGCACAAATAAGTACACCATCAGTAAGTGGTGACAAGTCATGTGAAAGGTTAATATTTTAGTCATAAATGTTGATACCAAGGGGAAGAGCTATAAAGAAGAATGTGTTCTTAATATTTAAGAATAAAAATGCAAATCTGGAAAATGCTGAAAGAGGTTAACACCCCATAAAGATTACAGAATATAGTATTCAGGTAAAACAAAAGCTGAATCTGAACTTACTGGTGTTAATAAACCAAATTATAGAAAAATGATGCAAAATGAACAGCGATAGAAATATATGCAATGAGTATAAATGGCTAAATTTCAAATGGCAATGTTTTAGAAATTGCACACTCCTGTGATGAAGAATAATGCTTCAGAGCAGGCAGTATGTTTTGATAAAATGCTGTAGAACTGCACGTTCCCAAAACTACAAAAATGCAAAAAAAAAAAATCCCCTTATAAAAGCTAGGCAAAGTGGACTGATGTTCATTCAGCTTTTGCAAATGGAAAACCTAAAACTTAAGGACAGCATGGAGACCCTCTGTCTTGACTGAGGGGCATAATCTATGCTGTAGGAGTACACTATCACCACAAGGATGTCTTTAGCCTGACTGCACAGTTTAAAATTAAAAGAAGGCTAAAAAAAGGCTGCCAGGAGGTAAACCAGAACATTATTAACAAGAATTGACACTTGATTAATTAACTGAATTCAACTTATAAAAATGGGAAAGCTTGAGATCTGTCACTTCTGAAAATGAATGCTAGGGAGCAGCTTGCTTGTCATTGTGGCAAGCTCAGCTCAAAAGTAAAAGATCTGCAAAAGGGACAGAGGAGTAAGAACCTATATCAAATCTCAGCTCTGTGAAGGCTATGTTTATCTTTTTGAATAGCCTAAATTTAGACTGCAGTAAGCATGCCCCATAGTATTAAAAATTGGGAAAATATGAATAAATACTGAAACCCAAACTAAACAATTCTCTCAATTTTCTCCCGCTCCTTTTTATCTCCCCATTTTAATAAAGCCAAAGCAAAACTTTACATATGACCCATGACACCAGTGGTCAGCAGGAGTCAAATGAAGATGTTATTGTATTTATCTACATATAAATAAGAGACTGATGACTCTACTGTGGTTTTGAAAAGCATAGAAGAAATACTTTAAAGCAGAAGTATAACATTAAAACAAAGATCAGGCATCTTTCAAGACAGTAATTACAGAAGGAATTCAGAGATCACAGATTCATAAAATATCCTGAGTTGGCAGGGACTCTTCAGGATCACTGAGTTCAACTCCTGGCCCTGCACAAAACACCCCAAGAGTCACACCATGTTTCCAAGAGCATTGTGCAAACACTTCTTGAACTCTGTCAGGCTGATGCTGTGACCATTGACTGGGGAGCCTTTCCAGTGCTCAAACACCCTGGGGTGAAAAATCTTTCCCTGATATCCTCCCCTGACTCAGAAAGCCATGAAACCTGGGAACCCTTATTTTTTTATAAGCATTTTTTTTTTTTAGATTTCTACATGTCATAGCAATGCAGTAGCCATCATACTGTGCATTCTTGAGTAACACTGCACACTGTGGTTTTGTATCGAATCTCTGTAAATGTGTAACAGCACATAACTTCTGAACCATTTGTAGTTACAGTTAAATGATTTTTCTTGCCTTGATGATGAGAATGTCACTCAAGGCAGGGTCAGATGTTTTACTGGAGAAACATGATGTGTATTGTTTGTCTTCTATCTCCTCTTAAAGGAGATATATTGGATGGACTTGATTATTGTTTTACAAATCTACATGTTCTCTCTTTCTCACTTAAAATTCCTCTTGTTTCCCCACAAGTAATGGAACGTACAAACAAAGCTGCTAAATGGCCTATAATCTCTCAATTCCCCCATATTATCCTTTATACAATACACGTGTGCCTGCTTGTTTTCTGCTGATTACAGCTCCCATATGCTTCTCTGTGAGTTTATGACTGAATCACAGTTGGTCTCCTACTATCTCCCCTAGGAAAAATGAGAGCATGATTCCTTTAAGAAACTATCAACTTTCTTAAATTCTTTTCTCTCTTAGAGAAGTTTTAATATATACCTTTTTTTTTTACTCTGCATATGGAAATAGGTCCTGCATCAGCTCATGTTCAGGAACTTCAATAAAACCAAGAAGGCTTTTGGAAGCATTTTCAGGATACTTTTCATCATTTTCTTTTTAAGTAATGTGTCTTGAAGACATCGATTTTCCTGTTGTCAGCAATCACTTCCATTTTGAGTAGGATGCTGGACCAGACAATCTCCTGAGGTTCCCTTAAAGCTTGAATTATCCTGTGATATCATGAACTAGGAGTCTATTTCATCAAGGTTAAGCATGCCAATGAAGAGTAATTTTTTAAATTCAAAAATTTTCACTTTAATTTTAGCAGCTTTTACTTCTCCACTTAAACACTTGCCCAACATAAACCGGAAACAAGCTACAAAATAGGTTGTCTTTCATAAGATGCCTGGGTTAAAATTAAAACACAAACATGATCCCAATACAAATGGGGCAGAAGGAAAAAATAATACCTTACTCTTTCAAAAGTGCCATCCAAAACACAGTTCCAGACTAGCCACTGTGAAGAAAATTCACCTTTCTCCAGTCAAAACCAGCACACACAGTTATGTGGGCTTTTTAAAATGGAGAATAGTATTTGCCTGTAGAAATAAAAAAGCACACCAAGGGCTTAAAGCAAGTACCAAATAATTTAGTGGGTAGTAATGAAATAACATGTGAAGAATTCTGCTGCATAACACTTTCAAGAAATCTAACACCACACTTAAAATTAATTGGTAGGAAGTCTTTATAAACAAATCTTCTTCTGTTAAATTGTATCAGTTAAGAACTTCAGTTTGACCACAGACAGATTCCTCCGTTTTTTGACACGACTTGGTTACACAAGCTTTGGAAATACTACACACTACACTATTGCTAAAATCACATTGGTTTTCTGGTAAAAAAAAGTAAAACCTGTTTCCATAAGGGCTCTAAGACTGAAATAAATACATTTCTTCAAAAACAAACAAAAAAACTTCTACAAAACTTAAAAGCAGAATGTAAAATGCACTTACAGTGTTGGCAAGTTCTAAGTAGCTTCCTCCAACAGAGTTGCTAAAATCTGAGGCCTGAGCTAGAAGTCTTTGCAGAGCAGCCTGTTGAGTCACATTGCTTTCACCATACTCCAACACCTTTTGTAGCCTAAAATGACTGTGGAGGTCTGGACTATGAAGGTCTCTCACTCCTGAATCATACTCCCAGCTTTCTCTGGCTCCTGATAAGGCACCTAAAATGCAGAAATGGAAAAACATTCTGGTACAGACTGTGTATAAAGAAAACACAGAATCTCTCAAGTTGGAAGGCACCCATAAGGATCATTGAGCTCAACTCCCTGCTCCTCACAGGACTGCCTAAACCTAAACCACATGACTAAGAGCATCATCCAGGTGGCTCCTTGAATTCTGCCAGGCTTGGTGCTGTGACCACTTCCCTGGGGAGCCTGTTCCAGTGACCAGCCACCATTCCAGTGAGGAACCTTTCCTTAACATCTAATCTGAACTTCCCCTGATGCAGCTTCATTCCCTTTCCTCATGACCTGTCACCAGAGAGAGGAAATCAGCACCCCAGGGGTCACCCCTCAGCCTTTTCTTCTCCAAGCTGAGCAAACCCAATGACCTCAGCTGCTCCTTGAGATCTTTCACCACCTTGGTCTCCCTCCTCTGGACACACTCCCATAGTTTGATGCCTTTCATGTACTGAGAAAATACCCAAAGATGCACACAGTACTCAAGGTGGGGTAGCAACAACGCAGTGCAGATTAGGACCACCACCTCCTTCAACTGGCTGGTGATGCTGATACACCCCAGGACACAGCCCTTTTGGCTGCCAGGGCATGCTGCTGACATAGGATTAACCTTGCCTGTCATTCCAGAAAGAAAAAAAACAAAAAACCTCTACCACCAGTATTGCCCACTGGGCACATGCTGATAATATCAGGAAAAAAAAAGCAGTAAAATTTCCAGTGCATAGGTGAATTACTAAATTACAAGATTCAGAAGGGAAACTAAAAGCATTTGCATATGTTATTTAGGACAGTGCAAAACCAGTGTAGTTTACAACAGCTAAGGACCACTAAATGAGTACCAGTAACTTATGTCAGATTGAAAAGAAGCAGAGATCAAAGAGCAAAGGAGGAAAAATATAATTCAATTCAATTCAAAAAATATAACTTTTTGTTTACTGAATGCCAACAAATAAGAATATCTTTTAGGTGTATAGTCATCACTTTTTATGTTACCGCTGCCTTTTTTATTACCTCGGGACTGCTTGTTTCCATTCACGTTTCAGACACATCAATCACAATGTGTTTCATTACAAATCAATGCAAGGGTATGATCTTGTGGCACGTGACAAACAATGAACGCTTAGAGAAAGTTTCTGCATCATGAAGCTGTAGGGTTCCTGTTTCTCCATGAATATTCCTTCCAATTTCCTACAAACAGAGATGGACTTAAACCATAAAACAAGTAGAAGATGTTCTTATTTTGTTAGTAACTATTTCATCCCTGGGTGCTTCTGATTCCCT